>JAJAGP010000234.1:347134-569318 GCA_025084515.1 Ancistrus triradiatus
AAAAAAAAAAACTACTTCTATAGGCTTCCATTAGAAGTAGCTTCTATAGCATCTGGCAGCTTCATCGAGATGCCAAGATGACCCTTCCACAGTCTGAAGAAACTTCTTTTACTTGTTTTTAGAAGTGTAGCAGAAGTGTAGCCAAGAAACCACTTTTTTTGGAAGCGGAACAGAATGAAAAGGCTAAGACATGCTAAAGCTAACAAAGTTTGGAATGAAGACCAGTGGAACAGAGGATTGTGGACTGACGAATCCAAGTTTGGAATCTTTGGGTCCAATCGTCAACAATATCTTATATATGGTCACTATAACATTGCTAAAACAACAAATGTAATGGTGGCCCAATACTTTTGCACAGTACTGTATATTTTAGCTCGAGTCATTGTGGGACCTGACTGACATTTAGAAAAGAAAAAAAAATCCAGGGGATCATGAGTTCAAGCCCCAGCACTGTAAATGTATATGAATAAACAGCATTATGAGTCCAAGCTGCAGTCGCTGCCCTAATGCACCATAAACCCATTAAACATCATGATCCTTGTTGTGTATCAGTTCCTTTCTGAGATAGACTAAACATGGAGGGAAGGTAAATAAATAATACAATCTTCTCGACAGGTAATCACATTAGAGTCTAAGAGTGCTCGCTCTCTGGCAGTATTAGGCCGCCGTTGCTCCAGACGATTTATACACAAACACACATTAGCTTGTTGTAATTGAACTGAAGTGGCAGGGTTGATAGAGCAGGCATGTCCTGTGGGTCCCATCTGCTTATCTAAAAACAGCCACCATGCTTCATGCTAATCCAATCTCAGGAGAGGGAGGGAAAAGCAAACGGAAGGAGCTCAAGAGCATCAGGAGATCCTAAATAAATAGATTTAAATGGCCATTATTTTCACCAAACAGACGCAGATATAGTGGGACCCGATCTAGCATTTTCATTTACACTGACGTGATGAACGTTACACACTTACTGCAACACAGTTCATTACATTCTATTACTGACTACCGTCACTACGCTTAGCAGCACCAGACCACACTCAGGTTAGATGAGGATGCATTCACACAGTGCATTCTTTACTCCAGTTCTGTAGGGCTGTAGCTAAAAATGTAAGGTGCCACCTACTCACGGCGCCCGGTTCGATGCATAACGGACCAGAACTTCAAACCCACAGAGTTTCAAAGTTTAAACAAAGTTTTAAACCCCTTTTCCCGCCATGTGCCTGACGCTTCCACTAAGGTCTGAGAAGTCAGTGTAACCGTTCATCATCTTTGGCAGCACCTCGAATGCTGGATAGAGGGAGCTGTTGCCGTGGCACAGAGATCATCCCACATCCGGACTTCTCTCAGTCACTGCCAATTGTGTCTGTGCAGAGCCCAGGCAACGGAACTCGAACTTGGGTTTTAGGGGCACTGGATTTAGGGGTGTGTGATATTGAGGGAAAATATGAAGTGGTACCTCGGTTCTCGGCCACCACGGAACTTGTCAAATTCGGTTCTCGACACATTTTGACTAGAAACATTTGTCTAGGTTCTCGTAGTTTTCTTGTTTGATTCCTGATAGTGATTCAGTGATTCCGATTCACAATAGCTGTTTCTCAATGAAGATCTTCACTGTGTTTATCGTGTTTTTCGTTATTTTTACATTCTTAAAGCAAATAAGTCTCCATGGGTCCTAAAAAGGTTGATTTCGGTTTGCCAAACGAAAGGAAAAGAAGGACTGAGTCATTCTTGCCATTTTCGGTTCTCGAAAAGCCTTTTAAAACGAATTAACGACGAGAAACGAGGTACCACTGTACCCCTAATTTTTTCTGGATTGTGTCAATAACAATAATTAGACAATATTTTGGCTCTTGTTTAGCCTGTATTTTCTCCCTTCTCTGGCCCGTTTGTTCTCACGGTGTGCCCTCTTGCCCTGCGTTTGTGTGTACCTTGCCGATTGCCTGTGTGTTCTCACTGTCATAGTTTATCCCTCACCACGTCCGATATTGTAACTAATCCCTCCCCACTTGCACTTACATAAGCCTCTGTCACAATACTGCCTGATTTTCTTTTCACTTCAGAACTAAATCCTGTTTTCCGGTCTCTCCCAGAGAAGGGTGTGATCCCATTAGAGCCTGGTTCCTCTCCTTATACAGTGGGGCAAAAAAGTATTTAGTCAGCCACTGATTGTGCAAGTTCTTGTACTTAGAAAGATGAGAGAGGTCTGTAATTTTCATCATAGCTACACTTCAACTATGAGAGACAAAATGAGAAAAACAATCCAGGAAATCACATGTAACGTCTTCTTTAAAAAGCTCTTCTGTCCTCCACTGGTTACCTGTATTAATAGCACCTGTTTGACCTCGTTATCTGTAAAAAAGACACCTGTCCACAGCCTCAAACAGTCAGACTCCAAACTCAACCATGGCCAAGACCAAAGAGCTGTTGAAGGACACCAGGAATAAAATTGTAGACCTGCAGCAGGCTGGGAAGAGTGAATCTACAATAGGCAAGCAGGTTGGTGTGAATAAATCAACTGTGGGAGCAATTGTAAGAAAATGGAAGACCTACATGACCATTGATAATCTCCCAGAACTACACGGAGGGACCTGATGAATGACCTGCAGAGAGCTGGGACCAAAGTAACAAAGGCTACCATCAGTAACACACTACGCCGAGAGGGACTCAGATCCTGCAGTGCCAGGCGTGCCCCCCTGCTTAAGCCAGTCATGTCCAGTCCCGTCTGAATTTTTGCCATAAGAGCAATATGGATTGATCCCGAAGAAGGATTGTGAGAATATCATGTGGTCAGATGCAACTAAAATAGAACCTTTAGTAAAAACTCCAACTCGTTTTGTGTTTGGAGAAGAAGAATGGCTGGTTTGGCATCCCAAGAACACCATACTACTGTGAACATGGGGGTGGAAAACTCATGTTTTTGGGTGTTTTTTTCCCCCTGCAAAGGGGAAGGACGACTGAATCCGTGTTAAAGGGAAGAATGAACGGGGCCATGGATCTTGAGATTTTAAGTTTAAGTTTTAAGCCAAACCCCTCTTCCATCATGAGAGCACTGAAGATGAAGTGCTGGGTCCCCAAACACACCGCTCTTTGGCACGAAGGAGTGGCTCCGTAAAAAAGCATTCAAGGTCCTGGAGTGGCCTAGCCAGTCCTCCCAGACCTCAGCCCCATAGAAACTTCCCTGGAGAGAGTTGAAAGTCCCCGTGTTGCCCGGCCCCAAAAACAATCACTGCTCTTAGAAGGAGAATCTGCATGGAGGAAGGGCCAAAATCCATCTACAGTGTGTGCCCAACCTGGTGAGACTTACAGGAAACGTTTGACCTCTGTCATTGGGTTGCCAAAAAGGTTTATGTTTACAGTATGAGTTGAACCTTTTGTTATTGACCAATACTTATTTTCGCATATTTTCCACATAATTTACACACCATAATTTACAATTAAATTCTTTAAAAACCCTACAATGTGATTTCCTGGATTTTTTTCTCATTTTGTCTCTCATAGTTGAAGTGTAGCTATGATGAAAATGACAGACCTCTCTCATCTTTCTAAGTACGAGAACTTGCACAATCACTGGCTGACTAAATACTTTTTTGCCCCACTGTATGTGTCAGGCTGGCTCCCTATTTGGGGTCTAGACTTTTACTACCATCCCTTAAATGAAGGCAGTGAAAAAAGAGCATGAATGAGGTGGGAAGCTCTCTGACTGGATGATCTACGGGAGTCAAACAGGAGCAAACAGAACATTGTCATGACCAACATCACGCTCTCATTATGCCCTGTTTATTCTCTCTGCTTCACACATTAGACTAATTTCTTCTCCCGTAGAAACCACAGACTGCAAAAGACACCCAGTTTCTTCTGCTCAACAAAGCTGAATAACAGGATGAATCAGGTAATGTGAACCCCACAAACAAACACACACACACAAACACACACACACTCGGTGTGTTGATAAGGTCGAGCAGGTCATGCAGTAGCTGACATGCAGCACAACCGAAGCTCTCACTGCCAACCTTCTCAGTGTTAAATGCGCATGTTATTCTCCCAATAGCAGGTCTTATGTAAGCACAAAATGAACTCTCCATCACCTCTTCACTCCCACAAGCCTCCGACTGTGTGGCGTATGAAAGTGTTACGTACCTACTGTGAAATAAGGAATATTTTATATCCTAACCATAAAGCGCTACATGGTTTAGCATCGGCACATCTCCCTGAGCTAATAAAGCATTCCATCCGGAGCAGGTTGCTTAGACGAGCTCCCTACTTTTAAGGTTCGTTTGTAACCTACAGAGTGGATGTTTAATACATCAGCCCTAAACTCCAAAGGACTATTCCAGTTGAATTTAGGAGTGCACTCATCATGATTTCATAAGACTGGCTTTCTCGGTCTTCAAGTGCCCCCATAAATGCATGATGGTCTTTAGGTTAAGTGACTATGGATGAAAGTCCATGACACTCAGCACTTCCTGATCTTCTTTGGTCTTCAGGTTGTTCAGGTGTTTTTGGGGTCATTATATTTACCATGAAAAACATTCTTTTAAATTAGTGAACAGACTTTTGGTGCGTAATAAACCTCGATAGGTAAGAATGAATTCTGAACAGAGGAGGACAGAAATGGTGAATAACTGAACAGAACAGAGTCATGAACATTGTGTTAATGCTCCCATACAGAAGGCAATTTACTTTTGGCACAGGGGTACAGCAGCAGGAGGAAGCAGAGGAAATCATTATTCATTACTGACAGTGTTAAACACACACACACACACACACACACACACACACACACACACACACACACACACACACACACACAGAGAGCCTCTTAAACATTTGAAACATTCCAGAGGAAACATCTCCTGCATATGTAATTAGCACTAAAGGTGAAAGTGTCTCAGATTCCTCTGTGTGTGTGTGTGTGTGTGTGTGTGTGTGTGTGTGTGTGTGTGTGTGTGTGTGTGTGTGTGAGTGTGAGAGAGAGAGAGAGAGAATAACTGGAGAATAACTAAGCAGGCTGTAATGGTTTTTAAATAAATATTGTGACAGGTCAGTAACGTCAAAACTCAACATGTCAGATATGAAGCCGACTCATTTTGTCCTCTCTCTCTCTCTCTCTCTCTCTCACTCTCTCACTCTCTCACTCTCTCTCATTTTTATTGAATATAGAGGACCTGTGTGTGGCGTAATTGTTCAGAGATGTCAGGGAAGGAAACAGGTATTGATCATACAGCACTGTGTGTCCTAAATCTATACACGTATACATTCAAACTACACCTACAAGCCACTAACCCGCTTTAGCAAATGCAGATCGGGAAAATAACAAACAGATCGTGTTCTAAACAGATTTTATTTTATTTAACCTTACACTTATGTTTTTCAGTGAACAATTATGTGGTTATGGTTATTCCCCGTATATGGCAGCATTAGAAGGAACATGACGTGAAAGAGCAGAGAATGTGCAGAGAATACGCATTTCACAGGTGATAAACAAACTCTGCTTAAAACATATGTTCACTGCTTGACTTTGTAGTGCTTACATCTTTGAAAGTAAAAAGATTTTGAAGACACTTAAAGATACAGGAACAAGGTAGGGATTCCCTCAAATGAAATAATGGATACTGACTTCCCGCTATCTGAATATTCATTATCCAAACCAGACAACGAGGTTTGGCTGTGCTGTACACACACATAATATTCATGGCATTCCAGCTGAGTATTTAGTGGCCTCACACTCTGAAACAGATCAAGTTAATGTCAGTCTTATTTTTTTTTATCATAGAAGTTGATTGAAATCCCAAACACTCCTCCACTTCTAAACATCCACAAAGGTCATAGAGCAGGTGTGGGCTTGACCCGGTGACCAGCTAGAACCAGTAGGTGCTGCATCACCTCACACGCAGACCACAGCCATGCTAACTGAGAGTGCTACTGAAATTTAGAGATCACGCAGAATTGCACACGGGTGCCATTTTCACCTCAGATATCCAGCACAGTCTGTATTCCTCACTAATTAGCTCTCACAGCGCATTTCCTCTCCTCACACTCCGGTTCCTGTACATTTTATACACTCTGCTCAGTGGACTAGACAGGGTTCTCTACATAAAGCCATGGAGAAAGCTAAAGCTAATACAGTACAACAGACAGCAATACAATCTAGCCGAAGATTAGCTCTGCTAATTTATACACTAATGTGCTAATTTATACTCTACCTCTCCTAATTTATACACTGTGCTAATTTATACTCTACCTCTGCTAATTTATACACTACCTCTGCTAATTTATACACCAATGTGCTAATTTATACTCTACCTCTCCTAATTTATACACTGTGCTAATTTATACTCTCTCTGCAATTTATCACTACCTCTGCTAATTTAATACAACCAATGTGCAATTGTATACTCTACCTCTGCTATTTATACCCTACCCCTCTGCTAATTTAGACACCAATGTGCTAATTTATACTTACCTCTGCTAATTTAATACACCAATTTGCTAATTTATATCTCTACCTCTCCTAATTTATACACCAATGTGCTAAATGTATACTCTAACCTCTGCTACATTTATATATACACCAAGGTGCTAATTTATACCTCTACCTCTGCTAATTTATACTCTAACCTCCCCCCCTCTGCTAATTTATACACCAATGTTGCGAATTTATCTACTCGACCCCCCCCTAAAAAAAAAAAAAAAAAAAAAAAACTAACCCTCTCCTAATTTATACCCCCCCTGTGCTATTTATACTCTACTCTGCTAAGTTATACATAATGTGCTTAATTTATACTCTACCTCTTGCCTAATTTAACTCTACCTCTATACTCTACCTCTGCTAATTTTATACACCCAATGTGCTATTTTAATTACTCGACCTTCCCTAATTTAGACACTAATGTGCTAATTTATACTCACCTCTGCTAATTTATATACTCTTAACCTCTGCTAATTTACACCAATGTTGCTAATTTATACTCTAACCTCTGCTAATTTATACACAATTGCGAATTTTATACTCTACCCTCCTATTAACAGCACCAATGTGCTAATTTATACCCTACCTCTCCTAATTTATACACAATTTGCTACTTTACACTCTACCTCTCCTAATTTATACACTATGTGCTAATTTAACTCTCCCTCTGCTAATTATACCTCTACCTCTTCGAGTTTTTATACTCTACCCACACCCTCTGCTAATTTTATACACAATGTGGTTAATTATACTCTACCTCTGCATTTATATACACCATGTGCTATTTATACTCTACCTCTGCTAATTTATACACCAATGTTGCTAATTTATAATCTACCTCTGCTAATTTTTATAACTCCTACCCCACTCTGCTAATTTATACACATGTGCTAATTTATACTCTCCCTCTACTGCTAAGTTATACACCAAATGGGTGCTAATTTATACTCTAAACTAAACCATCTGCTAATTTAATACACAATGTGCTATTTTATACCTCTACCTCCTGCTAATTTATATACTCTACCTACCCTCTGCTAATTTATACACCAATGTGTTAATTTAACTCTACCTCTGCGTAATTTTTATACACTAATGTGCTAAGTGTACTCTAACGCTGCTAATTTATACTCTAACCCTCTGCTAATTTATACACCAATGTGCTAATTTATACTCTGAGCCTCTCTAATTTTATACTCTACCTCTGCTATTTATAACCCCAATGTGTTAATTTATTTCCTCTATACCTCTTGCTAATTTATACACTAATGTGCTTAATTTATACCTCTACCTCTGCTAATTTAATACTCTACCTCTGCTAATTTATACTCTACAACCTCTGCTAATTTATGCCACCATGTGTTAATTTCTATACTCTACCCAAAACCTCTGCTAATTTATAACCCCAAATGTGCTAATTTTATACTCTGTACCTTCTGCTAATTTATGACACCCATGTGTTTAAATTTATCTCTAACCCTCTGCTAATTATACGCTACCTCTGCTAATTTATGCACCAATGTGTTAATTTATACTCTACCTCTGCTAAATTATACACCAATGTGCTAATTTATACTCTAACCTCTGCTACTTTATACACCAAGTGCTAATTTATACTCTACCTCTGCTATTTATACTCTACTCCTGCTAATTTTACTCTACCACCATCTACCTTACCTAACCGCTGCTAATTATACACCAAATGTGCTAATTTATCCTCTAACCTCTGCTAATTTATACAACCAATGTGCTAATTTATACTCTACTCGGCTAATTTATACACCACTGTCTAAGTTATACTCTACTACCTCTGCTAATTTATACTCTAACCTCTCTATTTCTACACCAATGTGTTACTTTAATACTCTACCTCTGCGAATTTATAACACTAATGTGCTAATTTAATACTCTACTACCCTACCGCTGCTAAATTTATACACCAATGTGCTAATTTAAACACTCATCTCCTTGCTCATTTCTACACAATGTTGCTAATGTATACCTCTACCACCTCTTCTAGGGTATACCTAACGCTACCCTCTGCTAATTTTATACACCAATGTGTTTAATTTATATACTCGACCCTCTGCTCATTTATACACTACTGTGCTAATTTTATACTCTACCTCTGCTAATTTATACTCTACTCTGCTAATTATACACCAATGTGCTAATTATACTCTACCTACCCTCTGCTATTTATACACTAATGTGTTAATTTAAATACTCTACCTCTGCTAATTTATACTCTACCCTCTGCTAATTTATACCCAATGTGGCTAATTTATACTCTAGACTCTACCTCTCCTAATTTATACACCATGTGCTAATTTTACTCTACCTCTGCTAATTTATACACCAATGTGCTAATTTACACTCTATCCTCCTGCTAATTTTATACACGAATTGCTAATTTTATACCATACTACCTCTGCTAATTAACCTAATACTCTCCGCTGCTAATGTATAACCCAATGTTTTAATTTATACTCCCTACCTCTCTAATTTTATACACTCTAATGTGCTAATTTATTATACTCTACCTCTGGCTAATTTATACACCAATGTGCTAAGTTGATACTCTAACCTCTGCCTAATTTATACACTAATTGTGAATTTATACTCTACCTTCTGCTATTTTACTCTACCAACCTCTGCTAATTTATAAACTAATGTGCTAATTTATACTCTACCTCTGCTAATTTATACACCAAATGTGCTAATTTATACTCTACCTCTGCTAATTTATACACCAAATGTGCTAATTTATACTCTACCTCTGCTAATTTATACACCAATGTGCTAATTTATACTCTACCTCTCCTAATTTATACACCAATGTGCTAATTTATACTCTACCTCTGCTAATTTATACACTAATGTGCTAATTTATACAGTATTACTGCTAATTTATACACTAATCCTGCTAATTACTCTGCTAATGCTTACAGAAACCCTGCTAATATATACACTAATCAAGCTAATTCATACACTAACTTGATCATTCATACACTAATCATACTAACTCTTACACAAACCCTGCTAATGCTTACAAAAACCCTGCTACTAACCTGCTAATTCACGCATTCATACAGTAACTTCAGAATTCATACACCAACCTGCTAATTCCTCTGCTAATCCACGCACTAATATGTGCTTCATATAGGCTACTAACCCTGCTAATTCATGCACATTAATTTACTAAACTGCTACTTACTCATACTGTATACTAACTCACTAATTCATGCCATAACCCATTAAATCATAAACTAACCCTCTAATACACATGTTAAATCGCTAATTCATAAACTAACCCTCTAACTCTTACACGAATCTGCTAATTCATACAAAACTACGGCTAGAAAAGGTCCCTAATTTGGCTCTTTTTGCAACATGAATTTGATCAGAACTGCATCTGGGACATTACATATTCACAAGACGGCTCGGTTCAGCCTGCAAGAGGGAAGCTATCACCCAATAACACACAAACACAATTAGCCTGTAAGAAAAGCTGTCACTAATCAGACATGGAGGTCTGATTTGAAAACAATGATCGACTTTCAGTAGAAATTAGAAGCAGGAGCTCAAAGTTGTGAAGCAATAAACAGATCCATATGGGCCTTTCTAACGCACACACACCCACACAAGTTTGTTTTTCTATCATTTTGGGGACTCCATTCACATAATAGCTCAGTATTAACAGTGTAGCAAATTAATGCTAAACCTACACCTCATCCTAAACTTAATACCAGTAAACTAAAGCAACTCTTTTTCAAAACAATGTTGTGTGGACCCTTGTGAGTCCATTTGGTCCACCACACACACACACACACACACACACACACACACACACACACACACACACACACACACACACACACACTACAATCCAAACCAATGTAATAGCTTTTCTACGTTCATAGAATATAAGAAAACAACAATGCACACACTATGTGTGTGTGTGTGTGTCCTCAGTGTACCAACTGTGCCCCAAAACACAGTAAAGCAATAAAATACAGTCCAAACAAAAGAATCTATCATGTTTATCACATTTCTCTAATCACCTCCAATTCATCACCACCCACAGTGACAGATACTGGTAATAAATCTGGCAGATTCAATCCAGATCGCGTTTATCACAGAACAAGACGAATGACTGGCAACTCTCAGATCATTCTTTAAACATGATGAATTATACACAGGGTTCACTCTCCAGACATGATCCTGTATTTCTGAGGATGTCTGTAATGTGTAGTGCGAGAAAATATTCCACAGTGAGCATGAAAACAGATTTCCATAACAGCAGCCATAATAGGGGTTAAGGGCCTCCTGCAGGTCGGACCTCATGTAATATGCACACACACACACACACACACACACTGCTACTGGTATACAGCCAATCCAACCAATACTTGCGCCCTATTATTACTTTCTCTATAAATCTCCTCAAGTACACTCATAAACGGTTATATAAACTGGTGTTTCAGACTTCGTCCATGCTAATATGGAATCTGCTTGAAAACACTGTTTTCGTCCAAGTTGGGGTTTTCTGGCCACTATGAAACGCAGATTAAATAATAAAATTCCTACACACAGCATGCACATGCTGCTTGAGCCAGGAGAAATGCCATTTCCAGCCAAATCCAGTCAGATGGTAAATACAAACCATATACTTGACACTTAAATCGTTACTTTTTAAGTTCTTATTTATTCAATCCTGTTTTGATTACTTCAATAGCTAAGAGCCAGCTGCTGGAAACAGCAGTTCTCGAGGACCTGGGATCAAACCCTGGGTCAAGTGGTGCAGTTCCAGAACCCTGTGAAGGACTGGTGTCCATGGAGTACCTGGCCAAAAGGAATTACAGGTATAAGCAGGTGTAAATGGGATGCTTTGATACTTTTCTCCCTCTTACCTTTCCAAGTCACTACAGTGTCGTTTTAGGTACTTTGAAGTATTTTAATCCCCTAACCCACGTTCTGAACTAATGACCTGCTGCAATGAATGGCAATCGGGAAAATAATCGGCTTCTTGCCCCCTACCTACACCCTTCACTTTTCTTCTAGCCCCACCCAGTATACAGATAATTGGCAGGAAGGAGGGCCAATCAGAAAGTCCCGTGCACCACCAAATTCCGCTGACATCATTTAAAGTAGCTGTTTCTTCTTATAGACTGGCCAAATAGGTATTTCATCCAAAATAAATAATGGAGAAGGCTCCTGTTATTCAAATATTCATTATCCAAATTGGGGTTTTCACTGGAGTCATGCAAAAAACAAACTTGTGATTAAGTGAACAACGTCAATGTGATGACTGCAATTATTTAATTTAATGGTGTGCAAATGGATTTTATTATTTAAGTGCAGGTAAACATGCCAGTGTTCAGCATTAAGAGAAGTACAGCTTCCTCACAGTCCTGTTTTACTTCATGTTTTGAGCTCTAACAACGTCAAAATCCAATTCAAACCAGCTCAGTCTGAGGATCATCCACTAACATCACTGAGCAGCAGAATCCTCTTCAGAAACCCATCAGTGGAAGAACCCTGCAGACGCACACAATACCGAGGACAATAGTCATATTATTACCTTCTGATAGAAATACGCCACAGTCCACTGCTTCTTTCAATTTGTAAAATTCTCCCTACATATCTGTCTCTCTTAACCTGACAGACCATCTCCCATCCTATAAAGAGAACAATCCCCCAGATGCTCCCTGACCTGGCAGATCCCCTACTTCACCGGGCTCATGCAGTTTTCATTAAGATATGACGGAGATTAGAGTTCGCATCACCAGTCTAGTGGTAAAAGGTGGATGAAGCTACAGATCTGTGGACACATACATCGCTTCTGAGTGTGCTTTTGACCAGTGAATGTGTGTATGCTAATATTTCTTATAACACCTACGTGACCTGAAGGTGAGGTTAAGTGGGGGTATAATGGGATGCTCTGCTAGAATTATAACCCAAAGTTCTGCTGGTTCCCATTTGTAGTGCTGTAGATAGCATTCAAGGTTTAGGATGTCAGTTAGATTGAATTCCCAGCCTCCATGTATTAATTAATGCAACTACAGATATTAGAGCAGAGTTCCAAATTCCAGGAAATCCTATCTTCATAATATCAGAGTCTTCACATCAAACACTTTACCTTCCGCGAAGAATCCAACAGGTTACCAAATTACACATTTGGGATTTAATAGAGATCAGACTTACTCACTACATCCACAACGTGCCTAGGCAAGATTGTCCAAGCCCAAGAATTTTAGCCCTGTAGGTGAGCTTAAGCTTACTGTGTATTTTAACCCCATAATTAAAGTGGACTCAAACACAGAAAACCTATCGGGGTGGTATGGGGTGATTACCCATGTCCTGCTGTACTGCCCTGGGTAATGGGAGTGGGGAGAGGTTTAGGAGTGTTATTACCAATGTGCTTGGGGCAGCTGAAGATGATGGAAAGAATAATGGACGGTGGTTTCACCCATTTCTAACAGTCTGTCTTATCCAAGCACACGAGTGTGGTCATGTAACAATCATGGACCCAGCTGGTACCCTGATAAGATGAGCACTGGACAATCAGAAGCCTCTGGCAAGGTGTGAAGAATCTTGCCTTACTGCACATGGGTGCCAGAAAGAACCCAGATGTAACAGTGCCAGTGAACTGAACCACAACTCTATAAGCAGGATACGAAGCATAGAGACTCAGCATTGGAAACCAGTGCTCTACCTACTAAACTACCTTGGTTTGTATCCCACCTCTGGTGAGGTGAGGTCTGTCAGTTTTGCAGTTTGAGAGCTTTATTAAGCCTTGTGATCCTGGTTTACTGGCAACCTTATGTCCTTGTGTTTTCTGGCACCCATTTGTAAAGGTCTGGGTGGTTTGGGCCACTGTCTGCTTCATCTCACCAGAGGCTCCAGAAACTCCAGTGTTCCTAAAAATGGGGTCTGGATGTGTGTTCAACATTTAACCAGACTTGGGGTGACCCTACAAAAGAACAAACTGAAGTGCCTGAAATGTCAGTTATGTCAATTAAATAGCATAACAATTGAGAATGCTTTCCAAACATGCATCTCAGTTGCTTTCAAACCCCAAAACCAAAAAGCTGGTTTGAACAGGGAGTCAAAGAGGCCATCTATGTGAAGAGGAAACAACCATCCCTGAAGGAGGGGGCAGAAAAGCACATCTTACAATTCCATGATTGCAGCTATTCCCCAAACCTATATGAATAGCACACCTCGCCATTATAATTAATGGTAATGGCATTTTGCATATGAAACTGATCCTCGGTTCCATCATTATGCAATGGTGCTGGTGCTGGTCGATTTGCAAATGTGCTGTATATAAGATTGGGGATGTGAAGACGTCACTTAGACAAATGACAAAATGTTTCTCCCACTAGAGATGAACTGGTTCAACCTGCTGGGATTTACTTACCTGGATTATTTACCACGCATCTACCAAGGCATTTCTACCAAGTCTATCCAATGTTAGATTTGTTATACGTCACGTTGAGTTTAATGGTTCCTTCATGAAGGGGTGCAACGGGAGTAAATGGCCAAATTACATCGGTGAACACCACAATTGTGAAGCATTACCTACGAAGATCAAGTAATTACCCTCGATTTAGGTGTGAAAGAGGTTTTAATTAGCACGTGAGTCATATCGGGTGTGTTAACAGCAGGGATAAGAGTTCAAGACCAGGGATGAGAAGTTCTGACCTTGTTCACCGCCACATCAAATACATCGACGCCGACACTACGCATTCCACTGTAACACACTGAGACAGGCCCATACCAGACTTACAGACGATGTCTGAAAAACCAGGGTGAGCGGTTTTCAGAGAGACAGAAAGAGAGAGCGACGCCAAAGCCCTGCAATGCAGGGAGCTTAGCAGAATGCAGAGTCCCCACATAGCTGAACCTCAACCTTAGATCCCTAACGCCCACTAACACTGTGGTATCTCAGGCCAACCCAACCCAAGAACAATCAGAGTCTACCAAATTACAACACTCCTAAAGCAAAATTACGTCAGTCATTGAAAGCACCACACCCAGACAACTTAAGATGCGGTGCTATCTGGCCCCGAGGCGACAGTACGCTGTAGCAGAGTACCTGAGAGCAAACCCAGAACCCTGCTGACATGGTGCAGACTCAGTGTACACAAGCTGGCAATCGAGTACATGACATCATGGCTCCGTGCACACAATGCAGCAGTAATGCTGTGGAGACAGAACTGCATGTCCTGGGTCAAAGATACTCTAATGTACAGCAGAAATACTTTTAAAAATGATTCCAGCTTATGTTCAATTCTCCTGCATGAGCAGCAAGAGCACTCTGACTGCTAAAAAATATCTACCTGCAACATGATGCACTTTGTAGTTCTACAGCCTATAGTCCATCTGTTTCTCTACATACTTTGTTTGTCCCCGTTACGCTGTTCTCTAATGATCAGGACCCTCACAGGATCAGCACAGATCAGGTACTAACTGCACAAAAATGTCCAGCCACCAGCATGTAGACAGCGAGCACTGTGTAACAACAGATAAGCTACTGTCTCTGACTTTGCATCTACAAAGTGGAGCGATATGGTGTCTAATAAAGTGATCCAATCGCATAATCTCAACACACACTAACACACCACCACCACATTAGTGTCACTGCAGTGCTGAGAATGATCCACCACCCAAATAGTACCTGATCTGTGGGGGTCCTGACCACTAGAGAACAGAGTAAAGGGGAAAAACAAAGTATGTAGAGAAACAGATGGACTACAGTCTGTAATTGTAGAACTACAAAGTGCAATGACTAAACGTAAATAAAGAATAAGCAGAATATAAACTAAAAATGCTTTTGTACAGTACTGTATATCTGTAATCACTAACCTGAACCCTTAACTCAATCCCCAATCCTAACCTTAACCCCACTCCTAGTCCCCAAACCTTAATCTAACCCAAAACTCTAATGCTTACCTTATTCCTAATCCCTAAATCCACTACTATCCCAACACATGGCCCTAAAACCGATAGCTAAACCCCCTTACTGTAATTCTACCATAACCTTAACGTTAACGATGCACATCCTTTAGTCCCTTTAGTTAAAGGCTTAATATTAAAGCTTCAGGTTCAACACACACACACACACACACTACAATCATACATCTCTGTTATTTAAATAAGTAGCTTCCTCTCAGCTTGAGCTTGTCCTTAGTCTGAATTGCAGGCTAAAGTAGGTCAACTATTCTGGGAAATCAACCTTCATCTGAACAAAGCTACACTGAACCCTATCATCATATGAAACCATTTCCCATATTTACACAACCAAAAAAAAGAAAACTGACCCACTTCACACGCTTAAACGGCCGGCCTTTGATTGCTTGGAGATGGAACGCAGGAGGCAGGGTGACATTGAGATTTAGGAGAGACTCGGGTCTGGTCCCTGTGCCACCTTCAGGGTGCTTCTTACTGCTGCCACCTTTAAACTGTGATTCTGACATCGTAAGAGTGGATCACGCTTTGCCAGGAATACTTGTGAAAGCCTCAGGGTTTCTGTAAAGGACAACATTCTTACATGTTCATCAAACAGGAGGGAACAGGTGATGGGTGAAGCTTGTGAGGGCAGTTTCAGCAAGATTTCCGAAATATATACAATACACAGACACAGATTTTGGTCAAGATACCAATCAATGCCAAAAAATAATGTGATAGAACAAAATACACAGACACAATTGCAAAATGAGGCTCATAGTATTAGGATGTTTACTGAAGGGTAAAGTCAGTGGGATATGTACAATGAAATATTTCACACTTTTTCCGTTTTTATTTTATTTTATTATTTTTTTTAAACGACCATTTACTATTATCATACAACCAATGATAATACAACCATACAACCAACAACAGTCCCTTTTTGAGTGTTGGTCCTCCCGAGGTTCTTCTCCATAACGCTTAGGGAGTTTTTCCTTGCCATCATCACCCTAGGCTTGCTCAATTTGGGCTATATAAATAAATCTGACTTGACTTGAGATTATATATATAAAATATATATAAAAAATATATATAAAATATATAGAGGCTTTGTCAGAGAGGCTCCGATAGGCCCCTGACATTGCATCAGTGACTGCCATCCCAACAATGGGCTGTGTTCTCTGGGATAGGCACCAAACCCCAGAACAGAACAAACAGGGATGCGAAGAAAATTCATCCATTATTGATTTTGTTTACTGCAGTGGCTCTGTCAACATCGTTTCATTTATAAAACCAACAAAACTAGTCCAGGAATGTCCAAAATTTTTGATTTGTGAACACAGAACATTCCTGCTAACTGGTGCTGACCTAGCAGTACACAGACACAGACACAGACACACACACACACATCACCAAACAAAGACACAACTGTATCTATGACAATTCAAAAGCTGCAGCCTTTAAACACCTACTTTCCCCACTTTATTCTACACTTCAGTTTATTCATTTTGTGATTTTTCTGCATGCAGCTTCTGTAAAACTAAATCAAAGAAAATAAAAAGCTGGAAGAAGCAACTAGAGTAAACACAGGGCTGTCTGAGAAAAAACACAAAGTGCAATCTGCACCCAATCAGACTTCAGCTCACCCAAAGAGCCATTTATTCACAATCGGCTTTACCTTTCTGGTGCCGCAAAACCCCTCCTGAAAATCCTACCCTGAAGCCAAAACATCTAAACACATGAGTCAGTGCTTAGGTACATCCACAAGGTGGCCTTTAATTGCCAGCGTGACCTTTTCCTTGAAAAAAGAACCACTTAAAAGTTTAACTGGCTGTCTGGAAGTCGCTGAACTCTTAAGTCTGAATCACTTAACCCTGTCTGACCCTGACATGCTCTTTATGACATCACTAGCCATTTCAAAGCGAATGTCTGGTCTTATCGGGACATGGCCCTCACCTCCTGAATAAGATCATAGCTCGCGGTCATTACATGAAGGTATGTTTGAGGTTTGACCTCCGCGGTGGTCTGCAGGAGCTGGGGCGCTCAGGATAAACACGATCGGTGCTGGTTCATTATTAACAGTCGCTGAGTACTCTGAAAATAGAAGCTCATGAGAATGCAGCCATTATTTCCACTGTTATCTGTGTGTGTGGTGTGTGTGTGTGTGTGTGTGATTTATGGAGTGTCGTTTCCCTTTGTGTTCTCTCTGTACAGCAGTTTGTGTAATGAATTTATTCTTGGTTTCCAAACAAGCTAAATGATATCAGGCTAAAATATGGTGCTCTGGGCAATATCCTGCTTCTGTGCTGGCATTCGTGTGTGTGAGTGCGTTTACATGCACTTATTTATCCGATAGCTGCAGAAAACCAGATTTTATCAGTATCACGATCAATGAGGTTACAAGCACTTGAGTAATCAGATAATGGGGAAGCTCCGGGTTTACTCAGGCAGTAACGGGATTTCTACTTTGCAACCAGCCAATAATCTCACAGAAATGTGACATAAACGTCAAACTTTAATATTAAACAATCAAAGTATTCATTTCTTGTGTATATACTGCGTATCAGAATCTCCCCAAACTGTTCGATAGCCATTTCGCTGCCCTGAATTCGTGGTGTGTTTAATTCCGGGGTTGCCAGATCCACGATGAAATAACCGCTAAAGTCAATGGAAAAAGAGGATAAATAAAACCACGTCTTTACAAATACCTGGCAACCATGTCTTCTGGCGCCAGTCGCTCTGCGCACATGCGCAGATTGCCAAATCAGACTGAAATCGGGTAACTGGTATACGTTATTAGCACTATTAGTACTCTGATTGCTGGGTTAAACTCCAGCTCTCTTTGTCGCATTTCTTAATCTGATTCCTAGACCGGAGTCTGCTGTATACATGACCACTTGAATAATCGGAAAACTGCAGAAATCCGATCAATATCGGATTATTAAGTGCATGTACACGCATTCTAATTATTGCAGACCAAGTGCACCCCTTCATGACAACAGTATCTCCTAATGGCAGTGGAACCTTTCAGCAGGATAATGTGCAATGCCCCACTACAAAAACTAAGAAACATGACAGAGTAGCTACTGTGGTAGCCTAGCAGTTAAGGTTAGGGTAAGACTATGGACCAGAAGGTCCAGGGTTCAAATCCCACCTCTGCCAAGCTGCCACTGTTGGGTCATTGAGCAAGACCCTTAACCCACAATTGCTTGGATTGTAAGACTGTATCAATTGTAAGTCGCTCTGGATAAGGGTGTCTGCTAAATAATATAAATGTAAATGTAGCTACAAGGTGTGACTTTCAACACCCTGGCCTCCAAATTCCCCAAAGCTTAACCTGATCGAGTAAGATATACCGATATCGTCTTTCTCTTTATGTTAGCCTCTCTATGTCTGTCTTTCTCTCAGTGTAATACCTGTATGCCCCCTGTTCTGTCTTCCTGTCTTACTCTCACTCTCTCTCTTCATCTGTGTCTCAAGTTCTCTCTCTCACACTGTGATTCTATGGTAACAGAGTGCAAAGGTGAAGTCTGTGGCCTGTGAATGCAGTTATACATTCATTCTTGCTGGCTAGTGCTTACCTGGGAATTCACACACAAATACACACACACACACGCACACTTACACAGTGAAATGCCTAACACAGAACATAATTAACACATGCAGCACCACTCCATGAGACAACTGCATTCTTGGCATGATGGGTGGCTTTGGACCATAGTTCTCATAGTTGTCAGTTCTCATCGCCTTTACTTGTTTGCATTGGTTCTCTGCCAATAAATCTCTTGCATATGGGATGGGAACGGGCTCGCCGGTGATGAGATCACATGGTGAAAGTGATGAATAATCTTTAGTCATCTTTCCGACCCACACAAAACACAAGGCGGTAAAACCCAGACTAATTACTGATTGTCTTAAACAGACACAATGCAATGCTACTGAAATACCACATCAATCCCAGCAGGAGCTGCCCCCATATCAACTCCGGCAAAAAATCCCCATATCGGTGGGTTTGATGGCCAAACCTCTGATTAGACACGGTACCAACAGCTTCATCATCCCTTTCTCATCACATTATAAGAACAAGACTGTGGATTGTGAGTGACTGTGAGCCTGGTGGTTGTGTGTTGTACTACGCTATATTGTGATCCAGTGCCGCAGCGAACAAGTTTGGATCAATGTGCTCCGACTTCCTGTGTCCAAAATTCAGCGGACAAAAACAGGATTAGAGAGGAGGAGAAAGTGCAGATGGATGCAAATGTCTGACCTACATCACACACACAGACTCATATGCAAAAAAGGCTTGAAATAACAAAGTGTAATCTCACCATCACGTTCAGGCACAAACACACACAATCAGACATCAGCAACAAAGCTAACAAGGCTTCCTGCTGAGATAAGCTCTTCACTAACAAAGAGACGCTCAATAGTCATTTACACAAACCCGCAAAGCCATGCCTTCACCAGTACAGGATGCACAACAGATAATACATGAGGACTGCAAACCTGGACCAGACTGAATCTAAGGTCCATGTGAGGTTTTCTCCAGCATTCCCTCAAATCTGTCCAACATTATTACAAAAAGTCCAACTATTTATGCAAAAATAAATATAAAACTAATGATTTTAGTTCTAAGTCTAAATCTAAAAATCACTAAAATACTAAACTATATAAAATAACAAAATACTATGACAGTTTAAAATAACAAATCAAAACTACAATACCAGAAAGACATATAATTTATACAAAGCTATTAAAATTCTGGGAAAAATATGGACTTTCCAGTTCCTAAGAAAATCTAAGCTTGAACGTCAATGTCTAGCTGCACTGACCTCAAATATTAGGCAGTGCTTTGAGCTATTGGTCAGAATACACATCTGCTCGTGCCATGCCACTCTGGACTCTCTCTGTTTTGCTTACCACTCAAGAAATGATGCTGTCTGTCTCACATCTGGAAAATAAAGACCCTCATCGACTACAGCTCAGCTTTTAACGCCATAATTCCTGCTAAGCTCATAATCAGCTGTGAGACCTGGACCTCAACACCAGTCTGTGCAACTGGATAATATAATTTTAGACTGGCAGACCTCAAGTGTCGAGTACTGGTAACTACACCTAATCCACCATGAACTCTGGAGCACCTCAGGGTTGTGTGCCAAGCCCACTCCTGTACTCCCTATACACACCAGACTGCGAGGCTAAATACAACTCCAACGGCATCTACAAACTTCAAACAGCGCCACCCTGAGCCTTATCACCAAGGAAGACGAGATCAAAGCGCTGTCACAGTGGCTCAGTGACCACAACCTTCATGTCAATGTCACCAAAACAAAGGAGATAATTGTGGAATTTAGGACCACATTGACGTGTTGACTGATTTAGCTGCAGTCAGCAGTTTTACGTTTTTTGGTTGCCGTGTTGCTGATGACCTCAGATCATCAGCTCATGAGATCCTTACAAATTTTTGCGTTGCACTATAAAGAGTTTATCTGCTTGCATCGACGGTCGATCTGGCTGCTTATCTGGTAGCTCTCCAGAGAGGGGTGAGAAGTAGACGACATCACAGGTCACAAACGTCCAGCCTTACAGGACATTTCCACATCACGGTGCCTGCGTTCAACCAAAAATCACTGGTGACTGAACTCACCCAGCTCACAAACTCTTCTCTCTGGTAGGCGGATCTGGAGCATCAAATCAGTAACCGACAGACTGAAAAACAGTTTTTAGCTACAGGCTATAAGGCTACTGAACAGCCTTTAGGCCATCAACTGCCACTGATCCACTTTAGGTACAGCTAGAGCCTTTAGGACTTTTGCTGAAATGTCACTTTACATTTAACATGTGCAATGCAAATCTGATTATCTTACATAATATTATTATTACCCCTCATTATGCTTTCCAGTATTTTTTCATATATTCCTTATACAGACAGGATCACTCTTACAATAATTACATTGCTTTCCTCTTCTATTGTAAGTCTTCAATTTGTTAAATTAACGCTTTTATTCATATTGACAGTATAATTTCTTCATTTTTAAATCAGCACTTTTGAACCTGAGCCTTAGCGAAAGCATTTCAATTTACAACTGCGTCTGATCAATAAAATAATTGAATATATAATACTTTTAGGATGTGTGAAAAAATCTGATGATGTTTTAGGTCATATTTATGCAGAAATATTAAAAATTCTAAAGGGTTCACAAACTTTCAAACACCACTGTATATATAAGTGAGTATAGACAGTAGATGATCAATTAAAATGATAAATTAGCTATAAAATTATAATAACTTCATAATACAATACAAAATACATTTTAAGATTTATAATGTTTCATTTTAAAAAGTCCAGCTCTAAAATGACTAACATTAAAACTGAAACTAAATAATATAAACAAATTATAAAATACACCAATAAATTAATTAGATATTAATAATTAAAAACTCTAAATACTGAGAACTAAACAATAAGCAGTAACAAAACAATACACCTAATAAACATAATGAACCTTAAGCACAAAACTATTATAAATGCAATTAAGTCTAGGTGTAAAAATAACAAAAGTAATATTAAGTTAAATATAAGTAAAAATGCAAATTAAATGGAAACTAAAAGAAAAAATATACAAAGTAAATTAATATAAAGATTAGAACTGCAATACATAATATATAAACTAAAACCTGGAAAAACTAACAATGACAACAACACGACAACAATAATAATTGCTTTTTATTATGGCTCTGGGACGGCATGCACATCTGCATTTATATGTGGACATTTTATGATAGTCAAGGTGATTGAAACGACCAGGTGTAAATGGGATTTTAAGTGTATGCGTGTCCCTGTGTGTGTGTGTGTGTGTGCGCCTCGGGGGAAGTATTCCCATTTGAACATAATAGTTATAGAGCCTCTTGTTAGTTTAGTGAGCTGGAACGCTGTCTCATAAAGTGAGAAAGTGTTTAACAGCAGATCTTCAGTCTCACCACATTACTGTCCTGAACTGCATCATTGATTTCACACCATGGTTTTCATCACATCATTCGACCCCTATAAGGACACGCCTTTAAACAGGGCACACGTTAAAACTTTATTATATATGTGGACAATGTGTGTGCATTATGTGAGAGACGACTGATGTTTCAATTATTTCACTAAACGCAATTTTCGCTCGGTCTGAAAACAACGTTTGCACAGGTTATATATAAAAGCATTCATTCTGTCTGGGGTACGGTTTTAAAAAAGTTCATCCAGCATATTCAAAACAGTTGTATGAAGAATACAGTTGTAATCACTACACTGAAGAGTTTTGACTCTTCTGTATCTGAAGATTCATCCAGGAAATCACATTGTAGGATTTTTTAAGATTTTAATTGTAATCATGGTGGAAAATAAGTATTTGTAATAAGTATTAGATCTGAATGGAAGAATGGGCCACAATACCAGCTACAGTGTGCGCAAGTAGTGAAGACTTACAGGAAACAGTTGACCTCTGTCATTGCCAACAAAGGTTATGTTACAAAGTACTGAACTTTTGTTATTGACCAAATACTTATTTTCCACCATAATTTACAATTAAATTCTTTAAAAATCCTACAATGTGATTTCCTGGATTTTTTCCCCTCATTTCCTCTCTCATAGTTGAAGTGTAGCTATGATGAACATTACAGACCTCTCTCATCTTTCTAAGTCGGAGAACTTGCACAATCAGTGGCTGACTAAATACTTTTTTGCCCCACTGTATGAACTGGCGCAGGAAAGAAGCTGAAAGCACTGTTACACTGCAAGTCCCTGTGTGTCAGACAGCACAGACACCGCAAGAGTCTCATGCAGTCAGAATCCAGGCAGTTAAAGAAAAACACAAGCTAACACAGGCTAAATTTAAACTGTCTCCATCAGGATGAAAATTAATGATGTGCATGAGCACACATTCCAGGAGCTGCTGAGTGCTTGTGCTTGTTTGAAAATGCTCTTGAGATACAGTCAAGACACAATCTGAAAAACAACCACGAGGTTCGTACGTGCACCGACTGACCTCGAATCACCAGGGTAGGTCAGATGAGACAGTTTTGTTTGTGTAAGTGCTACAGAGTGGTCTATATTAAGAAGGTTGTGTACGAATACAGAAACACAGTGAGAACTTTCTTCCAACAACAAGAAAAAAGACGTCGTCATTATTATTGACGAGTACTGAGCCCCGAGAACCCACCCCTGTCGAAACTGGGAGGTAATCCAGCGAAAACACATTGAGACCAGAAACCAGAGTGCAACAAGCCTGACTTTTGGCCTTAGCTCGTGAACCGTATCTTCTTGTTTGTGTAACCGGACTTAAAGGCACCAGTAACCATAAACACCCGCTGGAGCAACAAGACTTTTGACTGGTGCCAGGGAACTACGCTGCAACTCGGTAGCCGACAAACCACACCTCGACAGAGGCAGGACACGAGCCAGAATGGTGCACTCGGTAGAGCAGTGATTCCCAGGCAACAGCACTAGCCACGGCACCACTGTGACACCCATGGAGGATATATAGTACTGTCTTGTTATATTCTGCTTTATTTCAGTTTTGTAGTTCTACAGTTACAGACTGTAGTCCATCTGTTTCTTACATCCTTTGTTCGTCCCCTTCACTCTGTTCTTTAATAGGCAGGACCCCAACAGGACCAGCACAGATCAGGGACCGTTTGGGTGGTAGATCTTTCTCAGCACTGCACCGACACTGACTTGGTAGTGGTGTTTGATCAGACACAACAGTGCTGCTGATCACTCCCTGTCCACTTTATTACAGACATCCACCTTGCTGATGTAAAGTCAGACACAGTAGCTCATTTGCTGTCACACAGTTTGTGTTAGTCATCCTCTAATCCTTCATCAGTGCTCACAGGTGGATGGTGGCTGGATATTTTTGGGTGGTTGAAAACTCAAGCAGCACTGCTGCGTCTGATTCACTTGTAAAAGGCTTTTGACGATTTTGGTTTTCCAAAAGAAAGTGTCCGTTGTATCTGTAAAAAAAAAACAACAACAGCAGTTTTCCTAGTGGGCGCCAGCAAAATGTGCCCATAATTATTATCCTTCTGGGGACATTTGGTCTCCCCAATGTATTGTAATATAAACATGGTGTATATATATATATATATATATATATATACACATATACACCCAGAATATAAATGGCAGTCCTTTCAGAACCCAAGCTACAGTATGTGCACATAACAGAGATTCCTACTGGTAACCTATATCAGAGGTCCATTAAAGGACAGCAGGGTGAGGGTGAACGCCCATAAAGTCTAAACATACGCATGATCCAAATGACAGGTGCCTTCACTGCAACGCATAACATCCAGACAATCACAGACTGCACTACTGCAGAGTTAAACTACGTTTCTTCTGTGTCTTGCTTTGACCATGGGAGCAATAATCTTCATCCCAGTTAAAAACTGTCTATGTAACAGCAAGAGAGAGAGAGAGAGATATCTCAGCTTCTATCAGATTAATTATTTCATCTCTTTGAACTGATGCTCCATTTACATATTTTATACAGCGAGACCCAGGGTAATTGGAGATTTGTAGAAAGTTCACATAGGCAATATATATGCAAATTATTTTTGCAGCATAAAGAGTTTTCATAAGAAATCAAATATGATTATATCACAGATCAATTTACAGTTGAGCGACAAATAAAAGAAAAGTGGAACATAAAGGGTTTCAAAAAGGCGCTGAAAAGGAGGACTTCATCCCGAACAATCACGTCCCCCACATGGCCAACCGGTCAAAAAGTGAAGCACCTTCAGCGAGGCTCATTCAGTTCTGCCACAGCAAGAATCCCAAATGGCAGGAGGTCATTTTTACCAACAGGGACCACCTTATACCAACCTGTTTATGTATCTATTTATGTATTGTATTTTAAGTGCATTTAAAGCTGGTCTTTACACTAATGCTGGTGTACAACTATATTTAAAGCGTCCAGGCGCTTCCGTCTGGACCAATCACTATATACTTGCTTCAGTACGTCTGGACCAATTAGCTTAAAACGTACGTCACTCAGGGTTCTGCACTGAGAAAATACCCTACCTTGAAGTAGTCCCTATACATGGCATTCTAAGAGGTACGATCGTCCCCAGTTCCTGCGGTGCGGACACAAGACAAAGGGAGTACAGTTCTAAGAACTACGAAAAAGTTCCTCCAGTGTGAAAGTGCCTACTGATGAAGCCTCATTTTCAGCCACTTTTGGATTGCATCATCCTGCATAACCTAACCTACTGTTTTGACCCCTTTCCTCTTCCATAGCATACCCCTTCCATAGTATTCACCTCTTTCCTGCTCTGTACCGGTTCCGTGTGCTTAGTTTTGTTGGCTTCTGTGTTGTTTTTTGTTTAGCTCATTAACCCTTAGTTCTCGCTGTGTTAGCTTTAGTGTTTAGCCACTGGCTCAGTCTAACGTGTTCTGCTCGTCTATCTATTTAGGCTGCTCCCATGTTTTTTGCTCTGCTCCTATACTATAATTTCCCCTGGAACTATCAACGCAATTGATCTATCTGTTCGTTGCTTGCCTGCCTGCATGCCTGCCCATAGCTCAGACACAGCTGATGGTGTCTGCATGACACGCCTGACCCAGCTTGAAGGCACCACCAGGATTCAAGCCCAGGTCGCTGTGGTGTTAAACTAGTGTATCGAACTTCTGCACCAGCCAACAGCCCCTTAGGCAATATATATGCAAATGACTTTTCAGGCATGATACGTTTTCAGGAGAATCAATTATTGGCCACCAAGACCAGAGAAGCATCAATATGGCTACAAGCCTGCTATTATTCTGCCCAATAAATGCTAATTATGGTATTTTGGAACACCAACCATCGATGGCCGTCATGGTTAGGGCATGGACTCAAAGCCTTTTGACCCTTTTACAAACATTTTATGGGTGAGCCGACTGGAAGCCCAAGATTTTCAGAAGTGAATGATATGGGGTTGAGATTCATTAAACACCAAACATGTACAAGCCAATAAACGCACATAAACTAGAACTGCAACACGTCTTAAAGTGGAGGCTCTAAGGCCAAGGTACTGGACCTGAAGATGGACCAAGGTTGGCCTTTCATGTCCCAGTATTATCAATCTGGCCACTGTAAAGCCCATCAACAAGGATCTTAAACCTCTACTGCTCAGCTCAACTGAGGGCCGCTACGGATAAGGACGTCTCCCGCACACGGTCCTAATGAGAAAGCCAGGTGTTACCTCTATGAAGGCCTCTTTCCTGCTGTTCTACCAGCTCTAGCACCATTCATTCGTTCTGTAATAGCGTGCTGTTAACTGGGTTTGATATTTCAGTGTCCTTCACCTTCTATCCCAGTAAGCAGGAAGGAAAACTAAAAACAAGGATGCCACGATGAAGGAATACAAACTCAAACAGAGAGCCCAATCCACAGGTTCTGACGCTGTCAGTCTGAAAATGCTGGAGTAATGAAAAGGCTCTTGCAAACCGTCAAATGAATACACAACATGATGAAAAGTAAACCCACACTTCTGGCAGGGAAAGGTTTAATAATCCTTCAATCAGCACTATGATGAATACCACACAAATCTGAATGGAGGGAAACAGGATGCAACTCCTTCCAGAAAACAGATTGGATGGGGAATATTTAGAGAGCTGGAGCCTTATTTCTATTATTGTGTATGGGGGAATTCCTGCATTGTTACAATTTATTCCAGTAGCAGACTTTTCCTGGCTAATATCTACACTTCCTAACACCTATACAGGTACGCTCCATTTAACAACCACATTGCGTTCTGTGAAACAGGTCGCTGATTGAAATGGCCATCGGCCGGACGTTACCATAGTCTTTTTATGGTGCTGTTATGTTAATATAAAGGGTATTTTCCCCAAGAAAACTGCATGCAAACGATACATAAATAGCAATCGCCATAAAACACAAAAGAAGAAGGTTCCACTGTATTTCCTGTTATAATTGTTATGACCTTGGCTGTCAAAGTGACTTGATGTTGATTGGATGGTCATTAATTACCTTAACCGCTAAGCCACAACTGTTTAATGTTGTTTTACAACTCGGTGTAAGGCTCGGACTAATCAGAAGGTTATGAGTTCAGATCCCAATTCTGCCAAAAGGCTACTGTTGGGAGCTTAAGGGCCTTAAATTGAACCTGCCTGGTTGAATTCTGCATAAGAGTCCCTGCTAAATGCTGTAAATGTAAACACAGTTAAAGAGAACACAGGTCATAAGAGGGAAACGTATCATGTTAGGGACGCGTGACCTCTTAATGCGAGAGTCAGTAGGACAAACACAGAGCAGACTGCTTTATTAAGGTCAGACATTACTCAATGAACGTCACACAGCTGCTCTGTGGAGCAGGAATGGTGCCAAGCAGAGGCAAAGCTAAATCCATTCCAAAAATCAGGCGTGAGTGTGTATCAGGGCAAAACGGAGCAGAACAATGCGAGCGCGACAAAGCCAGAACGGCCTCTAGAGATGCATCTATCCAACACAAACCCAAAATTAGATGTGACACGCTGATGCATTATCCTCTGAGAACACAGGACATTGTCCTAAAGCAGACTGACTGTTACATTTCCCGTCGTCAAATAACGCGTCCTTACACCGCCAGCAGCAGCCAGAACCGCTTATGCAAGGCAGGATGGATCCATGCTTTCATGTTGTTTATGGGAATTGTGATACTGCCATCCGAATGCCACAGCAGAAATGGAGACTCATCTGGCCAGGCAACGTTTTTCCAATTTTCTATTGTCCAATTTTTGGTGAGCCCATTCCTCAGTTGCCTGTTCTTAGCTCACAGGAGTGGCACCCGGTGTGAACTTCTGCTGCTGCGGCCCATCTGCTTCAAGGTTCGACACGTTATGATCTTCTGCATAGTTACTGTTACCTTTCTATCAGCTCAATCCAGTTCGGTCATTCTCCTCTGCCCCCTGGCATCAAATGTGGCATTTTCATGTCTTTTTCAGACCATTCTCTGTAAGATGGCGCTGTGCGTGAAAATCCCAGTAGATCAGCAGTTTCTGAAATACTCAGACAAACAACCATTCCACATTCAAAGTCACCTTTCTTCCGGTGTTCGGTTTGAACTTTGGTCGTCTTGACCATGTCTACATGCCTAAATGCATTGAGTTGCTGCCATGTGATTGGCTGATTAGATATTTCCGATACAGAGCAGTTCTGTATATATATTATTCCCTGACCTCTGTTATTTCTAATGGATTAACTATACTACTCCATTTGCAATCCAAATCCGGCTTCCTCCATAGTATTTCTGTCAAATCAATTATCCATTCGACAGAAAGACTATAAAAAGGAACCACATCTGCGTGTAGACTAACGACACAACCTTGCAATATCGATTACTGAACCTAGATCTGAATACCAGGCATCCCACATAGAAACACACACACACACACAGGCTCACACACCTGAGGAATTTATTCCTGATTGTACAATAATTCCGACATGTTCCCTCTTGCTCTGACGAATACTTTTCTTTATTGATCGTGTGCCACAGAAAGAGTAACACTGCCCCTGGGCAAGAGGGTTTCATGTTTTATTAGTGTAATTTATTGTTTGTCATAAGGCATTTATGAAGGGTGCAAAACGGCATGACGTGCAGGTGCCAAGCGTTTGATTTCCAAGCCAAAAGATCTACAACAGCTTACTTCAGCATGAATGTAACATAAAACTTTACAACGCACTCATATCTCTTATCCGCTTGATCCTGGACGGGGTCGTGGGAGAGCCGGTGCAAGGCAGGAACAACCCTATACAGGGCGCCAATCCATCGTAGAGTACAGCCGCTCATACACACACTCGGGGCACTTTAGAAGCACAAATTAACCAAACATGCATGTCTTTGGACTGTGGGAGGAAACCGGAGTTCCCGGAGTAAACCCACGCAGACACGGGGAGGACATGTGTACAGAAAGGACCCAGACCACTCCACCTGGGACCAAACCCAGGACCTTCTGACTTTATAACTACACAACTGAAATAATTACAGTCTTATGTAAGAGTTCAGACACCTCACTCAAATTATGGTTTTCTGAGCTCCTGAATAAAATGAACTGCTGCAGGGAACAAACTTAAATATGATGAATTCATTCTATATTCTACACCTGCATCATAAGTCAAAGGGGGACGTTCTGGAAGCGTAGAGCCCAAGGCAGGACCCAACCCTGTCAGAGCTCATGCACACATGCACACAGTGTATGTCTGGGACACTGTAAACCATGATAACTGACCTAAAGCATGTCTTTGTGCTGTTGGAAGGAACTGGAATATTTGAAATAACAAAGGAAGAACATGCAAACTCCACACAGGCTGGCTCTCTTGAGCTGTGAGGTTGACTGAGCCAACCACTGTGCCACTGTGCCACCCCAGCATAAATACACCTCGGCAAATTTGAATGCATAAAACAAAAAATTGTTGAAACAAGACCTGTTTTTATAAGACCTGTGCCCAACCTCTAGTGAAATATCTAGTGGAAAGTCTGAAAGAGTGAAGCGGAGACAAACTCCAAATGATCTGGGATCCAACGTTTGGCTACATAGTGTATATCCAATAAAAAGTATCTTTTATTTGCATATACACTACACTGAGTTTCTAGGGGAGGCTGTATTTGTTGGTCAACTTAATATAGTGTAACAAAATAACAATCGCTCTGACATGAATCTTCACTGAGTCTGGATGGGATTTATGTGGCTCTTGACTCAAACACAACCACTATAAACCCACTAAAATCTGTACGACATTCCAGATTTCAAATAGAAGTCACAGTACGAAGAGTGAACATCAGGAGGACGTGGTAAAACCTGTCGGCTCCGAAATGCCATCTTGTCCAATATTTGTAGTCGTATGAGTCCTCGGTGCTCTCTCGTAATGAACCGCGGCAGAACTGAATGTCAAATCGAACCCTCTAAACCCAGCTGGCATTAGAGTAGCTCCATCAGCATCTGACAGGGGCCACTAATGTCCCCAGCACTGACCTTTTCATTCCATTCCTCATTACATATAAAGTTGGACCTTATGATTTGCTGAGCCCAGCTTTATGAGACTGCCTCCCTCACCTCCAAACCTGCCATAAAGAGGATGGAAAATCTGCTGAGCAACTGAACACTGGGGACCTTGTGTTAGGATTTCTATGCATGCGGTTGTTGTAAATTTTTTCTCATGTTAACTTGCGCTGCCATTATTCACATCATGGTTTTTCAGAATCAAACGTGAGCATGGTGAAGAATTAGAGCAAGACATGAAAAATAAGCACTGATATGAATAAAGTGTTTTCAGCAGCTCAGACCATAAATAATGTGTAACAACAACATCATGGAAAATAACAGACATGGAGATGTGTATACACACTTGTATGTATTGCGTGGCTTCCTAAGTAGCTCGGTGGAAGAAATACAGTCTGACTGTTTGAGGCTGTGGACAGGTGTCTTTTATACAGATAACGAGGTCAAACAGGTGCCATTAATACAGGTAACCAGTGGAGGACAGAAGAGCTTCTTAAAGAAGAAGTTACAGGTCTAAGAGAGCCAGAAATCTTGCTTGTTTGTGGGTGACCAAATACTTATTTTCCACAATGATTTACAATAAAATTTTTTAAAAATCCTACAATGTGATTTCCTGGATTTTTTTTCCTCTTTTTGTCTCTCATAGTTGAAGTGTAGCTAATTACAGACCTCTCATCTTTCTAAGTCGGAGAACTTTTTGCCCCACTGTATATGAATAAAACGTACATTTCCTGCCACAGGTCAGGTGTCTGCAAGAATTTATGACAGGGATTTGTTTCCATTCAGACACAAGAGCATGAGAGAAGCTGCTGGTGTTTGGTGATAAGGTCAGTTGGTGTTCCAGTTCATCCAAAAATTACTGAGTTGAGGTCAGGGCTCTGTGTGAGCCAGGTCCTTCCACACCAAGCCATTTGGTCCTCGTTTTGTTCATGGAGCATTATCAGGCTGAAACAGACCAGGGAGTTCCTTAAACTGCTGCCAAATTTGGGAGCGCTCTTTCTTTTAGATTTGGCACAGCAGAGTATATTGTAGCATTAAGAGATCTCTTGACTGGAACTAACAAGCCAAGCTTGAATATCACAAAACACCACCAGATTTGACAGACTGATCTGCCCAGATCAAACTTTGAAAATGGCACAGTGGAAGCATTATAGTGGGAATCACCATGCCCAGAGCGTCCAATGGTGGTTCTTTAACCACTTCAGCCAACACAAAGTCTTGTATAACATGGTCTCAAATTTGTGTTTGGCTGCAGGCACAGAAACTCCGTCCATCAAGCTTTCAACCACAAGTTATTGTAATGTACTGCACAAAAATCTTAGGTCTTTATTAGAACACAACCATACAATACAGGATATGTGTATGCAGTATTAAAAAACTGAAAATGTTGCAAGGAGAAAGCCACTGCTCTCCAAAAAGAACATTGCTGCTCATCTGCAGTTTGCTAAAGATCACGTGGACGAGCCAGAAGGCTACTGGAAGAATGTTTTCTTTTTAGTTTAAAAGAAAAGCGTTATGTTTGGAGAAAGGAGAACACTGCATTCCAGCATAAGAACCTTATCCCATCTGAAACATGGTGGTGGTGGTAGTATCATGGTTTGGGTCTGTTTTGCTGCATCTGGGCCAGGATGGCTTGCCATCATTGATGGAACAAATGAATTCTGAATGATATCAGAGAATCTAAAGGAAAATGTCAGGACATCTGTCCCATGAACTGAATCTCAAGAGAAGTGAAGAGAAGGTGGGTCATGCAGCAAGGACAATGACCCTAAGCACACCCAGACAAAACCGTTCTCCCAAAAGAATGGTTAAAGAAGAATAAAGTTCATGTTTTGGAATGGCCAAGTCAAAGTCCTGACCTTAATCCAATGGAAATGTTGTGGAAGGACCTGAAGCGAGCAGCTAATGTGAGGAAACCCACCAACATCCCAGAGCTGAAGCTGTTCTGTACGGAGGAATGGGCTAAAATTCCTCCAAGCCGGTGTGCAGGACTGATCAACAGCTACAGGAAACGTTTAGCTGCAGTTATTGCTGCACAAGGGGGTCACACCAAAGGGTCACATACTCTTTTGCCACTCACTAATATGTAATATTGGATCATTTTCCTCAATAAATAAATGACCAAGTATAATATTTTTGTCTCATTTGTTTAACTGGGTTCTCTTTATCTACTTTTAGGACTTGTGTGAAAATCTGATGATGTTTTAGCTCACAGAAAAGTCTAAAAGTTCACAAACTTTCAAGCACCACTGTAGGTTGATCAGGAACGGTCTTTTTGAATGATAGCAGCCAATAAACCTCTTGTTTTATAGGGGAAAGAGGGTGAAAAGGCTAAGTTCTGCTAAAAGACTGGCATGAAGATCAGTGGAAATTAAAAATTATGGAGTGATGAATCCAAGTTTGGATTTTTTGGGTCCAGTCATTGATAATGTGTTATATATGGTCATTATAGCATTGGTAAAACAACAAATCTGATGGTGGCCTAAGACTTTTGCACAGTATTGTATGTTATAAGCATGACTGAAAGCACCTGTTAAATTCATGTCTAAAACAGGGACGAATAAGGCAAATCCATTCGCCTTAAATAATTTTGTTCTTGTAGGATTTCTGCCAATTTCAGCCTCCACAGCTCACTCAAAATGACTGACACTAATTAACGCCATATATATATATAGACTAAGATTAGTGATTCCCATTGCATGAAGCAGGGACTAAAAACCGGTTTCACCACAGCTTCCTCATTACCATCCTGTAATTATAATTGCAGATTTTGTTTAGCCACTCCATGCATATTAAAATGTAATCTTCCTCCACCATGTAGAACAAGGCCATGACTGAACACCCCAGCGCTGACAGCCAGGGCGGCCTGAGCGAGCGCACGCTCGTTACAGCAGTTCCACACTACGAACAATCAGATATCATTTAACTCGCTTAATATTCATTACTGATCTTTCCCATTTATTTCCCAGCCACCGCGAAGCAATTAAGTGACTGCTATCTTCACATCTGCTGCTCCTGATATAACCATGAGCTCACCAACATGCCAAGGACACACAACATTTCAGCTACAGGCAGCATGCCAAGTGTGGGGATACTGCACTGAGTGTGACAGGGAAGGTTAGGATGTCATGTGTGTGCGCTTTGTGTTTCACATAATGGCTGCTTTTCTGTTTTACTCCTGTCGAGTTTTCTTCTGTATGCTGTTACCAGGTTTGGCTTTACAAAGTCACTAATTGTATTCTCGATTAAGTTTTGAGACCTTAAAAAATACCAATGGAAGGTCTCACTTATTTCCATATATGACATCAGGGACACGCCCACATTCCCTTCTATAACCGAAATAGCACCCACATTTCTCGGGGCCATACTTACTGCCATACATGAAATTAAAGACATGAACACATTTCCTTCTACTGTATAACATTAATGACCCAAGTTTCTCAAAACCACACTTATTTCCATATATGAACTCAATGGACACCATCTATAATTGGAAAGACACACCCACATTCCTCAGAGTCACACATTTCCATATATGGAAATAAAGACACGCCTATAGTACCTTCTATAACCTTAATGAGTCCCACGTTTTTCAAAGTCCCACTTATTTCCACATATTTATTCAGACACACCCACATTAAGGGATTTACAGCAACATCTTGGCAGACATGGGATTTGAACTCACAACCCTCTGATTATTACTCTAGAACCTTAACCACCAAATCAATCACTAAATGCAACAGGAGACAATGCAAGCAACTGAGGAGTTGAGGGCATTTATTGAGGACTTACCAGTGGCATCTTGGTGGAGTTGGGGTTTGAACTCACAACCTTCTGATTATTAGTCCATAATCATAACCACCAAGCCAACAAATGAATTTCTTAATGCAACAAATTTCAATTAAACAATTAATTTACTGATTATGGGCATCTTGGTGGAGCTGGGATTTGAACTCATAGCCTTCTGATTAATAGTTCACAGCCTCAACCAACAAGCCACCAAATAATTATCCAGTGCAACAGAATACAATGAAAGCAACTGGTGGTTAAGGGCCTTATTTAAGGTTTTAATAGTGGCAACTTCTGCAACCTTCTGAATACTAGTCCATAATCATAACCACCAAGCCACAAATTTAACTATGCAAATGCAACAGGATACAACAGGCAGAATTAATTGCTTAAGGAATAAACAGTGGCATACTGACAGAGCTGGGATTTGAACTCATACCATTCAAATTACTAGTCTTTAAACATCAAGTCACTAAATGAACTGTTTAATGCAACAGGATACAATGATAATATCTCATCATTAAGGATCTCAAGTAAGAACTGAACAGGTGCAATTTGGCTCTTAAGGACTGTGGTTAAGGTAGGACTTTGCGGTTAAGGTACTGGACTGTCAACCAGAAGGTCCAGGGTTCAAGTTCCACACCTGAAAAGCTGCCATTGTTGGGCCCTTGGCCTCCAATTACTTGGACTGTATGGCTGTAGCAAATGTAAGTCACTCTAGAGAAGGGCGTCTGCTAAATGCTGTAAATGTAGATGGGATTTGAACTCACAATCCAATGCAAAACAATCCAGTCCAACACCATAAACATTTTAATAATAAAAGGCTAAATCTGCATGTGCATGGAGCTGGGATTGGAACCTGCAATGTTCTGGTCCATAGGCCTCTACCTTAAGTGCCGACTCACCATCATCCCTACCTATAAGGTGATAAATCAGCAAGTGTGTATGGTGCATATATTTGACATAACTTATGTTAAAGTCACTTATTGTTCAGTGTGGAAAGGAATTTGAGTCTGCAGACCCCTTGTCTGTGGCTGCGTTGCTACGGCAACTGTTCCCCTCTATTTCATCTGACTCTCTTTTGACTAACTGATGGGACTTTGAACATCAGCAGCAGCACCATGACACACACACACACACACACACACACACACAATGACAGCATTATAAATATAACAAACTAACCGTCATTCCAAATAACTCCATTCTGCCGGACCATTCATTCGGACTACAATGAGTCTTCAGCAATTACATTCATCACAGAGGTCCAGTTTCCTAGATTTATATAGAGGTCACCATGGAAACATTTGCACCAAACCTTTTGAGATTAGTAAAGCAGTTTGGAAAGCTGAAGAAACGAATGAATGTTGTTAATGTACACATTTGGGGAGGTGAAGTGGAGAACAGGCCCTATGCTCTTCTTTTCCTGCACCCATGCATTAACTGATTACCTCACAGGAGCTAACCATAGGGCTTTTAGTGTCCGGAAAATTATGCAATCTGGATAATACATGTTGCAAAACACAAGATCCTCCACCTTGTTCAGCAAAATTCGCTCTCTCTTCCTACAGATGGTGCTCGTCTTCTTATATCTGTCCCCGTTCCCTCCATCAATACTTACTCTTAATAATTAAAATGGGTGTGAAGGACTAATAGGGCATTAAAGGTCAGACAGAAATCTCAGACAGAGCACAATACACTCGCCGCCTTTGTTTTATGTGGTATCAGAATCCAGGGTGACTATATATATATATATACATATATATATATATATATATATATATATATATATACACACATATATATATATATATATATATATATATATATATATATATATATATATATATATATATATATATATATATATATATATATGCTTTCTGACAATGCTCCACTGTAAAACGTGTTATAGAAATAAATCTGACTTTGACTTTCATGCTGAAGAGTATCTTATTTCTTGTAGAGAAAACATTTCACTCCCATAAGACGGCAGCTCCTGTGGCTCACAGGTAAGTGCCTGCTGCTGGAAACAGCACTTCCTGAGGACCTGGGTTCAAACCCTGGCTGTCTTGTAATTTCAATTTCGGTGGTGCTGTCAGGGAACGCTGCAATGACCTGCTGATCTGTCCAGGTTTACCTCTGCCTGTGTCCAGTGAATTCTAGGATAGGCTCTGGACCCTGCATGACCCTCACTAGGAAAAGTGCATGGAAACCAAAAAAAATATCTCAGAAAGAGTAAGATTTAGTACTGAGTCCGAACTGAACCGTAACACAACATCAGCACAGTCTGGCTTGAAATGAGCCTACAGCCACACGTTAAGGAAAATCCCATCTTGTAGGGCTATTTGATCTCCCGAGGGAAATCCAGTGCTAATTAAGGGAATTAAAACAGATGTTACAAATAAAGACGCTGAGTCTGATGTCACCCGAGGTCTACATCAACCACAAATCACTCAGAACGACGAGTTCGTCATATTTGCATACGCCACACTAATCAGCAGTACACAGTATAATATCTCCTATATCAGCTCATGCTGACTCTAATTTACATCCTGTCAGGACCTGAGCACAAACCCGTACTGCAAACGAAATGCACATGGTGTGAATTAAAGCACGGAATCAGAACAGGTACAGGGTTCAGTCTCAGTGTGGATAAGAAGCAGCAGTACCACAGTGGCCGGTCCATAAGGGACATGACGGAGCAGAAAGCATGAAGAAACATATTAAAAGGAAGGATCCAGCATGGCTTGCTAACAGCTCGGGGATTTCAGAGGAAGAGAGTGATAATTACAGAAGAAAATGTTATACGAGGGAAAAAAACACTGGCACGTTTCAACTCCCACTTTCTGTCTCATTCAATTTCTTTCTGCTCACTTGGACAAAAATCGGTGATGTTTGGATGACGTCCCGTCTGCAGTGTCATTTTGCATGTACAGCAGATCATGTGGTAAGAAGCCATATTAAACCAATTCCATCAGGACGGCTGGGAGGGGATTATTATTAGATTTTTTAATTTTGTACTTAAACATTTAATAAAGTTTTGGACAGTACTACCAAACCCACAATTCTAACCTCACTTGAGACATGTCCGTCAGCACCAAAAACTAAATAATGATGAGAGTGCATTAAGGTGACGTCAACAGGTGATTGTAGTCATGATTTGGTACAAAATCATCCACAAAAGGCTGAGTCTTTGAGGACCAAACATGGGCAAAGGATCTACAGTTTGGCAACAAATGTGTGAGAAAATTAATGAAATCTTTAAAAATAATGTTCCTCAAAGAAAGACTGGAAAGGATTTACATATATTTCTCCCTCTGCATTGCAGAATATCATTAAACAAGTCAAGGAATCAAGCCGAAATTGAAAAGGGGTGGTCTCCAATCCCTCCAGACGGCACTGCATCACATAGCGTCATTCATCGATAGCTGATAGAACCACATGGACAAGGGATCACTTTATCTTACTTTATCAAACCTTAATCAAGCTATATATATATATATATATATATATATATATATATATATATATATATATATATCACACTGTAGGATTTTTAAAGAATTTAATTGTAAATCATGGTGGACAAAAAATATTTGGTCACCCACAAACCAGCAAAATTTCTGGCTCTCACAGACCTGTAACAACGTCTTCTGTCCTCCACTCGTTACCTGTATTAATGGCACCTGTTTGACCTCGTTATCTGTATAAAGGACACCTGTCCACAGCCTCAAACAGTCAGACTCCAAACTCAACCATGGCCAGGACCAAAGAGCTGTCGAAAGACACCAGGAAGAAAATTGTAGACCTGCACCAGGCTGGGAAGGGTGAATCTACAATAGGCAAGCAGGTTGGTGTGAATAAATCAACTGTGGGAGCAATTGTAAGAAAATGGAAGACATACAAGACCATCGATAATCTCCCTCGATCTGGGGCTCCATGCAAGATCTCATCCTGTGGGGTCAAAATGACCATAAGAACGCTGAGCAAAAATCCCAGAACTACACGGAGGGACCTGATGAATGACCTGCAGAGAGCTGGGACCAAAGTAACAAGGCTACCATCAGTAACACACTACGAGTCTCAGATCCTGCAGTGCCAGGCGTGTCCCCCTGCTTAAGCCAGTACATGTCCAGGCCTGTCTGAAGTTTGCCAGAGAGCATATGGATGATCCAGAAGAGGATTGGGAGAATATCATGTGGTCAGATGACACCAAAATAGAACTTTTTGGTAAAAACTCAAGTCGTCATGTTTGGAGGAAGAAGGATGCCGAGTTGCATCCCAAGAACACCATACCTACTGTGAAGCATGGGGGTGGAAACATCATGCTTTGGGGCTGATGAACGGGGCCATGTATCATGAGATTTTAAGCCAAAACCTCCTTCCATCAGTGAGAGCATTGAAGATTGAAAGTGGCTGGGGCTTCCAGCATGACAATGATCCCAAACACACCACTTGCTTTTATATATATATATAAAATATTCTCTGCGACTTTATTAGAACATTTTATTATGGTACAGAGATACAGCCTTGACAATGTGTGTTAGAGCATTCCTTTCTCTAAGAAGGAAAAGTGTTTGTCATTGTTCCCTGAAGAGCTTGTATGGCACTTCATAGACCATGAGAGGATGCGTTAGTGCTGAGCTTTATGATCTCAGTAATAAAATAACACAAATACACAATTATATGTGGATAAACAAATAAAAATGTACCTATTATTTCATGAAGCAATCAGTTTTCATTTATCATTTACTCCACACACATAGACACACACCTCCAAGCAGGACTCACTTGGGAACTCTGAAGTAGTCTTTACTTTCTACACCATATTTCCACCCCATAAATTACCAAAGCATGCACAGTAGAGCTTATTTCACCATGCTGCCTTGGGTTAACACAGCATAGGTGTTAACACAAACATCCAACATGAGATAAAGTCTTACCAAATGTGTTTAGACAGTCATGCAAATTTTACGTACCCCTGCTCCAATGTTTATTGCCACTGTCGCCCCAGGCTTGATCAGTTGGGCTAGATTTTTGAGACAATGCTCCACTGTAAAGGGCTATAGAAATAATCTTTGACTTTGCCTTTCAGGGAACACACTTAAATGTATAAATTATTTAAAAACATAGTGGGAAAAATGCAGTGTGTGTTAAAGTTAGATCTTTCCAAATGATCCACTAATGTCTTCGTAAGGTCTATTAATTCTGGAAAAAAATTCAGTTTGGTCCCTGCAGAGGTTGTGGCTCCTTTTCATTTAATCAATCAGCAAATCGTTATTTGACCAGGGCTGCCAAACGTTTGCATAAGACTGTAGTAAAATTTCAACATATTGCCTTTGCTAGTAATACAGCTTAGACATTAACCTGTCAAGCAGCTCTCATGGTACGTTGGTAAGAGCCAGCTGGCACGCCTCAGACCCGAAACCGTCCACCCTTGTGCGACAATAATCCGGCCCACGCTCAAAGTGTTGACTGAATACAAACCACGCTGGCTCAGCTGAACCACCCAGTTGAGGTGAGGTTTGAGTTGCGTGTCACATTGCACGGCTGTTTGCTGATGCTTGACTAGAGACTCTTGTCCTTGTTGTTAACAGGGCGTCAGGCATTAAGATGGGAGATGTTTGGGTGTCAGCACGGCCCTGCAGTCAACCAAATGTATTCCAGGTCATGGCCTGGTTCACCCATGATCACTATAAGTACTCGCTTTCCTGTTGTGTTTTCCTACGTTTTGGATTCGTCAGAAGCACTCAGGTAACAGGTCTGGTAGCTAAAAGACTTACAGAAAACATACCTTTGTTTATACAGTGTAAAATTTGGACACCACTGGAAAAAAGAGCAGAAATCTGTTTTATGCGAGTTTGTCATCGAAAAAAAAGCGTTTAGTGCCTTATGTGTAAAAATCAATTATGTAATTTATGGTGTCAAAACTATTTCTTAAAGGTGAAGCTGAAAATTAGTAGTAACGAACAAAAATAACTCCATTCATTCATTGCTTTATTCAGCAAGTGCTTTATCCAGACCTGGGTCATGGCAGGTTTGGAGTCTCTTTGACAACCATAAGGTAGAAGATGAGGTTACACCCTTGATGATCCCAAGCATCACACCGACACCCGTTTGGGACAATATGAGAAGCCAATCTACCTACTGGATTTACATTTAATGTCATTTAGCGGACGCCTTCGTCCAGAGCGTCTTATGACTGGGTTAAGGGCCTTGCTTAAGGACCCAACAGTGGCAGCCTGGTACGTTTTGAACCCTGGACCTTCTGGTCCATAGTCCAATACCTTAACTGCTAGGTCACCACAGTACTAGATAGGAGGACAGTACGTTACACACGGAACCTATAGAGGGACCTTTCTGACTCAGTATTTTCGGGTGCTGAAGGTTACAGGGAGTTTGTCTGGTCGTGTGACTGTGTATGGGTGTGGCCAGTCGTGTTTAAGGCGACTCGCTCTGATCACAGACCAGGCTCTGCACTGTTTAATCGAGGTAATCCACATGGCGCCTTCACCACCTCACAAGCCACAACCATCTCGCAATCCACAACAAGCAGAAATAATTAGCGTTTACGCTCCGAGGATCATCGCAAGTCGACTTCCCCTCTGTAATCACCGCCAAACACAATGAAGTCATCGCCGTGGCCTCGCCCTCCCGACTGATCAGCTGCCGATGCCGAGCCCGACCTCCGTCGGTGAGAACGCAGCAATGATCTAATCATCCAGCGGTGTAGCGATCCATCAATCCTTGATAATATCATGATATAAATTACATCAGTTAAACATATGAATACACTTTCTGAGCCTGGCTGCCCATCACGCCAAAAGGTTCCAGTAAAATAAGCGTTACCACTGTGCTACCGGTAGCAAATTAGTCATGATTTTTTTTTAATTGTGGCTCCCTGGTTGCCCTTTCATGCCTCAGGAGACTTAAGCAATTCTTATGTATCAACTCTAACTTGACGTGTCTTGACGCGTCTCCTAAAATTGCTTTATCGAGTGAGACCAAAAAGGAGACTGCATACCAGTTCATCACAGGTCTGGGTAGAGGTCACTGTTGCACTCCTGACCATCTCCTGACCGGCCTCCCTCCTGGGCCCTGTGTTCTCTGGGAGGGGAACCGGACCCCTTCCGACCGTGACCAGCAAAAGCAGGGATAATTACTTAAAAAGATATTAAGAACTTGAGCCGTGGTTAAGGTACTGGCCTTTTGCCCTGAAGGTGGAGGGTTCAAATCCCAATACTACCAAGCTGCCACTGTTAATCCCTTGGTCAAGTCATGACACAAATTTAACAAAACCTCTGCAGGGAACAAATTTATTTAATATGACATATATTTGCAAAGCAGAAGAAATTCTGAGATCTTACAAAAATCTTAGTACTGGTAGCTACCACAGTTAAGAACTTAAGCAGGTCCTTAACCCTTGATTATCTGGACTGTAAACAAGATTGTATCAGTTGTCTTGAATGCTGGAAATGGAAAATGCATTTCATCTTAGCACTATTTGGAGTAGATAAGATTTGGTTTTAACACTCTGTTTATACATATTTAGTCTAGGATGTTGTTTTCCTGTGGCACTTCATCTCTTGTTTACCATATCACAAAACTGCTAGTAGATACTATTCACAGAACTCTCCTAACGCACAAGTCTGATATATACATCAGATCGTGGTATGCTGTGTTTATAGACCTGGTGAGTCCTAATCTTACCCCTAAACCCCACATGAAACCTCCATTCCTATAGTGAAGAGGCACTACTTGTGTCAAGGCCACACTATTCACACATCCACTCACCCTCTCAAGAGACAAGAGAGAGAGAGGAATGAATGCTGTCAGTATGGCTGCGCGGATCTGAGCGCGAAACAGGTGCAGGATGAGTGGAAGCTCTCAGAGAAAGAAATGGAGCACTTTGCGGTTCGAGCCGATCTGCGCGAGGCAGGTTGTAACACTCTGGAAATGCTCTCCGGCTCATCCATGTAAAATTATACGTTTATTTGTCATTTCTGGCACTAAATCCTCGTTCCACTGTCCAGACAGAACAGATCCAGACTGCACACCTTCCAGAGTGAGCAATTACTGAGAAATTCAGCTGCGGAGAAGATCTCGAGGCATTTTCCCAACTGCATAGTTTTTATATGACAGACCACACCTAAGATTAAAGAAGGAACAACTGCAATTTAACTGAGAACATCACTTTCTCTCTGTCTACACGTACAGCGCCAATGGCAAGAATGGACCTACTAAACTCGATACCCTATAATTCCTTCATCTCTATCTTGCACAACACCACCCAACTGTGGTACCAGGTCAGTGGATAACCATCTTGGGCATTTTGCATCCACTGCATCACATTATTATGTAAAGGTCTGGCTTCATCAAATTATGATGGCAAGAAGTTCCATTAGGCAGAATGCAAACTTTATGACACATTTTTGCAAAAGTAGAATAAATAGTTAACAAGTCTACTAAACTCTGAGACCTTCCAGAAATCTTGCCAAGCATCCTGTTTCACCACTGCTTATCCTTATCAGGGAGTTCAGTGAGGGCACAGGCACAGGAACACTACCCGAAGCAATACCCGACCTTCACATTGTAAGCCCAGTACAGGATTAAAACCTAGGCCCTCGGGAACTGCCGTTTCTAGCAGCTGGCTCTACCCACTGAGTCACTGGACTAGTGGAAAAAACACTGGGTTTTCTAAAAAAGGTTGCCAAAGCTTTGCAAATGGCTTAGTGATATTTAAAAAAAATACACATTTCAGGTTTGTTTCCTGGAGAGGTTGTGTTAACTTCTTTCTATTTAGAAACCAACAAAACAAACTTGAGGTAACAGCTTGATCGTATTGGTTTCATTCCCACTTGTCCTACAGAGTCCCAAGGGTCCTGCATCTATAACCATAATCCTGTAGAGCCACCAAGGATTGCTGTTGGAGTGCCAGCAAATGTTCCCCGAGACACAGCCAACCGTGCCTGTATATGGTGTCCAGTCCATCCAGAAGGCACCAACAAGACTTGGTAGAAGGGTGCATTCAGCAGCACAGGGTGCAAGGCGGAAACCCCCCTGGACCAGGAGTCACTCCATCACAAGGCACATACACACACTCATTCACACTGGTTCACTTTACCACATTTCTTTATGTGGGATGAAACCATTTGAAAACTTCACACAGGCAGTGGCCAAACTGGGAATCGAACCCTGGATATGTTTTGACAGCGTTAACAACTGCTCCACCATGTCACCCTTACAGCTACATGACAATCACGATGCAGAAGGTGTCTGGACTTCCAATCGGAAGGCTGTGAGATCAAATCCCAGCTCCATCAAAGTGACACCGTTGGAACCTTGAGCAAAACCCTTAATCATCAACAGCTCTATGTAATTGTTAGTCGCTCTGGATAATGGTGGCTGTTAATCTAATTCCAGACCACTTCAGGACCCTGGTTGACAGACCATTACAGGACATGCGTTCCACTTATAAATATGTTTGGCATTCATAGACTTTACAAGCATGTACAGTGTTTTATGGGGCATATATTAGGGCTATATATTAGGGTTGCTACTGTATTGCGAACCTGGCAACCCTGAGGAATTCATCCAAATTTACACTGCACATAAGGAGTATTTCTGTAACTCAGCATCAGTGTAAATGAGGACAGTGTGTGTGCTCAAAACGTGCCCTGCAACTAATAAAAACAAAAAGACAAACCCAGTCAAACTGGCAGTGCCAAGCTGCCACTTAACCCGCTCTGTTCCAGCGATGTCTTGTAATGTGTGACCCAATTTCCTAACAATATGGGTCGTGTAAAGGAAATAATGTGGTTGTAAGGTACTCTGGTGTAAATGTAAACTGACAATAAAGAATGTGTCAGCTGTGTTATAATTAAAACTTAGATTAATTTGCCTTTTAGGCCTAACCAGTGCAGACTTACACACACAAAACTTCTGAGATCATTTAGTATCTGCAGGATTTCGAAACCCTGCAAGGCCAATATTGTGACACTGCGCTGATTTCAGTCAAATAAATGAAAGAAGAGCTTCCCATCTGTTCCAGCTGTGCGCAAACACCTGCTTCAACCACGTGTCGCCCTCGAACTCTTATCTGGATTACTTACCTTGTTCGAATACGGTGGTCTGGCCAGGTTAATCCCATCCCTAATGAGTTTATCCCTGATCATGATCTTCAGCTTCAGTTTGGGGTAGATCACGAACTCCCTGCGGCTCTTCAGGCTCTGGTTGCGCTGCGCTCCGGTGTAAGTCATGCCGATCTGCTCCGTCCAGGACCTGGATCCTCTCAGTATAGACTCGTGAGAGTTTGAGCTGTGGATCAACGGCTCCAGGGTGAAGTAAAGCCCAGAGGAAGCTTGCCTGTCCTCGTCTTTTAGCCGTCGAACGGCGTCGTGAATGCGCTGTCGATGGTGCGGTATGAAGACCCCGATGGCGTCCAGGTCGGGGTCGCCGATTTGCTTGCAAACTTCCAGGTCGTCATAGCCGTTGTCCATGAAGGCTTCCACGTACTGGCAGAGCTGCAACGTTTTCAGCCATTCATAGACGATATTGGGGCCGGTGGTCATCATTTTGGCATCGGAATGTGAGTGTATATGTTGGATGTCTGTAAGAGAGGAGCTCCGCCGTCCAGGTGCGTCTTGAAGCTCACCTTTTGGTTTTTCTCCTGGACATTTCACTTTCTGGTGCGGTAACAATCCTGGGGAACGTGCGCTACCCACTGAAAAGGGTCCAAATCCTTTGGTTTGTGGAGTTCAACCATGCAGCTGAGGGAAATATCCATGGAACTCCCTATTTATCTCATTTGTGCTTGTTAGATCCACTTTGACAGGCAGCTCAGGCTTGGAGCAGACCGCATTCTCAATGAAGGAATCATTCAACAATTGAAACGCATTCCATACCTCCAATCAGGAACCAGGTCTGCATGTGATCTCCAAGTCTACCACGCGCAATCCTGCAAACCAAACCGCTGTCACATTTTACTGATTCCAGTAAAGCCCCACACAGGGAAGCGGTCCAAACCAAAAATCCAGGTCCTTCCCGGGTTCCTGTCAGGTTCCTCTCCGCTGCTGGGCGAGCGTCACTTTGCTCTCTATCTCCTGAAAACCGGCGTGTGCGTTCCAGCTGACAGCTCCGACCGAGCTTGAGGAACACGCAGCTTCATTCCCAAACGCTACACCATTCCCAGACCAGTGCGTCCAACTAAAAGTCTAGTCAGATTAATAAACTTTAAATCTTTTTGCGGGAGAATTGAGGGTTCACAGTAGATGTGTGAGTACAAGCGCTCCGGCAGTGAATATGCCTGTTATTTTTATTACGGTTTGAACGCTCATTCCGTGGTGCGCCCCTCGGTCAGGGTATATATGCACGGTCTCAATGCGCCCCCTGCCGGCGCTCACCTGTATTGCCAATTTACAATGCAGATCATCACTTAATCGTAACTGAACTCTATAATTACTGCGAACTGTTATGCTACGTACGCTGTTCTTTAGACATAGGTGAAATCTATTTTGGGCAGAACTTTTGACCTCTCTTTGCTAATGTTTAAACTCTACTGCTTTCCAGGCTTCCTAAAAATAAACTGCAAGGACCAAAATATAGTGTGTTTTTGGATGCTAGTATGCTAGCGCAACCAGCAAGACCATACGAGTTCCACGCTGTGTTGATACAAGATGGTTAAGGCGGGATAGCTGGGGTTGAACTCAAAAAGTGTCCAAAACATAACGTATGTTGGTCTTTCATGTCTTTTACATGAAAGAGTAACAATCAATGAAACTGAGCAGGTGAAGGTTGAGTCTTGATCAATGGCCCAGCAGTAGCAAAGTTCTGACTTGAATTTGAGCTTGAATACATTTTCAAAGATATTAAGCCCTCTTTATCCTGCTGTGAATCATGGGGATCCAACACTTTTTCCTGGAGATCATAAGGCTGGGTATGGAACACTGTTTCAGCACCCTGACCAGCCTCCACTACCTGAGATACAGCCAATCGATCAAAGACTTGAACCCAGTTCCATGCAGTGCCTCTAATTAGGAGTCCACAGAATAGTCCACACTGACGCAACACTGTCCTTTAGAAAGACATCTTTTCATGATATCTATAAAATTTATATCTAGAATTGCTACAGTCACCTTAGGCTCCACATGCGTGTGGATTGTCACCACCATATCCAACAGTTTTAAATAAGTCTTTGCTTTCTGTATGGTAATAAAAATCACTCAACGTTTTAACCCCCAAACTGTTTGGTTTAATTTAATGACTTAATGTCTGTAAGCTTGCCTATGCCTAACGGCCTTCTTGATATAAGCATTAATGACTTCTTGAGAAGTAAGCTTGTTTTGGCACTGTGCCAACATGAACCTGCCAATTAGCCAATCACTGGAACATGACTTGTTGGAAGACGTTGTGCTTAGATAATAGATAACATTATAGCAAAAACATTTACTTTAATATTCTAAAGCAAATGAGAGCACTGTGGCAGCAAAAGTTTTTTATCTGTAGTTTTTCCAGTTGGCTGTTGTTGATAGCTAGGGGCTGGGAATACTACAAATAAATGACTTCGTATTCATTGTCTAAATGGTGCAATATTAACATTCTGTGTTGGTTATAGTGGATATCTTCTGAACCAAACCATCCTGGCATCCCAATGTCCAGTGAATCCCAACAATCACCAGTGAAGTGGAACCAAGAGCTTATATACTCTGACTAGCTTTGGGGCAAACAGTCCTTACTTGTTCCTACACAGCATAGCTGGAAAAAAAAGGCTGAAAGACTTGCTACATCTGCAAATTCATTAGTTAGCTGCATGCAGGACATGTAGTTTAGTCCAGGCTCTATAGACATGAACCACGTGTGATTTTTCTGCACTCAAAAACTGTGAAATGCCAATGGTTTAGGTTTACAATAGGACACAAAATGGGAACCAAAGTAATCTGCAGCCCAAACTGGATTCTACCTCACTAATCTAAGGTACTCTGAAGTTTAGCATGTGTATGAGCCAAACAAGGTTTCTCTTGTAGTCTTGCTACATGCTGTTCTGGTGTTTTTCTTTCAGGGAGAGTCATAGAGTATGAGTGGATCAGACATGGCAGTGCTGCTGAAGTTTTTAAACACGTCAGTGTCACTGCTGAACAGAAAATAGTCCACCTACCGAGAAATGTAAAGCCACCAGCATCCTTTGAGCACTGATGAAGGATTAGAGGATGACTAACAAACTGTGAGATTCCATTAGATTTGTTTGGAAACCGCCATATTTCATTTCTTGGCTTACTACTCCTTCTAGTGGACACTTGCAGTACTGCGCTGATATTTGAATCGTTTCTGAACACTAGGTAATAACTTTTGAGTACACTGTGCTACTACAGAAACACTCAATGCAAAACAGATTAACGTTTATCCTAATAGTCATTATAACGACGACATTATAGACGAATAACTTAAAAGCACGCGCGAATACGTCGTGGTAAGGTTGCTGAAAGGTATACATGTATTACATTTTGTTTTATTTTATAAGATTTGACATTTTAGCATCATTTATTGTATTCGCTGTTTCATAAATGTAATACAACTTTGCGAAGTTTAGTACACTGCGAGTTTGATGGCTCTTGCCAATCTGTTGGGATCAATTAGCAAGTTAGCCAAACCTAGCCACCATAAGCAATACAAGCACAAAAAAAACCAGTTACAATATCTAATTCCAACTTACTGTGAACTATAAACACTCTTTAGGGAAATATAGTTGGTTGTGGAAAGTCACTGAAATGCCTCAATATTTCATTGTTCATAGCACTCTGATTTCTTGGTACTCTTCATATTACCCTGGAGCCAGTGCTTCACTATAGAAGATTACTCAGAGCATCATTTACATTTACATTGAGAGCATTTAGCAGACACCCTTATCCAGAGCGACTTACAATTGGTACAGTCTTACAATCCAAGCCATTGTGGGTTAAGGGTCTTGCTCAAGGATCCAACAGTGGCAGCTTGGCAGGTGGGATTTGAACCCTGGACCTTCTGGTCCAGAGACCAGTACCTTAACCACTAGGCTACCCACACAAACATGTCTCTGGCATCAGTCTCCCTTCACTGGCGTATCGCCATCTCTTCCGCAGGTGCACACTTACCTGACCACCAACAGGACGTAAAATAAGCAAGACTCATTAGACCATGTGACCTTTCATTGCTCCAAGGTCCAGTTCTTACACTCTCCCACATCCAACTCACTGACTTGGAGAACCAACGTTTTGAGTACAGTTTTATTTATCCAAGACATGCCTAGGTTGTAATGAGATAATGAACATTATACATTAATTCTGAATTCATTATAATCCTTCGAATGTTGCAGCACCAGAGACACCTGAATGCATTTTTCAAACTATTTTTATTTTTCATTGCACAGTCATGTCTATCTACAGAAATCCTAAACCGCAGCAGATATTCATAAACATCCATGTGAAATTTGCATAAAACTGTACAAGATTGGCTACAATGAGAAAAATACTGCGACCCACTGACAACTGTGATAGGAGGACAGGATGGAAGGTGAGAGAGAAGATCTACTTCAAAACAGAAGTATACTACTTCAAGATTTAAAAAAAAAAAGACCATTTCATGGTGATTCAGAATTCAGGACAAGCGAGACGGGAGGAAGATTAGACATCTTATTTTGCTCAGGGATTTTTTTTTTTCTTCTCAGAGAATTACAAAGGGCAAACAACCAACATCCACAGCAAATCTTTATGACTCGGAAATGAAGCAAACTGGAGATGAGGCCTGAAACTGGCTCAAGAGGACACAGCCTGAGAGTGGCTTGAACACTGCACTTGTTACTGAACATTTACTCATAAACACAGTTCAGATTATTGATTGACAATGATAATGGGGATCTAGAACAGCAAGGTTCTTCAGAATGATTTCAGCAAGTCCATTAGCACAATCATCACCCATTTATCACAATCAGGCTCATTAATCTCTTTACAATACCGGTTCATTTGCGCTAAATCAATGGACGTTCTGTCTGTAGACCACACCCACCCATATTCCGTCGTTTAAGGCGGCTGAAGTCTTCATTCTCTAAAAGCATGGACAGTTCATGGACTAAAAATACAACAAATGTCCAGCAAGTCGGAGCTCACAGATCTGTTCAAGGTGTAGACCAAAATGAACCTGACTATAATGAGGGCCGATGTTAGCCTAAATCCTTCACAGTAAAAACCAAATCTAGGAAAATGGTAAATCAAATTTGATATTTAACATATTTAAAAAAACATCATGGGAATAATTTACCACAGAGAATCAAACACAAAGAGCTATTAAAGAGTTTGAGGTTATTTCTGTAAAGCTGTGCTATTTTTTTTCTCTTCCAAAAACCACACAGAAGACCCCAATACTACAAAGAAACCGCCACGACTGTGTGTTGGTGAATTAACTCAATCAAAGCAAATCTTTGGCTTTAAAAACATATGGCAACCGTCTTCGCACCCATTCGTCCGATGTTCCCAGATTGTCACACTGTTATTTACAAGACGGCAAACTTTTAGGGCAGAGAGACAATAGCAGAGACGCAATGCTCCGGACACAAACATATGCACAAACATGTATAGCAGCATCGCACACTTTAACTTATACACTGATGGAGTCACGGGGAAAGCACGGGTTAGGGAAAAGGGAGCAGTGTGTAGCGTTGTATTCCTACTTTTCCTTTATTTTTAATGTACTTGCCACAAGACTACACAGATTTAGACAGCAAGTATGGCTTTAATTACGATTACGTTTCCAACCCATAGACTCCCATGGGAGGATCCACAGACATGACCCATGTGCTATCAGGTCAGCACCCTGTGACAGTAGGCGGACCCTGCGAGAAGGGGCTTATTAACGTGATCCGCCTTAAACCAAATCCTTGAGGTGAAGTCTGAGAGTTTTATTGCAAGAAAAAATGAGCCCATACTCAAGTCATAACAACGGGCAAACACATTCTGCCAAGGGAAACGTTGTCTATTGAACCTCCATGACCTCCTACACAGCTCCTGTAACAGCTGAGGTAAGAGCCAGCTGCTGGAATCAGCAGTTGCTCAGGATGCGGGTTCGAATCGTGGACTGGGCTTGCAGCATGAAGGTCAGGTGGTGCCGTTACAAACTGAACTTCATATTGGGCAATAGCAATACGAGTATCCTGCACCTAAAGCTCTGTTTGATAATCTGTGGAGTCACCACAATTCGATGGCACTGGGTTTGCTTTTTGTGAACCTGTGATCCAGTGAATTCCAGGCAAGTCCCCGTAACCATTCCCACCCCAACCCTGACCAGGATAAGTGAGATCAAAACAGGAACTTTAATTTTACAGCATTATTACATGTTCATTAGCAACACGCTATTTGTATCCGATATAACCAGTCCAAGTTCTGCTGGTGCTTACATCTGTGGTTAGACAAAAGAAATGTTCTTCTTGAATGCAGAGAGTTTGGCTTGAAGGTGATGTCTAATTGTAGATATGGAGACTCGTTGACCCCACATCTTTTCCTGTGCTTGTGAGCAAAATGCGCTTGCCTCCTCTTCCAGGCAGCTTAACTACAGCTCTGCTTGTTTTAAGCTTCTTTATTATTGCTCTAACAGTGGACATGGATGCTTTTCAGACTTCTAGGGTCTGCTATTGCCTGATTAATGAAGGCCAACATTCATTTCATTTCAGTTATAATCTCCCTCATGCTGATGAATGACTAAGCACTTTTTTTACCCGTCTTCACCAACATTGGCAATAACAGGGTTCACTTTTTCTTGCAACTCTGTATCAACCAGTCAGACATCACTTGAGGATCAGATGTTATCATAGGCCATAATCTATCAACAAAAATAGAATCAGTCCTTAAAACCTACAGTACTGGTTCTGTGCCTCAGCACTGATTAATATGAGATTAAGAAAATATACAGAGCAAAATTCAGGGCTCTGAAATTATGAAAAAATAAGATATAAATAAAAATAATATATAAAGCAATCCCAGCGCCGACTGGGGACATGGCAAATCTGGAAAGGATTATTAAACTCCCAGAGAAGAGAGGTGATCATTTTGTGTGTAGTAAAGCTGTGATGCCAAATGTTAGATAATAAATTTCCAAGTTTGCTATATCTTTATTTGCAAACCAGCCCTTTAGTAACCAAACCAGCCCTTTAGTAACCACAACCATGCACTGGCTAGCTGAACCACATGAAAAAGCTTTTAGCCTAGGCTTAAGTCAACGCACAATTTCCACAGATTTAGATTTTTCTTTAATTGCTTATAGCTGGATGATCGCTCAACTAATTGTACACCACTTGGAGATGATACTTTAATGTAAAGTAATATTGTACTGGTATAAATAATTCCCACATGTGAATTATCCAAAAAGCTCTTTAACATGTCATACTTCATAGATTCAATTTGAGTGGCTTTCTGATAAAATGGAGAGAAGGAAGTATAGGAGAAAAACAGAGTGAAATGGCTAAATAAAAGAGAAAAGTCTTGATAAAGGGCCAGAGAGTTGTATCTCAGGTTAATTAGGTCCATCTCCTCCACAACTGTGACATCACGTCTTCTCCATCCTCTCTCTTGACCATCCCGGGTGAAGAGGTTTTATCTAGATTGATATATCTGTATATTCCCTCCTCCACGTTTTTAAAGATTAGTTATTTTACAATGGCTGTGTTATTTCTTTTGATAAATGTTCTATTTATTTCTGGTTTCCCTTCTGAGAAGGACAGTGGTGGATGGCATGAAGATGAGGAAATGGAAATCCACGGCTCTTGTGATAATTCGACAGGCAATAATAAATAGACGAACCCAAACAAAGCAGTCGTCGTGGTTGTATTGTCATTTTCTAGCTTGTAGTCCATCTCTGACTCCGCCTCCCAATTCCTACAGTCCACCCAGTATTCAACATTGTGCCAGGATACAACGAGGGACTCCAATGGTCCAGCCAAAACTAGAACATAGGTGGGCAAATGAGAAGATGATGCTCTCTGGGAAAGTGACTTGAGTCCCTGTGGGCTCTGTGCTGGTCTGCAGATCAGAACTGGTACCATTTCTTATCCTTACACTTCAGCATCATCTACAGGACACACAAAAGGGGGCACAGTCAGTAAACAGCACTGCTATACAACTATTTTAGGCTCTAGATTTGATACGTGGGCCGAGGTGGGTGCAGGAACGAGCGGGTACCTCGTGAGCATGTTTGGAAAACGAGTCAGCACTAGCCATCATCGCTGCTGTCTTCTCCTCCACTTCACTCAGTTTTTGACCCCTCTCATCCAACGCTATCCTTGCTCGTGCCAGGTCACCCACGATGCCTGATGCTGCACCCTTCATACCCTCGATTCCTCCTGGACCAGGGATGTGTTGGGCAAGGCTCCGGGATGCCTTACCTGCCCCTGACTCCCCAACTGAGAAGTGATAGTGGTAGAAGAGACAGGAAATGACCCCTTAATATACAGTGCTGGCAGTATAACCAAAAATTATCATGTTTTTTAACAGATTCTACAGTTTCACAGTATATTATGGTATTTTTTACTGTGCAAACAACGTCATATTAAAATATAACTTAAAAATCAGACATGCCTTTCTTTTTCAGGTCATATTCAGTGCCTCAAGAAAATGCCTTGTCAAGCAATAGCTGAGCCTTTGGCTTCACTGCTTCACTGGTTGACGGCATTTAATCTGCTTAGGTGATGGAGTAGGTTGCTAGTTTTAGCCACAGTAGCTCAACAAACTTTGCAATAAATAGCCTTTTGGTCTGCGTCACATTTTTAAAAACCAAAACACTTCCAAACTGGAGTCGCTGCTCCTTTCTTAGTTCTTTTTTTACATCTCCGGTCTCACTTTCTTTATCCTGCAGCTGTTTTCTGTTCTTTAATCTACCACAGCGACGGAGGCTCTCCTAGCTGTTAAAAGACTCTTATGCTATGCTAGGCTATGCTGTGCTGGGCTGAATCTTATGCTACCCAGTATGCCTTTCTATACAGCACCCCACAGCGCTTCTACCAAATAACATTATATGATTTGCTGCCTTACATATGAAGTTTCTGGTATGCTGCAGTACAGCAAAGTATGCCACAGTGTAAAGTTCAGATCAGATATAGACACACTGACTCTAAAGCTGAAGATCACACTGACTGTGTACTGAAAAAATATTGTAGGTTGCTCCCAATAACCTCAGCCAAAACGCCAACTGGCTTTGCGTCCTTTCATGGACATGCATATAGAGCCACAAGCAATCAGGGACCTGAGATCCTTCAGAATTGTCAAAAAAAGGAACTAGTTCTCACAGAGTTCTTCTCTATCCAATGACTGTGCCCCTCCTCCAAAGAGACCCTTGAAGAACCCCCGGTTCGGAGCCTCTGGTGTCTCCACCGGAGTGAACAGCTCGCTGAGCATCTCCTAAAATGTAATGAACATTACTTATCATCATTCTAAGGCATCTCACCGATTACCACCCAAAGCACTACTCTTTTTTACCAACCTGCAAGTTCTCACAGACATCCTGACTGTAGGTTATCCTCTGGATCTCAGTAGGGGAGGCTAAATACATAGCCTGGCCAAGGTTGGTGAAGCAGAACGTCCTGGCTATCCTCATGTCTGTCAGGGGTAGGTAGTTGACATCCAGCAGCGGTCTGAGGCCAGGCAAACTACAAGCAAACAAGACAAAGATCAAGCATTTTAAACTTGAACTAGATCACGCATTTGACAATGCATTCCTATTATCAGGCTTAATGTCGCTGCTTAGATTCCGATTCCCAAATGTTTACTACTTTGTAGATAAGAACATTTTCTTTTGCTTAGAATGCCACTGGAATTTTTTCTAAATATGCAACTTCTTATCGAACTAAACTAAATAAACGACACAGATCACCTTTGCAGTGGAATTATTACAAGTGACATGCATTATGTATTTATTTTTTTATTGTGTAACATAGCAGTGCTCAAACATGCTTCGTTCATTTGCCTTGCTGTTCCACCCGCAATACCGCCGCACTACCCTTAGGGGGCACACCCCCTCACTTTGGGAGCCACTGATCTAGACGAGGCTTAATATGAGGTTTGCGTTATGACATGGAGGAAGATGGGTGGCCAAGAAGTCTTGTGCTTATTAAAATATTAGACCTCCACAGGTTCTAGTCTCAGCAGTGCTCACACCTAAAGACTGGCTGCATGAAACAGAGACTTGGGACTTGTTCAAGACTAAATTAGGAGAAATATGGTGGTAAAAACCACACCAATAAGTTTCAGAGTAAACATTAAACATTAGTAAAGCATAAACTTAAGCAAGCAACTGACCCAAAGATTTTTGTAGCTCTCTTGGTCAGACAGCTGCAGTTGCTGAAAATGTATTAATTGCTTGAGGATCAGATTATAGTCAGCAATCAGATAGTCATCTCTTCTCATCTGCAGTGCCAAGGTGGCGACTGTGTATCTGCTGACTTCCCCAAATAACAGGATGGCAGGCCAACATCCCAAACCAAAAATAGGCACTACCAACATCTGGTCACCATAAATTTTCACATTGGCAGAAACAACACTGGCACAGCACAGTATGTACTTCTACACTTTAACCATCTAAAGACATTTTAGGAATTACAGACGGCATTCTGTCTCTTGACTTTTACATTTTCTGATAAATTGCAGTATGGCCTTAAGACCTCATTGTCTTATTATTTATTTATGTAATTTAGCAGACGCCCTTATCCAAAGCAATCCAAGCAATTGTGGGTTATGGACCCCACCGTGCCAGCTTGACAGGAATGGGATTTGAACCCTGGACCTTCTGGTCCATAGCCCAGTATGACAGATTGTGTCTCATTAAAAAGTCTTACAAACATCGCCTTCATCCATTTCTGATCAACATCACGGTTCTGACATGCCTGCATTTGGAACCTCTTCCAGTTCATCAGCAGAAAGTCCCCCCCCCCCAAAAAAAAGTACTGATCTAGTGCCATAATCACCAATAATTGTCTTTCTCTTTCTCCAGTTACTGATTAGAAGCAGTAGATCAACCACTGAAGAAACAAGCTCTGTGTCAAGTGCGTACTCAGCAAAGGTCAACGTTTGCGCAGCCTACCTGAGGGTCATGATGTGTCCGTTGGCGCAGAAGCATGCCAAGCAGATGCCTGGACTCATGCTGACCATGTCTGCCCGTAGTACAAACGACGTCTCGGTGATATTGTGCTTGTAGATGCAGTTCTGAGATGGCAGTGCGATCACTTTGGCCTGTTTCTCTGAGCACACCACCATGTACTGGCACTCGTTCAACTCCTGTGAGGTGGAGGGAGAAATGGAGACAGGCCTCCTCCTTCTGTCTTTCTCCCTCTCCTCACCGTCGGCGTTCGGCTCGTACCAAGGCTCCGAGGCGGGGGCTTGCAGCGAGCCTGTTCCATCTAAAAACGCTATCCGGATTATGCTGCCTTTGAGTCTGAAGAAGGTGCCTGAAAAGATGGGGATGTGAAATTAGAAATCGATTGACTTTTAGACCCAACAAGTGCATTCAATATGTATGAAGTGACTCACCACTAGGTGAGACGATCACGGGCTGCAGTAGGCGCTGTTCTCCATGAGGGGGCATGCTTAGAGATATAGCAAGCACCGTGCCCAGGGAGGTGCCAACCCACAGCGCAGGGCTTAGGGAGCTGTCTGTCTTGCGAGTGTACGTCTGAGAGAAATAGAACGACGTGATGGCCTCCCGAGCCTCCTTATCAATGCTGGTCACACTGGAGCTGCGCGAACGACTGAATGAGTTGTCCCTGTTGTCTAGGGGTATGGCACCCCGCGGAGGACATACGGACAGTAGGACAGTAGGGGGAAAAAAACAGAAAGAGGTAAAGCAACCGCTCCAAATGAAATCTTTTTATATAACAGTGCTACAAGGGTGTCGTGACTGCTTTGTTTATGCAGGAGATTAAATAAGGACACTCATTTTTCACAGGTATCTCGGGGTCAAAGATAACCAAGCAAATGGCACCCTGCTGTGGTGATGTTGCAATTATGGTACACTCAAGATCATCATGAGGCGTGTTTGGAACGTCCCACAGCCCATCATTTCACACTTGAAGTGTTTTCACACTCGCACATTTCCTCCAAAATAAGGGCTATTAAGGCTGAGAGCCGAGTATGTTTGGGCAGTTATGGAAGCAGTTTTCAGGTCTGGGTAGGATTCTGAGCATCGATTTATGGTCCACCTGAAAACGTGAACCTCAGGCCATCATTTTCAGCTGACTCAAGAACGGAACTCGGATGTCTTTTATATATGTTGAGGTCCACTTCTGAGCTCTCGAGTCAATCTCGGGTCCTAATTTTTCTCGAGAGAGCGGCTATATATTTTAAGACGTTATTTGTGTCCTCAAGACGCTGTGAAGAGTCGTTCAAACTGAGCATGAATCAGCAGAACTGTCTAAGGCAATTCCAAGTAAAAACAGCCTTTACTCCCTATACCCACAATGTTCTAAAAGAAGGGTGTAAATACAGTATAAGGTTTTAGTAACAAGTCCTAGGAATGAGTAAGAAGTCAAAATCTGAGTGTGATAACATTTCTAACAGGTCACTGCTGTATTTAATATCATCAGACATAATCCTGTAGGGCAACTCTGTAACGTCCCGGGAGTCTCTGTTGCAGAAATGGCGACTCTCCAGACTCAAACAAGCTCATGAATATCAACGGTTTTATTTATCGAGATATCTTCTGAGGGCAGTGTTAGACACGATTAGTTATGTGAGGCGACCAATCAGAACACAGAGGGGGTGTGGTTATTACAACTTGCACCAAGAAAACTGCTAAATAAAGAGCTAAGTACAGCTGTAACAGCAAGCTCATATATATTTTTTCGCAGCATTCAGCTACTATAACCACACCCCCTCCGACTTCTGAAAGGTCGCCTCACAGAACCAGTCATGTGAAACAATGCCCTCAGAAGATATCTCAATAAACAATACTCCAACCTGCAATATCAACACAAAGTCGAAGCTTACCCAAGTCTGGCTTTAGCTCAGTAGGCAAGCTTAATTTCCGTGACATCTTTGCTGGAAGAAAGAAAACACTTCTCTTTACAAACCTTCCAGAACGGTCCAGAAAAGTCATGCATTGTTTAGGTCGAGGGGAAACGGGTGAAAGCTAAAAGTACTCCAGAGGGAAAACACCAACTAAATGCCGCATGCTGAACAAACACAACCAGGTAGTGGATGTCAGGTCTGAGCAGTGCTCTGGAAGAATGAAAGGGCCATCACCCCATGCCACAAGCATGCACCAAACAGGAATACAAGACCAGGGAGGAAATGGTGGTCATGGGTAATCAAACTGTGTTCAACAATGCTCTTTAACAAGCGGTTAGTTATCCTGACTGAAACAAAATGCTAAGGGAAGTTAAGAACGACAATCGAAAAGAATGACAAGGTAGAATTTCCTAGTAAAGAAACTGTCCGTGAATATGTCAGAAATCAAGCAGAATGAGTTTGGCTGAAGCCCATGGACTTTTGGGTTCAAATAAAACCAGTGCACGTTTTGTTTAGTGTTAGCATCATCACTCTGGAACATGTGTGAGTAGCACAGATTTTTAAAAGTAACAGGTTTTAGAGATTCGGGGTGATATGGTAAGATGTAACTTGTAGTTCGGGTCATATGCGCATTTATAAAACACACCCACACGTCACGTTCAACAGCACAGACTGGGTATGCAACAGATTCAAAAATCGGTAAGTTGACTAATTAAGCCAGATGATTCAAAACAATCGGTTCGCTAAGCTGAATCATCCCATGACTAAAGTTGTTAAACAATACTGTAACGGGGGCACCCCTTCCCCCCAGCCTGAGGAGATTCGGACGCCTAAAAGTGACATTCATTTTCATTTTTTCACATACAGTGGAACCTCGGAATTCAACCTAAATTGGTTCCAGGAGGCCATTGGAAATGTGTTCGTAGGAATCAAATTTCCCCATAAGAAGTAATGTAAACAGAATTATTCTGTTCTGACTCCCAAATGATTGTTATTTACACCTATATTTGTAGGTAAATAATGATTTAAAGCACGAATAGAGCAAGGGAATGTCATACAGCAATAATAATCAAAAAATACATGAAATAAGTGAAAATAAACTGAAACTTATCACTGGGACAGCAGACTGATATTGGAGCATTAACGCCACCTACTGGACTGGATTATATCGTGGTTGGAAGATCGCACCATTCAGTGTTTTATTTAGGGGGCCCACGTTCGAAGTCGGAATTTTTGTACGAATTTGTGTGAATTTGGGGGCAAAAACATTTCAAAAGGCGTTCGAATTCCAAGGTTCCACTGTATTCTGTTACTCTGTGGCCATCACCAAAGATGCCAGGGACTCACACAACTACCTCTGGAGAACTGGTGGCAGAAATCGCTTCTGACGTTATGTCCGTTGGCAAGGGTAATGGTAACACTTACGCAACGTATATAAGCGTCAGACTTCTCTTCACCAGGGACGGGATACAAACCAGGGAAGCTCAGCACTGTACCTACTGAGCTAGCCCGGTTCATATCCCACCTCTGGCGAGGTAAAGTCTGTCAGTCACAGAGTTGTGTCTACAGAAACGATTTCCTGGCAGTGATAATCCCATAAAAGGGTTTGTGGTTAATATATAGGTGTTCCGCCTTGCCAGAGGCTCCGAGTCTCCGGTGCTCCTCAGGTCGGGGGTTGGATCTGCTGTCATGTAACCCAGACCGGGGGGGTTCCCTCGTTACAAGTACAGAACTGACCACAAACAGTTATAACCACAAACAGATAGTCATGTGACCTGGTTCTATGGGGCAAGTGAAGTCAGATGCTACTACACACGTGCTACATACATGTAGCATGCAGCACACACTTCCTTTCGGGTCAATAGACTCGATTCTTTCGTTCAGACAGAGACAGTAGTTAGACAAAGGTTAGAGATCCCTCTTCCTGCCCAATCTTACCTCCTCTACCCCCGCCATTGTAGAACTGCTGATGGTTAGACGTCAACACTTTTTTGAGAAGGAAGTAAAGCAACGTGGAGTTAGAAAATCTACTTTTTTTAAGACAGCGCTGCAGCCGGGACTAGACTCCTACAGCGCAGAGCAAACACCGACCAATTTTTCACCAGTAATGTGTGCATGTGGTGGAAAGCTACAGCAGGTGCGTGCTGATTATTTTCTAATCAAACCACTTGTTAGGAAAAGAGCCGCAGGATTTTGGCTGCGACTGAAGGTCAAATTCATTCATTTGCTATTCAGCCCTGACATTTTGGTCCTAATGTTATCTTTGTTTTTAGGTATTCCTCAGACTGCCAGTGTGAATGCCATGATCTTTCTGCAGGCAGGTCTTTAGGCTGTCTTCTTATCAGCTTTGGGGTCACCTTGATTTTTCGAATTCAAAGGAAGCTTACGTATTTTAACCTGCTTATCCTGGTTGTGGCACGTATAGAGGGAATTGACTAAGCACAAACAGAAGTGCACACTGTAGAAGGCCTCGGTCCATCACAGGGCTTGGAATCTGACATCTCTCCACCGAGCAAAGTGCACCACGTAAGCACCCAAAGCTCACTTATGTCATCTCTAATGACCAAGTAGGCTGGAAACCAACAAAACGTGTCCGAGTCTGATTCTGTGATTAAATAGTGTTTTGTTTTGTTCGCAGACCATTAGGAGATGGAAAGATCTCTGGAACGTGAAGCTGGTTTGTTCCTGAAAGATTTCCAGGAAATCTTTGTAGTACTTACTCGGGAATGACACTTAAATAAACAAATAAATAAACCAATAAATCAAGTTCCAAAAATCTCCTTAATTGTTAACTGATCTATAGATATACAGGCATTACTCTGTAGACTGATTGGTCCTACAGCACTCTCTGATTAAAAGTGAAAACAGAGGAAATGAACTCATTTTATGCTCTGCTACAGTTCAGCGCATGTACAAACTGAAGTCGTCGAGTTTGCCTGAGAGCGGCTTTTCCCACAACAGTGTATGCTAAATAATTAAATATAATTAAAGTAGTTAAGTCTGGGGAGAATCCAGAAACGTAGCTTTATATAGCAGAGCTCGATATTCAGAAGGGGCGTCCACAAACTTTTGACGTCATGTATTTTATATTATTGTGCAGCTTGTATGCCTTTTATTTTCTGCTAGTCTGTCTGTATTATATGTTTACTATGTTGTTATACTTAACCCTGTACTGTATATCTGGCTGAGGGTTGCAGGAGTATGGGCTCACCCCTTTCTGGTCCCCCTCCCTCAGACTTGTGTTTGCATTGTGTCGGCAGGCTAGTGAATTACCACTGCGCCACACTAGAGCTTGTCTTTACTTATCCTAAACCTATCGTCACTGGATCTGTGTTCTGGATATCAGCATTTTAGCTGCTTCCATTGTGGATTATGCATTGTGTTGGTTTTCCAAGTAAAAGAAATATCCAAATCTCTAAACATTCCCTTATACCCCACTTGTGCCACTCTGGGCCAGCTTACCACAGCACTCACCAGGGCTTTCACCACAAAACCAGGCTCCTTTCACTTGTGAAGGCTTTGGAAAGGATCTAATGACCCTATAGGGGTCGCTTGGAAGAATTGGGATTTGAACTCACAACCAACCAATTAGTAGAGCTTTGACCTCTGTCCTATACATAACCCCAGGCTTAAAATAAGTTATGTGTTCAGTTCAAAGCAGTGTCCAAAATAAAAACTATCCAAACACAAAGATGTTATAGCTTTAACATATTATTAAAAGTACATTATGAAATAAATACATTTTAACTAAAAGACAACTGAAAAAAAGGGAATGGTAACTGTACAGAGCCAGTCTGCCTGGTGAATGATGGCATGCACTTGAAGGTCATATTACCTGAGGTGGGGGATTTGCAGCGGTCCTCTGACGTGGCCGAGCCTTCGTTGATGTCACAAAGCCCTAGAAACATACTCAGATTGAATACGTATGTAAATATAATCTTCAGATACAGGTGTATGCTCTCATTTTTGGACCAAATGGGTACAGCATTACAGATCCTCTTTCTGAGACATTTGTAAACAGCCCTACTGTCTGATCCTTAAGCAGATAAGTGACAGAAACGCAACCCGAATCGGTTCTGCACTGAACACCACTAATTAACCAAAACACAGATACACACACAAGCCCAACAATCTGGCTGTCAGTCTGTCAGTGAGCACACTAGAGCGGGTTTCCTTAATGCGCAGCGTTAAAGCAATGAAGCTGCAGTTCACTTTTCTACCAGCAGAGGTCAGAGCACTGTACCTACACAACACTGCAGCACGCTGCAGCTGTCTGAGTTACAGCGAGGTGCTGCAACAGTCCCTCTACCTTTACCTGCATAGTAATAAATGTCTCGCTAAGACTCGGATGCATTTAATCACCGCTATATTAGGCGCTATACGAGATGAATGTCATAAATCATGTAGGGTTTGCATACAGTCAGACAAAAAGAAATCTCTGTCCCATCGACAGAGCCAGGCTTTTAACTCCCAAGCTTGTGTTTGTAGTCCACAGCCTTGACTGCAGAGCCAAACCAGCATACAATACCCTTTACAATTACATTACAGTAGCATAAAAAGACTATGTCATGCCATATAAGTCGTGCTAAGCAAAAGTGTTTATGATTTACACAGTGTGTAGGATCTGTACTTGCGTGTTCCGTCCTCACCTCCAGAGGGCTGCCTGCTCTTGCGGGGTGACCGCGGTTGTCTCTGATAGGGATCGCTGGTTCCGTACAGCTCAACTGTGCTCAGATTCAAGAGAACAGTCTTCTGGAGGTAATCGACCACCGCCAGACCGTTAGTGTTGCCGAACACCACACTGCAGGACAATTGAGGCAGTGCATATGAAGGATGAAATCCAATAAAGAGCTTCGTCTTATTAAATGGTTTTGTATCGTGTAGACATCATTGCAATGTTAATATAAGTGCTGTGAGTATTGTTCTGATTTGAGGTATTTCATTTGCATGAAGTTAAGCTTAGGTTATGTTGCATCACAAGCGATTCAGTGAGCTGCAAAACAGCCTGCAGCGTTCACGGCTTATAAGAAAGAAGAGTAGGAGGTTTATAGATATCCATCAAGCAAGGTGTGAGGCAATCAGGCAGCGGTAAGAGAAGAAACCTCAAATGTTTGGTGGGACATTTTGATTTGACATCGCTTATCACCTTAATGACCTAGGAATTGACTACTTTATTCAAAATGCATTGATCAGAACAACTTGCTAACTCTGCTGCTTTGGTGCATTAAGCTGTGTTAAGCAGTTCACACTTTATAGAGTTTATAATGGGAGAAAGCCTAAAGTCAACTTCTAATTTACATCTTTGGAAAATTAAGAGGCCACTCCAAACTATCTACATGCAGCTTCATTCTAGTGTCTGAATTCCAACACACACACCTGATTCTACTTAAATGAGGCACTGATAAGGTGATGACCTGATCCAGATCTTATTTATCAAGGAAAAGTACAAGATACACGAGAGCTGTGATTGAAATATTGATTTCAGAACTTTAAGTCAAAACATTTGCATTGTTTTGTTAAGAATGAATATCAACTTGTTTTTCTTTGTTACCTTGGCATTTCATATTGTCATTTACATCGAATTAACCCTCTGCTCATTGCTGCAAACATTTTTTAATATAGAATTTGTCAGTAATTTATAGAATAAAACAAAAATGTTCCATTTCACTCACACATACAGTACCTACAAACCCTAGAAACGGATCATTTCACAGTGGTCTCTTCATTTTTGCCACAACTGTATATATCTGTATGTTATATTTTCTGTAGGATAAATGCACCAGCTCTGAAGAGCTGGGCAAAATATATGAAGAACACACACATTAAAAATGTACTCTACCAAAAACCATCCACAAACTCTACAAGACTCCAGTAGAAAACGCATCCATGGTACAAGACAAAAGACTGGAATGCTCTGACCAGAAATACAGAAGCTGACGGATTCATGTCACTGTATGAGAAAGACTCGTTTAGCAAGGCTCAAGTGAGAAAACATGCAAGAGGAAACCTCACAGGCCATATGAGGAGTTAATAGCCAAGCTGCTAATCTGCTGCGGCGGCTCTCCACTGACCCACAGCAACTGCACCACCAACTCCACCTGACACCCTGGAGATTGCTTCAGAGGACTGTTTCGTACCCTGAAAGAGGGAAGCCTAGCAATTAGATACATTTATAGATTGATTCTTCTCAATTATCGTAAATGATAGGGGTGTAACGATACACTCTGCTCACGATTCGATTCTGGTCTCGCTACTGAATTCACTATTTATCTCTAAAACTTTATCAATTACCAGAAACTTACCAGAAGTTTATATATATATCGACCACCTTGGAACTCGTCAAACTGCATTTCTTCAACACCAGAGGCCGCAATCACATGGCTTGCTCCCATACGCATTGAAAGCTTCATTCCAGGGGACTAGAGATTCTTTTTGTTACATTTTTATACATGTAATGTACAGATGTTGAATTGTTTTAAATATACACACGCACACACACTCAGATATACACATATATAAGAAATTGGGAGTTTTAAATGCGTATTTGCCATGTGATTGCCCTCTGGTGTTCAAAAAATGCAATTGCCCATGTGCCGTCGTCAATCTCCGCCATGCACATCGTGACATTTTGGCACCACGATGCATCGTTACACCCCTAGTAAAACAATGTACATTGCGATATAAGGCAATGCCAAAGAGAAGTTACTTGAGGCATGGCACGTTATCCCTTATGCCATCCGATGAGTTGCTGCTGGTGGATGGGTGTGTCTGCGGGGTGGCATTCTGTGGACTGGGGGAGGTGTTAGGAGTGTGAAGAGCTGGTGTCTGGTCACCTTCTGGCGAGTCTAGGTCATTGAGCTCATACTGCAATCGGACTTCCAGTAACTGAAAGCACACATCCACAAACCCGCTTTACACAATGCTTAAACCTTGTATCTCCAGCCAGAATCGTATGGGGTCAGGTAATGACATGGTACAAAGACCCCGGAGCTTATGGCAAGGCGTAAAAACATAAATCCGCTTTCAAAAAGGCAACCGCATATTTCCACTACAATGCTGCACAGATCATCAGACAAATAAGGTCAGAAGAAGACAACTCTTACTCAGCTGGGATCTGTTGATGAATGTGCACCATCTTTGTTAAGCTATGTTAGAAGTCACAAACAAGTAAGTGACGCCAATTCCAATTGGTACAAAGAAAGCGTAATAAATGATTCCCAGTGGTGTCACTATTCATAATTACTATGGCTGTGTGCATATAGGAGGGTGAGATAAGCAGGGAGATTCAAGGTGCTAATGGGTTCGATTTGCTCCAGTTATGCTGCATAGACAATATTCAACAGCTGATGGAACTCGCCCTTATCCAGAGCAACTTCCGACTGATACAGTAACAATCCAAGCAATTGTGAGTCAAGGGCATTGCTCAAGGTCCCAACACGAGCAGCTTGGCAGAGGAGGATTTGAACCCTGGACCTTTTGGTTCAGAGTCCAGCACCTTAATCACTGAGCAATTTCTCAAATGAACTTGGCATAAAAGCAGCTATTATCTACAGTATTATCCTGTAGAACATTTGGAGAGATGTCTTTTAGAGGGAATTCTGTACAACCATAATAACTGAGGAGTGGAACGCTACCATCTACACAGCATCCCTAATACAACCACATTTCTAATTTATGGAAATTAACAATAATTATAGAAAATACAGTAATGTACTGTTACGACTCTTACTAACACACACTAAAGAGGAGAGTATGACGGACCTGATACTTTTGTTGGATGTAAGTCAAAAACTCATCGATAGATAGGATTCCGAACAACACGGAGGATCAGCCAGATGAACCAGAGACTCCATGAATGTGAACCAGTATATATTTTATACATGTTGGCATGATAGCATATTAAATACTTTCACAAAGCCACAAATCCATACATAAATGAGTGTAATCAATAGAAGACTGATAGGCTAGAAACATAAGCATCAGGGCCAGTATGTAGTTTTGAATGTTTAGGTCAACCTTCAAATAATTCAGGAACGCATACACCCTCCCTGTTACCTCTCCACGTCTTTTTTTAACAATCTGGAGGAACGTTATTATCATCATCACTGTGAGTCACGGCTGTCTTCAAGAGCCTTAAATTACTATGTCAGAGACGAGGAGAGAGGAACGAACAGAGAGGGAGAGGAGAAGGGAAAATACAGAACGTAAGACACAGAGACAGATAGAGATGGCGCCAGTTCTTATTCCACTTCAGAAAGCATAAAAGCAGATAATGAGCGCATGAAAAGAAACCCTATGTATAATCTGTATCCATAAACTCGTCACCGTCTTTCAATTCAGTTCAATTTATATTAACAAAGGACAAAATGAAAGCCAAAATGTACAGCCAGAAACGAAATGGCGAGAATAAACTATCTGAGATTTACAAAGAACAAAACAGCCTTTAGAGGCAAAGCCCAAATGGGGAACTCGCATTCCTTTGGGTCAGGCAAGACAACGGGATGAATTACTTAGGAGTCCTTGTCTAATCGAGTATAAAGGAACTCGAGCAGTATTCCGTACAAGACAGAAAATGGGAATAAGAGTCCTGAAAGAAGGAAGGTTTAGTTAAACTGTAGCAGAATAATTAATGGCGAGGATTTCTTCCAGATCTCCACACGAAACACGCAGATGTTACCTGTATGACCTCGGTGATGATCTCCTGCTTGCTGAATCTGTAGATGATGACATGCGCAGACACTCCAGCCACACACAGCATGCGGCTGTCAGGACACCAGGACATGAGCTGAATGGCGAACGGGTCCTCGTCTACGATCTCTGTACACGCCTTCTCCTCCTTGCTGCGCGCCTTCTCAAACACCTTGGACGTCTTCAGCTTGTACAAGACCTGGAGCATTACTGAGCACCAGGGAAAATGGGGTTAAGTGTGTTGTTATATATGTGACTATAAATATCACGAGAACATTTCAGAGGCTGGAAATGCAACAACATCACGTTCTCTGGTTGATGATGGATGGTGGTGAGTTTGGAAGAATGCAGTGAAATTGTTTTCTGTCTGAATAGCATCGACTGTTGGACGAGTGCATACTGTACTCTACTCTACGTCTGGTCTGGTGCTGTTCTCAAAGGTTTGGGTGAACTCCTTAGCTGTTATATACTCACCGGACAAAACATTAGACATCTGTGACTGAAATGCACTGAATAGTTTCATCTTTCGGCCACAATTTCTGACGAGAATTTCCTGCAGACTGGGATTTTTGCAGTGGTGGACAAAGTAGACAAACCTGTACTTGAGTTAAAGTAGAGATACCCAATGTAAAATATTACTCCAGTAAAAGTGGAAGTCCTTCCTTTAGAGCTCCGCTTGAGTGAAAGTACAAAAGTGTTTGCCATCATAGGGTTTTAAGTAACAAAAGTGAAAAGACCATGATTTATTATGGCGCTAATGTCCTATTAAAATTTTTATAACAAGTCTCTTGCTTAGTCAACTAATTTTAGGTGCCATTGTTGGTACAGAATGTCAAAAGTTCAAAGCAAAGTGCGCACTCATTTCCTTTTTATATGTTATGTTTTTATGCACACAGGCCAAAAGGGACAACAGATTTCAAATAACGTAATGTAAAATGTAAGATGTTCGACTTTTAAAAGTAGTGGAAATGCACCTGCAAATTCAGCTACTTCCTTCACACTATGGCCTTTGGCACACCCAAAACCGAACACTCCATTCTGCCAATCATTATCGTCTGCTTTGCGACCCATTTTCCACATATCAAACAAGACATTCACTGCTTTGTACCATCTATTCTTGATCTATGGATCCCATCGCGCACCGATCATCCTCATGCAGCGCCATCTGCAGGAGCCTGAAGTTACTACCAGCTTAAACAAGCAAGGTGACTGTTGTTTGTTTGGAGAGTATAGTAACATGACAGCTGATTAAAAAAGTCATTTCAAAAACGTATTCTCGTTACCACTGTAAATATGTATGGAGAAAATGTAATGAAGAAAATATGTGGATCCACCAAGTACTTAAAACTAGCAGGTCCACGTCAAGAAAGTATATAAAAGCCAAAAACAGAAGGACCTGGTGTTCACTAGATGCTTTTGGAACTGAGTTCTGTAGTCAGAGGAAATTAGAGCTTATGAGCAACAAACACTCTTTAAAGAAGGGTAGTTACATCGAAAGGAACCTAATGCCAAATGTTAAGAATGGTGGAGGATTTGTATTTCAAAGGATACATGGAACACCATGAACACCATGAAGTACCAGGAGACTTTACACACAAACCTGGCTACTGGGTCATGGCAGATTCTTCCAGCATCACTATGATCCAAGACCCACACACTAAAATGGCTCACTGACCACAGATTTCATCTTTTGACCTGACCCTGCCAGTTCCTTGACCTAAATCCCCACTGACGTCCTGTAGACTAGAGTCCACAAGACAGAACAGGACCCTGGAGGATCTGAAGAGATTCTGTAACGAGAAGCGTGTCCGGGTCCTCGCTCTGTATTCTCGTCAAGCGTTATAGGAGACCTGGACTGTTTTAAATAAATATATAAGTCTCATTATGTAAATGTGTATTTATGAATATATTTAAGGATTTGATTTAGTTCTGGCACTAATCAAAATTCACGATTGTTCAGGCAAAGCGAATAAATAGCTTCAGATTAATAGAGCCAATTTTCGGAGCCGGATTACCGCTCCTTGCCTAATTAGTCTTCATATTTCTGTGCACATTTGGAGAGCAAATCTCTTTCAAATAAATCCCCCTTCATTATTCGAGAAGCCTGTTGGCTGATGGAGGGCAGACCTTTCAGCAAAAGCATGCCTGTAAGGTCATTAATAACGCTTAATATTGGCCTTTGAGCAGCTAGATAAATATAGCGAGTTCTTAAAAGTGGTTGAGGGAACTATAAGTTATCAAGATTACACCTAAAAAGAACCTAAATGCCACTTCTGGTTCTCTTTTATTTCACTGTTTAAATGCAAATGTGGGCAGAAGCATTCTGGAAAGTGGAGTCCAATGAACCTGGGATGTATACTAGAAGCACTACCGGAGCAGAACCCGCTCATATCTGTAATCATAGATACTGTGCAAAAGTCTTAGGCCACCATTAGATGAAATATACCATTGTTTCAGCAGTGATATAATGACCATATATAATTATTTCTAAGTCTCTTTATTAGAATACAAATACAAGCTATAGCCACATCTGGCAGCTTCACTGGAATGCTGTCGAATATTATACAGTCTGAAGAAGCTTGATCAGGAATGACCTTTTTGGAAGGGTAGCAGCCAAGCAACCACTTTTTTTTGGAAGGAGAACAGAGTGAAAAGGTTAAAAGCTCACAAAGATTGAAATGAAGATTAGTGGAAAAGAGGATCATGGAGTGACAAATCCAAACGTTTTGAAGCCAATGGTCACCAATATGTTATATATGGTAATTATACCATTGTGAAATCAGCAAAACCAATGGTGGCCTAAGACTTTTGCACAATACTGGATAATACACAGTGGTACCCACTATATAAGCCCTTTTGTGACAGGCTCTCCTCCTAAGACATATCATGCAATGTAATAAGTCAGTTCTGGAAATTGGTCAGACTTTTCTAAAGCCAAATGAATCCTAAGTATGATACCCTAATAATTCTGCCTTACAATTGTAAGAAAAATCAGAATTATGCAAAGAAGTTCAAGTAAATCCTGACCCATAGAGGTGGACCACTCACTTGCAGAGGCGTCCCAAAATTTCACCGAACCATCAGCATGCCTAAGACAAAGAGACAGTCGGTTATCAAACACCAAAACAAATCATATTTGCATCGGCGACGATAGCTGGTGAGGAAACACGTGTACTTCTTTATGAAACACTGCTCACAAGCGCATACTTACCCAGTTAGTATTATTTCAGGGTAGCTTTGTGTGCCCTGGCCCCAGTTTCCACCACTTATAGGCCATTCCTGTGACAGAACAAAAATATATCACATATAAATTTAGGACCGCCTTTCTAATGATAGGGTTCAGATACATAAACAGGTGCATAAAATCATACTGACCTCTAAATTGCTGCCCTGCTAAAACCACACTGGCTAACTATAAATGTCTTTATTGGGAAGTGGATTTTTAGGAGCAACAACAGCTCACAGACTGCCATAGAGCGTAGCATGTAAAAACCATCTGCCCCCTGGTGTAGCACTCACTGTCAAGTTCCAAACTGCTTCTGAAAACACAGGAGCTGTTCTTCTGGAGCAACGCAATTTTTCTGCTTGCTCTACCACAGATCCAGCCCTTAATCAGGACCACCATTTATTTTGGGCAGGAAATAGTGAAGGAGTCGCCCCAATGCCACAGCTCAGTATCTAATTGTTTTGGTACATTGTATGCATAAAACACAAAAAACTGATTTAGGTGTCACAGATATTGCATGACTGAGCAAAACTTGTTACATAAGTGACCTTGTGATCACAGGTTGTGGACCTTAGGCATCAGCCAAACCTCAAAATCATCCATTGGGCTTATTTTCATCACAGCCCCCTAGACTTAGAGGTGAGACAGAACACAGAAATAGATGAACAGAGAGCACCAGACCTCCAGTGCCCTACCAACTGAGCCTCTATTTTGTAGCCTAGCTCTGGCAATGTGAGATCTGTCAACTACATCCATTCATTCCCTGTGTATGTGTTCTGCCACATCAGGGGCTTCCGAGATTCAGACATATTCAAGTCTAGAGGACTGGGTCTGTGGTAGTGCAGGCAGACCAGAGGTGCCTGCACATGCTCTTCAACTCTTTCAATATTTAACGATTATGCTTTTCCAAATTCTGCCTCACCATTAAGAGCCGGGAATAACCACGGAAGTTTCATTGTTACTAGAAGTTTCAGTCTTCAATTCAGAAGCAGAATTCTGAACCTGTAGTTCGCAGAAGTGTCTGAGCCATGACGGAGTCCCTCTGCAGGGTGCACGAGTCAATCTGTCCACACTGCTGTGGCACAAACCACGGAACAAAGGCTGAACTTTGCAGTTGGTCGAAAGGTCTGGCCTCCATTCAGACGCTCAAATGCTTCCTAATGTGCACTTGAGACATTGCATTGTGGGACAAAGAAAGCAGGCATGAGGCCGCACGGCTTACACACAACTCACTGTCTGGAATGTGTGTGGAAGGGGAAGTGTGTCATAAAGACTTCGAGCACAACTGAGGCAACCTGGAACAACCATTCTGAAGACAACCTTGTACTATAAAACAGACAAGCCAACACCTTTTCCAGGTCTCATTACCAGACACCCAGGTTTGCATAATGAGGATCATGACATGATTGGGCTCCCACTCAAAGATATAAAGGTCAAAGAATCTCTTGTGATTCTACCTACGTGATGAAGCTCCTCAAACCGGTGGTTGTGGCTAACATCAAGGCCCTGATTAATAGGTTTTACTTAGGGTTCTTTACTAAGAAATACATTTCTTTCCATCAGTTCCATCCAAAGCACACCTTTCGTAAGTGGAAAATGAAATCAAATACACAGTGACACACTTCTCCTTTTCACTCGCACCTGCACTATGTCCACAAACAGGAATCTGGGACTCTTGTTAGTCTTGTTATTGTCATAACATCGCGCACATAACATTGCACAACCTTCACAATCATATACCAACAAATACAACTTCTTGGCAGGTTTATACAGGGAGAATGAGCCTGCGTGGAGGAACACGGTACGCTCTACATACATTTGTGGAGCCTATGCTTCAGCAGCACAGAGATGAAAACTCATCACGACCATGCCTTGTCTCATATACACCCAATTGTGTCTGTCCAGTCCCAGCCCAGCCATAGACTCCAATAGCATGGACTAGCGTATCAGACCGCTGGATCGTAAACCACACTTAAACACTTTATTATCTTATGAAACCCATGCAAGGTATCTATAATATTTTAACTCGGCGCACATCCTACCTTTTTGCTGAAGCCCTGACGTTTTTGGCGAGAGCCAACCGAGTAAAGTGCAGGTATGAGGTCCACGGGACAGTCAGCAACATATTCACAAGACGTCACCGGAGACTCGTGAATCATCATGGGGTAAGGATTCTCAAAGATGGGATAACTACGAAAAACAAACATGCATTTATTTATTTATTTAACATATCACCATCAATGGCTATTCACGACAGGAGCAAGGTTAAGTCAGTACTAGCACTCACTATCAGTCATTGTAAACACAACAGTATAACTTCAAATAATATATAATCATATGCATAGAAAGGACTTGTGCTAATTATTGACACAAAACATTGTTTTTAAGTTTTGAAGGACTGAGTTTTTATGTTTTGAAAGATTGCATTCCCCACTTCATATGCCTGACAGTGATTTGGTCTGCTGGCTACCATCACCTGAACTCACACCATTTTATTTCATACTGTTACAAATGAGAAATAATAAAGTACTGTACATATTTAAGTCGATGGTGTAATTATCCTTCGCTTGTTTTTGTAAAGATGACTGCAGTAAGTACATATTTCTGAACAATATTTGGTTTCATTTAGTTTGTTTAGTCACTGAAGTATTTCTGCTGCTTTTATAACTGTACTTAACACTCAACATAATTCTTCTCATTCACAATTCTAAAGCTTCGAACATTAACACATACTTAATGACTACAGTGCAAATTCACACTCAAAGTTATGTTAGATGAGATCATGCATATTCGTTGTACGCTCATATGTAGTGTGCCATCTACAGGCCATTCATGGTATGGCTGAACAAACTAAAACCTGTACGCTACATTGTTTTAGTGTTTATTGTCTCCGCCCAACACTGAAATGAAATTTACACCCTTGCCCATAACCCAAACTAACACCTTAATTGATATTACAGCCGCTGGTATGAGTACTGAAGCAGTTTTTAATATTTCAGTTATTTGATTATTCAATAATGTCAAGTCATGATCACATTGACTTGACATTTAAGGAATAAAAGATTCACAACCACATACCCATTTTGTGCAAGATCAATAACAACTAAATCCTTTTCTAGAAGGACCACTACAGCATAAGGTTCCTGAAAATCTGCAGGAGGGAAAACAGAAAGGTTAATATAGTAACAAATAATATGCAAAATGTTGAACAGTGGCAGTCATACAGGTTTGGTTGGGTTGATTTGCTAAAACTCATCTGCAGGGAACAAACCGAAACACACATTTGTGCCCATTTCGATCCACACATTTAGATATGTTGTAATGTGGGGCTGGCACACAGGCCACTGGCACGGCTTGGGAGACTGGAGGCTTACACACATTCAGAACCAACCCCAGGTGCAAACCACACTTCCAGCAACGCGGAGATAACCCAACCTGAACAGTCCCACCGGGCACCAGAACAGAAGCAACGTTGCAACTCAAGCCTCAGGAATCAACCCAGAGTGAGTCAGCTAAAGTGTTTCTTTAGCAGAATACTGTACGTTGTATAGGGTATATATGCTTCGCCAGCAACTGGGTAATAAGGTAGATCAAAATCCTGAATAAATAATTAAGTCGTTTAAAGAAAGTCATTTAAAGAGCTTCACAGCAAGGCGAGGTTGTGTCCCAAAAAAGCACGAGTGCTTTTTGTAGCCTCCCATGGTTACCCACAGCTCTTTGTGACTGCCTGTGGTACCATTAAAAGATAAAAAACGGAAAAAAAGAACAGCATTGTGTAACATCAGGTCACTGAAAGGTCTTTAATGAGACCCCCGTCATGCTGCACCTGCTTCTGCAGCGTCTGCGTTCTCCTGAATGACTCCATAAAAAGCAGCAACAAAAAGCGAGCAGCAACGGCACACAGTTACACAACCAGCACTAGAAACACTGCATTCACTTCTACTTCCTGCAGAGCTCAAAGCACTCGATAAGAACACACAGAGTGCACTGATCTGAACTCTGGATCGCTACGAACTGCTGGAAGAACTGAGTTATGGAGCAGAGTACAGAAGTGGAGCTCTGGGTATTGGTGCCTGTATGTCTATCGTTATGGGGACCTTCCATTGACATAATATTATCGTAGCTAATGCTACACCTACACGCTGGCAATTTTCCTTACGAGGACCGATGAAATGTCTTCACAAGGTTAAACATGTCAGATCTTTCTATCCTTGAGGGACATTTGCTCCTCACAGAGACACTGACTAAGACAATGACTAACACCCCAAACACACACACACGCATGCAGCGACAAGAAAGTCATAATCTAGAGAACGAATACAAAAATAGAAGATGGTATGATGTAACTTCAGCATGTATGCTCTCATGCGAAGGTTTGGAAACCCCTGACCAAATAGAGTACTGTGCAAAAGTCTTAGGCCACCATTAGATCTGTTGTTGTAGCAATGGTATAATAACCATATATTGTCGATGATACCTTGGATTCGTCACTCCATAATCTTCTTTTCCACTGATCTTCATTCCAATCTTGAGCTTTAGCATGTCTTAGCCTTTTCACCCTGTTCCTCTTTCGAAAAAGTGGATTTCTGGCTGCTACAATTGCCCAAGTGTAAGGGGAGTTCACACTAAATACTTGCCATTGTAGGCTTTTTTCAGTTTTTTAATAAAGACTTCCTGAATTTTCTGGTTGTAATGGTGGCCTAAGACTTTTGGACAACACCGTACATGTAAACACAAGGGAATAAGCATAGATATGACACAGTTTAATGCACAGAAATCTCCATAAACTTTAAGTACAGTTTGGGTTTAGATCTCCTGACTTGTTCATTTTTCATTCAAGTCAGCAGAAATATGACGTTGCCAGCTTCTTTTTCCATGTAGAAAATCAAGCAAATATGTCACTTGACCAGGGCTACCCAAACTTTAGCACTGAATAAACAGAACACACGGTAAAAGAATCTGGGATAGACAACGAGAGATGTGTAAGTGTTATGGAGTCTGAGAATGGAACGTACCATTAGGATATGGCGTTTCACAGAGCGTGAGGAAGTCTACGATTGGATAATCCATCTCCAGCACTGCAGTGCTCTTGCCGTGCATTACTGTCAGACAAGGCCGCCGACCAACCGTGTCATATGACAAACCACCAGAAAGGATCATGAATGGATCCCTGCACACACACACGTTTGTACTACTTCAGGTTTACCATACTATACACTGCATCCACAGCTAATATTACTCACCCTACCAAACCCCAAGCCCGAAACCTTAGACCTAATCTTAAAGCATAACCCTTATCTGTAACTCCAACCCCTAAACTCTACACCTAACCCCAACAATAAAGCCCAATGGTTCCCAACCTTTTTTCCTTTTTGGCTCATTTTTTCTACACTTAACCCCTAACTATAACCCTAAACCCCAACCTCTAACCCAAAACCTAAACCATATACCCAACACTAGCAACATGTCCTAAACCCTAACCACTAACCACTTACATTAACCCTAACATTAACCTTAATCTCGATCGACCTGTCTCTTACCCCAGCTCCAAAACTCTACACCTCACATTAACCTTAACTTCTTACCCCACATCTGTACATAAACCCTAACCCCAACCCATACATCCTACACCTAAACCTAACCCAACCACAAAGCCCTACACACAACCCCAACAATACGCCCTAAACTTTAACTCCAGCCCCTAAATTCTAGACTTAACCCCTGTAACCCTAAACACCAACCTCTAACCCTAATGTAATACCCAAATCATACATATGATATTAACTGTAACCACAAACTCTAACCCTAACCCAACACCTAAACCATATACCCAACCCTAGCAATAAATCCTAAACTCTAACCCCTACATATAACACAGAAACTTAGCCATAACTCAGCCTTAACCCCCACTCAAAACCCCAGACCTCAGTCACTCACCCCAACTCCAAAACTCTACAACTCACATTAACTTTAACTCAAACCCCACAAATCTTACACCTAAACCTAACCCAACCACTAAACCCTACACATAACCCCAACAAGCCATAAACTTTAACTACAAGCCCTAAACCCTACAATAACTCATTACTATTACTGTATGTGTTTTAGATCAGGATTACAGGCATTACTCAGGGGTCCAACAGTGGCATCTTGGTTGAGCTGCGATTCAAACTGTCCCCTAAATATAGGCCTGTGAGCTGAGATTTGAACATGCAACCATGTGATAAAACTTAATCTCCGAGCCCCTCCACGTTCACAATCCAGGTTAGTGGCATGTCGGTACAGGCGTTATCATGCGAACGTGGTGCGCTTTACCCGGCTCTCGTGGTCTTGTACTCTACTTTGAGAATGGGTTTACATGGCTCTGGTTTCTTTCCATCCTTGGGCTGCTTTCCTAAAATAGAAGAAGATGAGATGAATTGAATAGGGCTCCAGATCCCCCAGGTCTTTTTCACACACCAGGCAACCTTTAATCTAGTACTAAATTCTGGCTGGGAGACTCTGCAGTGGATGTGAGTGTTTGAGCAAAGAACCTCAAATTCTCAGACTGTATTGGTATTCATTTCTGTATTCTGATCTTTATGGGAAAAAGATACCAATGAAGAGCAAAGCAGTCTTTGGAAATTGCAAGGATATACAATCAAATAAAGTGAGAGTTTGGTTTGTGTTGTCGGTTCAGTATTTCTCGTCTCATTGTGTTGATGGAGGAAAGCAGGATGTGACAATGCAGATTAAACCAGGGAGCTTAGACCAGAGGAAATGAGGGACCAAACAGTCCACCATTTTAAAACGTCACTCCGATTAAAGAGAGAAAAAAGGAATCTGCTATTCGTGGGTGGAAATTACAAATTACAATGCAAAACTGACATTCATAGATTTATGTCAAATACTAAAACAGCAATATTTCACATATCAAACCCTAATTTCCTCCATTTATAAAGCCATTAGACTGGAGTGTGTAACTCACAGTGCCAAAGTGTATAAACTGCATCTGATCTGATCAGGGTTTCTGAGGAATTGTGTCTCTCACCATGTGGGGTGATTGTCTGTGCAGGCTTGGCCGGGGACTTTATGTTCCATATGGTGAGCGTGCCGTCTGAGTGACTGCAGATAAACTGCTTGCCCTCGTGGTGCCAGGCCACAGAATGGATCGCCTGAAACAGAAAGACGGGAATAAACACAGGAGAAAGAAGAATGGAGGGCCAGAAGGTCCATTACTGCCATTATCTGCATATGGCGCCTCTGACGGATCACATCAATCATTATTACCACACAGTTCCAGCACAACGCATCAGACACTAAACAAGCAAACATGCCTCGGATGATGGTCTGATACGGCTCTGTTTTTTTGTTTGCTCCACCTTTCCTTATTTGGACGTGCAAACGCAAGAGACAGTGCTTATTCTTTTGCATACGTTTTTTTAAGTCTTCAGGAACTGCTGTTTCCAGTACCTGTGTTTTATTAGTTAAAGTTCCCAAATGGGATCAGTCCGATTGGTCTGAATCCTAATCTGGATTCTCTGGGTGCAGGCAGACCCTTGTATGGAATCCCCCTTCTTCAGACACCTCAGGTTTCTTCCTTATGCACCTGTCTGATTTTTCCTATCCACTGCCTCATGTCAAACATCATTATCTGAATGTACAGTACCTTTTCTGGCACAGGTACTGAATATCTGGCTATTGAGAGCCTTATTTCACAAAGCAGTGCTGAAGCAGTGGTTAAGGTACTTACTGGACTCCTGATCAGAAGATCCAGGGTTCAAGCTCCCACTATTGGGTCTTAAGCAAAGCCCTTAAGCCTCAGCTGCTTGGACTGTAAGAGCGTTTGTTAAATGGGGTATTTTAAGGCACTACTCACTATCTGAACCCCTTATTCCCTATAATGGCATGCAGTGCAGAAACCAAACCTTTTTGGAACATCATAGACAATGTGTGCATGACTGTGCCGCCCATGCATGAACTCAACTGATATAATAGTTTAATCACAAGCTACTTTGATTCAAATTTCTACCACCTTAATGGAAATGAACAGAATCATTAATTCTCCACATGCAACCCGGAGGAATCTAATTATTTACTGACATATTCAAGTAGAGGCTTCTTTATCAGATTGTTGTCAAAAACAATTTCTCAAAGACCGGCGTTTATCCTTTCAACACACTCTGAGAAAGTAGATAAAGAAAGCAAGGGACGTCCTTTTGAATGAACCAGGACTCTATAAGTGTATCTTCAACATCTTTCCTCAATGGAGACATGCTGGGCCACAAATAAGCCATTCCTTACATATTTGTGTATGCAGAACACTAAGGTGAGTCCCTATTATGTCCTAATTAAACAGCGTCTCGTCCCGCTTACCCTAATCACGCTCTCTTTATTCCAGACGCCCAAACTAATCAATGAAACAGCTGCAACATCATTACTAGGCCATCAGGGAAGGAGAAGCGGCTTAGACCAAATCTCTGCAAAACCAACCAACGCGCACAGACGCACAAACACCGGCAGCATTTATTAAGCCCTGCAAATCTGATTTAGAAGAACTAAGCAGCTTGTGGACCCTGGAGAGAAAGCTCTAGCACTGTGATTGGGTGCAGCAGAAATTAGAAGCAAAGAACAAACTGAAAGTGACAATCAGCATTCCAGTACTTAGTCTGATTAGTCCGTGAAATGGATTTACTCAACAGCAGCATTTTAGCAGAAATGTAACATTTTTCTTATTAGGCTGAGGAGGGAGCCGATCGAATAAATTAACCTGGAAAATACACTTTCATTTTAAAGGGTGTCCACCACTGTTTGGACCTGGGTTTGTGTCCCAGTGATGCCTTTCAGGTGTCGTACAGGCACAAATGTGGGGTTGCCGATGTCTCATGTGATCCCTCGTGGCTTTTCCTGCTTAGACTCAGGATCCTAGAGTGGCTCTGTGTATGCTGCCCAAGGAGGTTGGGTCCCTTTTTGAGTCTTGGTCCTCACAATGCTTATGGAGTTTGTCCTTGCCACTGTCGCCCTAGACTTGCTCAATTTGAGATTGGATGTAGATATAAGAAGATAATCTAAAATTGTACCGTTGCTTTGAGACAATGCTCCACTGTAAAAAGCGCTATATATATATAGATCTGACAAATGTCTGGATTGGTTCCAGACCCCTCCAACCCTGGCCATGATCCGAGCATTAAGTCTACTAAACGAAGAATGATTTTGCACGGGTTGGGAAAAATGGTTTGCAAACAAGAGTCTATTTTGCATGATAATTGCATTTCCTTTAATTGCTAAGAAGGAAATGTATTTATTTGGTTGTTTTATTAATTGCGTATATAGAATTGAACCCACAGCAGTAAATGCTTTGCCCTTTTGTAACATAAAGAGCCTAAAAAGTCAAAGTCTCTCTCTCTCACTATCTGTATCTGTTTCTGTCTGCACAACAAATCATAAGTCTCTAGCCCACTGGGTCTAAGTCAAGGGACACAGATAGAAGCCTCTGTTAACTGTCTTGCCTCTAACACACACACACACACACACACACACACACCACTCACCCCAAGGCCTAATTAAACCCAGGCTGTTGTTGTTCGGTCAGTTTGGTGGCCCACGGGGAAGCAAAAAGGGTCATAAAATTCAGAAATAAAGACCAACAGTGGTCTTGCTGCAAATATGAAAACTAACATGAATATTAACAAGGTGTTTGGGAATTTAAAGCAACACGAGCCTCACTGCTGCACACACACACATTTTTTTCCACTGTCATAATTATTTTACGTCCTTAACCTTAACCTTTTGGCTTTGGCTTCTGGCTTTAATTTATTAAAAATGAATAAACAGATTTCCTCATAAAATGTCTCCACGAGGTATGAAACATCCAATCTGTATATATGGTCCTCACAATGATATATAAACTTGGCCCACCTTAAAAAGCCTGCTACCAGTGTTTCATTTCTATTCTAGAGATTCAGGTTAAGGAAAGTTTCGTAGCGAGCCTAATCCACGCTTTTAAAACCTCAGCATCTCTCTTCTTTTCACAGAACATGCTTGGGGCCTTTTTGAGGATTATGGCGTTCACACACAATGCGATCGATCTCTGTAGGAAGTCACACACTACATGATCCTTCACCTGAAGGAATTCCACTGAGAGCCTGAGCCTTACAAACCTCCACTGTCTCACAACGACAAACATGTGGACTGCATACGGGACAGCTGAAAGTCAGAGAAATGTAACAACAGGATCTACTTGTGCAGGAACAAGTATGTAACTACAGACAAAAGGTAAGCCAGTCCTGTGCCTGTGTCTCTGGTTTGGTGTATTTGTTTGGCAACAAAGAATGGCAGAGTCTCTGCAGGGGCACAGACTGGCTCATACTTATACTGTTCCACTCCAACCATCATTCACATTCCCTTTAACCCAAATGGGTCATTGTGTCCCAACCCTTTTCCTTGTTACTGTCATTGTTTATTGTATATTACAAAGTAACTTAACTGTTACTACATTACTGATTGTGGTTGATTAGGTAATATAGAGGGACCACAACCAGGCATGTTTTTGCTTACCAGTTTATCAATCCTGATTAGGTTTTTAATTGTCCAGAAAAAGTAGAAGTTACTGAATGGTTTGTTAATGGCAGACAGTGTCTCATGCAGAAAGCCCTGTTAAATCAGATGTCTTTTTGATGGAATATCTTCAGCGGTATTACCTAAAGTATCCATCCAGAATAGCAATTACTTACACTTTGCTTGGTAATAACCAGATGGGTTGGAACAGATGAGTTGGTCAGACAGGAACCAGACAGGTGAATCAGTCTCAGACGGGACTTTCATTACGCGGCGCAGTCCCTCCATCAAGGTGATACAGTGATCAGGGCAACACTCAGTTACCTCATATTTATCACCACCAGCACCACCAGCTCCAGGTGAGGGTCCCTCCATCTGTCTAAATGTCCCACTCTAGCCATCTTCCAGCTCAGGGAGTCTCTGTCCTCCTATCCATCATCCCTCCACACTGACTCGGTCATCTAAATGTATCTGATAACTCTGCAATCCGGCCTGCACTGAAGTACTTATCAACGAGAGACCGGTCCCAACACAGCCATAAAACTGATACTAATTCTAATTATAAGAACAAAAGAAGAAACACAGGTATCCTGATGAGCAAAACAGTGTGTCAGGGGGAAGAAAACATGACGGCATTTCTCTTTGTTTCTGTTCTTTTCCTTTCTTTGTTGCTTGGTCACTCTAAAATTGAAATTAATTACCTGCTTTGAAGTATTTTTAATTATACAGGATTAGACAATAGGTTTATGACAAACCATATGGCTGCCCATTGCATGTAAAACCTAAGAAGTGGATATTTGTTAGGGTTACACTCAATGTGTAAAAACGTACACTACAAAATAGCTACGCAAATAGGAACTGGACACACAAGGTGACCTCCTGCTCCGAGGTTTGGGCGAGAAGCTGTGAACTGAGGGACATTTCTCTCAACTGTATTAATCAACCAGGATAAACGAGCAGAGGAATAAATCAAAGATTCAGCGATCCAGTCGTTCATCAAAGCCAAGATGAGATGTCTTCAGATATACTGACACAAGCAAACTTCCATAAACAATATCGTGACCTTGTGCAAGGTCTGGCCGTAACCAACAGCACGCTACCATTCAGTTTGACGTTTTGACTGTGAAATATGAGGTAACTTTGGGAGTCGACCTGAATACTAAACAAAACACGAAGACGCTGTTTGATAACTAAAACATGATCAAGCATCATGTTAAGATGTTGGCGTGCTGAAGATATGTTCAGACATCATGTGGTTGTTTTACAGGTAGGATATTACTGCTAGATCTCCTGATATCACCTTTTTACATCAAGTCAAGAAGAATGTTCCATGCTACAAAATAGTCAAAACAGCTCTTATTAATTTACCAACAGATCTGAGGAAAGGCCTCATAATCCAGACTGTTTAGTCTTCTGTGGAATCAGCCGGCGCTAATCACTAGCTCAGTGTTACAGCCCTGCTGAGGAAGTCAAAATGCAAAGTTCTGTCCAAGTCTGAGTAAAAAGCAAATCCACACTTCAGTGAATACTGCCTTTGACTTCATGGGCTGCAAAAAATGTTTAGCCATCCTCAACAAAACACACCACTGATACATTAATGTAAAGACCAAAATGTGTGTGTGTGTTCGAAGCACTTATTTTGCCATTACTTAGTTTCTACTAATAAGCATGAAATATACAGCAGACGTTGCGTTTATTACCCGCGAGACACAATAAACAGAAATATTAGCATCACGTGAGAAAAATTAGCTAGCTCCCTAGCTAGTCGTGAAATGAAATGCTTGTAAAAGATCTAGCTAAAAAGCTCATTATAATCTTATTTAGTACTGCAATTCATCGAGCACTGTTAAGCCAGTTAAAAACAAAACTCAATTATCTGAGCTTTCCTGCTGGTTTGGAGTCGTTCGTACCTCATTTGTGATTTATTAAAAGCTAAGGTGGGTAACAATGCAGATACAGTCAGTCAAGGAACCAGACCGAGCCTTTTCAAAATGGTGCACATGGACTATGAGCCACTCGCCAACGAGGAACGTGAAGGGAAGTGTTATTTTGCAAATGCCACACCTAATTATAGCGCTGTTCGTGAAACACTCACTCCATTCACTCCTGGAGATGGAGAGTAAACTGCAAGCCTGCTACAGCAAACTATTGGGCGTTAATATTTGGACAATCAGACAGGGTAACAATTTCTTATTCACCGTCACCAGTTTTATTGATTTATACTGTAGTGCTGAGCTTGTACAACCTGTACTGAGCGGGAAATAGAAAACAGAAGAACGTTTGAGCGGAGAGCTGAAAAAAAGGAAAGCTGGAGTGGAGTGGGAGCGGAGTGATTACTGGATGAATTGAGCAGGGAGCTGAAATTTCTGCCGCTCCACTCCGCTCACATCGTGACATTTTTGCAGCGCGATGCATAATTACGTCCCTACGTGTGACCTTTCCGCTTTATCTGAAAACCTAAACTGTCTAAACTAACCATAACAAAGAAGCTAAACACAAAAAAGCTTAGCAATCAGCGACCATGGGAAAACGTAGACAAGACAGACCAGATAAATGCTGTGCTATAGAGCTTGGCCAAATCAAATAGCAATACATATAATAAACATACAACAGATCGATGTGGGACAGAATGTACCAGATTAAGAGATAAAGAAGATATACCTCGAGGCACTCGATGATGTATGGATTTGCTTTGACTTTATGTGTGTTGTAATTTCCCCTGTGTTATGCTCTGAATTCCCCTGTGCTCGGCTCTGCCTTTGGTCTGCCATGTAGCATGTAATGATTAATGCGAGCTGACTGCCGCATTTGACAAAGGTCATTAAATCTGTTTAAACCAGGGCAGCACTTTGGCTTTTTTGGATCTGGTGTGTCTTTCTGGGATTTAAACAGAATTTATGACACAGGACTGTAGTTGAATGTTGTAGGCTGAAGTGGGTTTATAGGAATTGTACGCTAGGGTTACACAACTAGTGCATCTGAACCCCACTAACAAAAGTCATAGCAACATTGTTATATACCCTAACGCACTAGCTGACATGACAACAAACATCATCCTCAATAACATCATTCATTTAACTACACAATGAAATGACCTTCTGTTGGTGAGTATCCCAAACTTTTGTTGTATTTAATGTAGGGCTGCACGATATTGGAAAAAATATGACATTGCAATATTTTTTCTGCGATATATATTGCAATATTTTAAAAAATGTCAATAATCCAACATGTTGCTTACCCTACATAATGGGCTCACCTGTGAATTGCACAGGGAACTGCAGGAAGCTGCATCTTTGTATGCAGGGTTAAAATCTAAGGAAGCCTCAACATAGGTTTGGGCAATATGGTAAAATATTATATCACGATAATTAAAGACATGTTCACGACACGCGATATTTATCACGCCACGATGTGATCGCAGACAAAATGCATCAGTAGCGAAAACCTCTATAAAGTAGCAAACATTATTAAAACAAAACAATACATGATATATAAATGACAACGATGCTGAAACGATATATTGTGCAAACCCATAACTTGTCCCACTTGGATAGGGGGATATGACTGCACTGGTTGGTGTTTGCATGTGAGTGACTTAGATTTTGCTGAGCTTGCTACATGGCACTGCTTTTTCATGGCTTAGCATTTTAGCTGTGGATAATCATAGTCTCGTAGGAATGAGAAAACACTTTAAATTAAATTACAAGCTGTGTGAATACGTTTTTGTCCAGTAGGAAATTGTAGAGGTGTAAAATCCTCATGGAGAAAGAGATAAGATGGAAATTGGGCATTACTGTGTATGAGATAAAAGTGTGTGTGTGTGTTTGTTGGGGATTCCAGGAGCTATCCTAAAGAACACTGTGCAGTCACAGGAGTGCCTGGGACAGTCCCCTCCTTCAGGAACAGCCAATCCTTTACCTTTACCTTTATCCAGAGCGACTTACAATTGATACAGTCTTACAATCCAAGCAACTGTGGGTTATGGGACTTGCTCAAGGACCCAACAGTGGTAGCTTGTTGGAGATAGGATTTGAACTCTGGACCTTCTGGTTCACAGTCCAGTACCCTAAGCCACCACAGTCCCAATCTTGCCTGAACATGATACCAGACCCAGTCTAATATGGGCTAGCATAGCCTGCTGCAGCACCCAAGAGTAAAAAGTGTTACAACCCTGATTTAGGTAAATGTCCTCCTGCTCTCTCTCCAAACCTAGATGACATATTAAACTGGAAAAACACCCCAAACACTATAGAGCTGCTGTTTTTTTTTACATTTACAGCATTTAGCAGACGCCCTTATCCAGAGCGACTTACAATTGGTACAATCTTACAATCCAAGCAATTGTGGGTTAAGGGTCTTGCTCAAGGACCCAACAGTGGCAGCTTGGCAGAGGCAGGATTTGAACCCTGGACCTTTTGATCCATTGTCCAGTACCTTAACCGCTAGGCTACCACAGCCAGTTCCCTTAAAAGCCAAAGTTCACCTTGAAGCAAATGTATATATGTTCTCTTACTAGACATGTATCATGGGATCAACAGCTAAAAACACACCACAAACCATCTATTCCCATGAACAACTTCTGTACAGATAATTCCTTTATCTGATGCCATCTTCCAAAGCCAGACAACACACACAAAGTCCTGGGCAGTCCTCTCCGTATCAGATTTCCTATCAATTCATATTCGAACTACTTCACCATAGCAGTAAATTCACTGCAGGAAGATTGTACCAACCTCATCATAAGTGTAGCGGTAGTCAGCCTTCTTTGATTTCAAGTCCCACAGCACCACGATGCCAGACTCAAATCCTATTATGAGCTGAGAGAGGGAGGCAAACAGAGAGAGAGAGAAAATCAGAGTCAATAAGTCAGCTTTTGAGCTGCACAAAGATGCCAGATTACAGTTCAGAAAGCAGCTCGACAGCAAGCGACCAAGGAGTCCGAGCTCTTCCTGGAATTAGAGCTACAGGTGCCTTTGTAACTGAGTGCATACAAGGGCATACGAGTGAGAGCTCATCACTATTATCTGCGTTGAAACAACGTGACCCCGAGTCCTCGTAAGACAATGATTAATTGTAACAACAGATTTACTTCGTCTGGAATGGAGGGTGCTCTTCAGGTCATCCACAGACAGCATCGCAGTGTAAAACCTGCACAGTCATTCCTGATGAAACAAGGCTCCAAGCTTTAAAACATTTTCTTGATGACTGTCTGGAAAAGACCCATCCCACCGATATTGTGTTATGTGTAAAATGTGTTCAGTTTGTATTACCTTTACAGAATTTAGCAATTACACACGTAGAATTTCAACTTATTATTGGGCTAAGTGGATGAGGCTCACACTCAAAGACCAACCGATGGGAGCTCGATGGACTCAGGATCCGAATTAAAACACGCCAATCAGCAGTAGCTCAAAACACTGAGTGACTGATTCTACACGATATACATCACGATATCATGTATCACCAAATATCACCCTGTAAGCAAGTGCAACTGCACCAAAGTCAGCTTTCTTCTGAGTGTGAACTTGAACTTTCATTGATGGAGAGATAAAATGAATAGGGTGACAGAGGACGGGTATGGAGTGACTGCGCCACTTCGGTGCCCACTGAGGATTAAGCAGGTTAAACTGGATTGATGGAATGCTTGATGGAGAGGGGTGTGCAGCAAAGGCATTTTAGCAAAACTGAGTGGCTATTGGAGGCAGAATGTTTCTACAGACTGATCGTCCATAATCAGGAACATCTTACCTCTTTTTGACATACAGTTTGCGGTATAATTAGTAAGATTGCAGGTATTAATAACATAATAAACAAAGACACCCACAGTAATACAGTGGGGAAAAAAGTATTTAGTCAGCCACTGACTGTGCAAGTTCTCCTACTTAGAAAGATGAGAGAGGTCTGTAATTTTCATCATAGGTACACTTCAGCTATGAGAGACAAAATGAGGAAAAAAATCCAGGAAATCACATTGTAGGATTTTTAAAGAATTTCATGTAAATTAAATTTAGTAACTAAAGTATTTGGTCAATAGCAAAAGTTCAACTCAATACTTTGTAACATAACCTTTGTTGGCAATGACAGAGATCAAACGTTTTCTGTAAGTCTTCACCAGGTTGGCACACACTGTAGCTGGTATTTTGGCCCATTCCTCCATGCAGATCTCCTCTAGAGCAGTGATGTTTTGGGGCTGTCGCTGGGGCAACACGAACTTTCAACTCCCTCCACAAATGTTCTAATGGGGCTGAGGTCTGGAGACTGGCTAGGCCCACTCCAGCACCTTGAAATGCTTTTTATTGGGAGCCACTCCTTCGTAGCCCGAGCGTGTGTGTTTGGGATCATTGTCATGCTGGAAAGACCCAGCCACGTTCCATCTTCAATGCTCTCACTGATGGAAGAAGGTTTTTTGGCTTAAAATCCCACGATACATGGCCCCGTTCATTCTTCCCTTAACACGGATCAGTCGTCCTGTCCCCTTTGCAGAAAAAACAGCCCCAAAGCATGATGTTTCCACCCCCATGCTTCACAGTAGGTATGGTGTTCTTGGGATGCAACTCCGCATTCTTCTTCCTCCAAACACGATGAGATATTTGAGTTTTTACCAAAAAGTTCTATTTTGGTTCGTCTGACCACATGATATTCTCCCAATCCTCTTCTGGATCATCCATATGCTCTCTGGCAAACTTCAGACGGGCCTGGACATGTACTGGCTTAAGCAGGGGGACACGGCCCTGGCACTGCAGGATCTGAGTCCCTCTCGGCGTAGTGTGTTACTGATGGTAGCCTTTGTTACTTTGGTCCCAGCTCTCTGCAGGTCATTCATCAGGTCCCTCCGTGTAGTTCTGGGATTTTTGCTCACCGTTCTCATGATTATTTTGACCCCACGGGATGAGATCTTGCATGGGGCTCCAGATCGATGGAGATGGTCTTGTATGTCTTCCATTTCCTTACAGTTGCTCCCACAGTTGATTTATTCACACCAACCTGCTTGCCTATTGTAGAGTCACTCTCCCCAGCCTGGTGCAGGTCTACAATTTTCTTCCTGGTGTTCTTCTTGGCCATGGTTGAGTTTGGAGTCTGACTGTTTGAGGCTGTGGACAGGTGTCTTTTATACAGATAATGAGGTCAAACAGGTGCCATTAATACAGGTAACGAGTGGAGGACAGGAGAGCTTCTTATAGAAGAAGTTACAGGTCTGTGAGAGGCAGAAATCTTGCTTGTTTGTGGGTGACCAAATACTTATTTTCCACCATGATTTAAAATGAAATTCTTTAAAAATCCTACAACTTTGATTTCCTGGATTTTTTTTCCCCATTTTGTCTCATATAGTTGAAGTGTACCTATGATGAAAATTACAGCCCTCTCTCATCTTTCTAAGTAGGAGAACTTGCACAATCAGGGGCTGACTAAATACGTTTTTGCCATACTGTATATGAAACTGTATACACCATGTTGAAAACCAGTGTTTAACAAACTAGGGTGAATTTATGGGATTTGCTTTCATCAGGGTGTAACAGGGGAATGGCAAACTAGACTTCATTGCTGTTCCACATACCTTGCCTTCGTCCATTGGGTTATCACTTATGTGGACCACAGGACCAGGGTGCACCTTGGAGGACCTAACAAACAAATAAAGAGAGACGGGGAGATCAGTCTGTTAGTTCTGAAAGACCGCAACTGAGAAAGACACCTCTGTGACGATTTATGTGTTTTTGTGTAAGGACTGTAGATCAGTACAAAGAAAACCAAGAGCAATGCAAGTTTCTGGCAAGAATCCCAAGTGTGCAAACTTGATCTAATGGAGCATCAGGATCAGGAACACAGTGTACCTTCAGAAAGATGGTGACCGCCAAATACATTTCAGAGAACAAACGCTCACCGCCATGGTCTTAAATGTCAGGCTTTTATCCACCGAGTTACCTGGGTAAGGGAATATGGTGTACCTTCATGACTAATGTAAGGAACATCACTGGAACACACTGACACCTTTGAAGCTGCATTTACATGTACATTCTAGCTTTGGAAATGAAAATGTATTCTTGTTTTCTTTCTGTTGTCCAGTCCTGTCCTCAGTTCTCGTTAGTCTTGCCCTGTGTTAGCTCTGTGCTTTGATTGTCCATGTGTTTGTTCACTATGTCTAGCACTGTAATTAAACTTCTCACACTTGCACTCGATGTGTTTCCGTCCATCCAACTGGAGCTCAGATGCAACACTCGCTACAAAGCCTCTAGGAGCAGCATCAGCACAGGAACTGCTCATCTTGGACTGGGTATTGTAGATGAGTCTAAAATCACCAAGTCCAATCCCAAGCAAGGACTAGAGCGGCGTAAAGCACAACACTACAGAACACTGGGGCAGTTCAAAATGCTTTATGTGATGCGAAGTAGCGTTCTTCAACACCTCGCAGACCGAGGAACAAATACTGTAAGTGTTTAAATAATGATAGAACACCGCCTTTCAAAATGCACAGTGCCAACTGTACATTTTGGTGGAGGAGGTATGAAAACTTTTGTCTTTGCGAATGATTTAGCTTGGCTCTGTGGTTTCCGTGAAGATGTATCATAATGCTGGAGCATGATTCACAAGTCTGAAAGTTCAAGTACCGACTCAGTCTATGGAGGGTACAAACGCAGACATGAAAGAAGGTTTATTCAGACAGCTTTTCCGTCTCAGTTTTCTTCTTGACTACCTGTCTTATCAGTAAACACTGACTGGCAGAGGCGAACGGGAAAAGGTCTATCAGATGTTACTTGTGCAAAGTGTATTATGCAGTATATACCGGTACAGAGTGTAGTCTATGGTCTACGCTGGTAGAGTAAAATATATCCTACTCCTAATAACATATGCCTTACATAATACACGGCTATATAAAGCAAATCTGGATACAAATAAATACAAATAACCTTCCTTCTGCATACCTTCAAGCCCCAATTTCTGCATCCAGCCCTCAGATAAACACCGAATGACCTTTGTCTCTTCATAAGAAGGTCACAGCAGAAATGCAGCTTAGGCACTTGCACAGCAAAAAGCTTTTGATTCGAACTCAACTTTTGCTATTGGCTTCATTTTTATTGTCGCACTGGCAGTTTTCTTCAGGGCAAGGTTTCTGCTGCAAATGTGTGTGTGTGGTAACTGTGGGTTAATTTGTATATAATGGAGGCATGTAGGTGTATCAGCACTCTCGGAAAAAAGATAAATTCCTTGCTCTGCCCATGATGAATATGCCGTGTCAGCATGGTGCACACCCACACACACTAAAATGGACAGAGGGTGCTCCTTCAACGTGAAAAGTGGCCTGTACAAAAACAAAGAACTTACTTCCAATACATGATTTTCAAAAGAACATGAAGGCTATGTTCACGCTGCAGCTAAAAGGAGGCTCCATTCTGATTTCTTTCCTCCTATGTGACACAGGTTAATTTCTTTCGCAGCAGTGTCGACGCAAAAACACATTTCCAGACTGTTGCGATTCCGATCAGGGCCACTTTCATATGTGATACTGAAATCTGCATTGCGCCGTATGTGATAGGACACCATGTGACCTCAGTCTGTGCCTTCAGATGGGAATTCATGCAACGCTTACATCGGCAGGAAAAGGAAAAAAGGAAGGAAGGAAAAAAACACCTTTGATTTTGAGGGTATATAATGTGTGTGGATGCTGGGGATGAAAAATCTACAGTTCTACAGTTCCTGATTCACCAGGGTCCAAAATTTGCAACACATACATTAACCTCTTTATGCATTCAAACGATTTGCACTCTTACACTTGTTATCAGAAACAAACCGAGGCCATGGAGATGCGATGTAGCAGAATGGCCAGCCCGTTCAGCCAGTACAATCCAAGCCCTACTCACTTATTTAGAGACATGTGCCACCTCAAATCAGTGTCATGCTTCACGGTTCTTGAAGAAAGTCACTTTCATAGATGGTTAGCGCTGCCTTTGGCATTGATAAAGCTTTCAGTGAATTCTGGGTCTGTAAAGATGTCCACGTGAGGGTCCCAACACCCCTTGATAGTTCACCCTCTGCACAGAAGCAGCCACCACGATTCAAGTAACAGCATCTAAATCTTCGCTCTCCTTCGCCTGCTTGTCATTATTATTATGTGTCTGGGAATTCAGTCTCCATTCGCGACACATGAACAACTTTAGGTTAGCAAACGCTACCATACGCTCCATTTACTTTATTTACTTATGAGGGGGTTGTCAGGTGGAACGACGTGATGTTGTACATGTTCACCTGTTCAGACTAGTGATGAATACAGGCTGCATCGAAAAGGAAATGTGAACAATATTTGAAAAAATGGAGCAGTACGGACTTCTCCCAGTCTGATTCAAGTCACATTTGTGTGTGGTTTCAAATTCATATTCATACAACAATGGAGTCTGGACTCATTGATATTAACTGAAGAAATTGTGGATTAAGGGACTTGCTCACGTGGCCAACAATGATAGTTTCGGATTTGATTCTTGGACTTTCTGGTCAACAGTGCTCAACAGCCCAGTGTCTCAACCGCTGTTTCTCCACAGTCCCAGTAAAATGCAAGGCTGGCATATATTTTGTGGATGAGGAAGCTTGAGTGTGGATAGAAATGTGTCCTGCTAACTGGAAGGTTCTGAGTTTAAATCCTGGGCACTCTTGGGTTAAGGTTATAACTGTCATTGGCTCATTTCAGTTGTAAGTCAGCTTGGACAAAAGCATTTACCAAATGAAGTAGCATTGTGGGTAATGTAGTCATTTATTCCAGAAGTAACAATAGATCCAATGGCAAAATTAGGAAAATAGCCATTAAATATATTTTGGACATCATGAATATCAGACACGAATCACAAATACAGATGTTTAAGTTGAACAACCTCTTACTAAACATCTTGGAAAGACACCTCAGTAAAGACCTCAGAAGAGCAATGTCCAGACTTGCTAAAACATATGCACTAGCATCTGCATAATACTGGGGTTTGTGTGTGTGTTTGTGTAGGTGTGTATGCTCCAGTAAGACGTGTCCTGTGAAAAATGAGCCTACAATCACCTTCAAGGTCAAGGCACGGTGGAAGTTTAAATATCAAGTTCATATACTGTTGTGAGGACAAAAGGATTCTCAATGTAGAAAAAAATCTGACATTTTGCTGGAATTCATATGGAAAATAGTTTTTTTTTAACAGAAACTACAACCTTCATTTGTAAAGCCAAATGAGCCAAAATATTTACTTTAGGGGATCACGGTTAGGGTTAGGTGTAGGCGTGGAATTAATTAGATACTAGATATTATGCCAGTGGAGAGACCTCAGTGACAGAGAGACAAACGTGTGTGTGTGTGTGTGTGTGCTTATCTGACATGGAGCTTGGAGCTTTCCTAATTTTGGCAGCTGTCCCCGCCTCTCCAGAACCCCTACTTTGGAAGGACTGGACCAGACTTAGAACAGAGATCACCATGGCAACAAGAGCAGGATGGGCAGAATGCAGAATCTTCCTCTCTATTTCTCTGGTTTTCCGTTTTTTTTTAATGCCTCCATAAAGCCTCGCGCTTTGCTCACTTTCAGTTTACACCTTCTCTTTTTTATTGCTCTCACTCTCGGTTTCGGGCAGAGTAATGATACGAGATATGAACACAAACAGGGTATTACAATCAAATTGCTACACAGCTATCATAATTTGCTTTGCACCTTTCTGTTAAATATTTGACATGTATTCATTTGACCTGAATAAATGATTGTCTTTTGCATTGAGCTATCACATCAACTGTAGACCATTAGAGATTATTGGTTAATTAGTCGCCCACTCTTGCAAGAACTGGGTTCGTGTTGCCCGATATGGTTTCACCTGCTGTTCCAAATTTGATAGGATTAAGGTCAGTCAAAGTATCAGTGCTGGAGCTTAGGTGGTCTAAATCCGGGGATAGGCTCTGGCATCACCCCACGATGCTGACCAAAAAACTGGCCAAAATGCCAGTGGTTAAGTTACCTGCGTAATGGGTTAATCAGTTGCAGCATGGGTAAGCTGGCATGTGAACTTTCTGATTAGTAGTCCTAATCAATAAACCACCACTATGATATAAATACACCATGATATTCGAACTCCAATTATGCATAAGCTATATTAATCCCCTAAGATGCTATATGAACCACTCACTCACGATAACGAAAAAAACTACGGGACTGTGGTAGCCTTGCAGTTAAGGTACTGGACTATGAACCAGAAGGTCCAAGGTTCAAATCCCTCCTCTGCCAAGCTGCCACTGTTGGGTCCTTGAGCAAGGCCCTTAACCCACAATTGCTTGGATTGTAAGGTTATATCACTTGTCAGTCGCTCTGGATAAGGGAGTCTGCTAAATGCTGTAAATGTAAATGTACATTAGTTTCTTACTTCTACCTACACCCTCCTTTTATTCAGTGGACAGACAAAGACAGACGAAGCTAAGCCCAGTCAACCAATACCAGGCAAGTGGAAACACAACCTGAAAATCTTATGTGCTCCGTATCATGCAGCGTATCCCATGAGTATCACACTGACATCACTGAAAGTAGGATTATAATATACAAAAATCAGATAGGGATTTCCCCAAAGGATATTGGACTCCCGTTATCCAAGTATTCATTCATGCGTTCATTCATTTCCATACCCACTTAATCTAATTCAAGATCGAGGAGAAATGAGAACCACATCTAGACAGGACGCAAATCCATCACACGGCTTTTAGGGACACTTTAGAGACAGCAACAGGCAGGTGTTTGAAATGTGGGAGGCGCTAAAGTACAGGGAAGAAACACACAGCCACCAGCAAAGACCATACAATTCCCCACAGGCGAGATCCGGGCCAGGAATCGAACCGAGGATCTCTGGAGCTGTAAGGTGACAGTGCTAACCACTGCTTCACCGTGCTGCCCATTATCCAAATAACAGGGTTTGATTGTATTTAGATACACTATGCAGTATTTACTCTGGGGGCCATTCCACTCACTATGGAAATCTAGAGCATAGAAATGACAGGACCTTGGGACCTCACACCTCGAAATGGCTTTGTGTGTGTGCGTGTGTGCTTGTGTATGTGAGAGCGCACCACTAAGCGTAAATGCAATTTGCTCACTTTCTAATGGAGTGCATCCTCTTGCTCCGAGTGCCTACACCTGCCATGCAAATTAAGTCAGGCTTCAGTACCACAAACACAATCGCCAAAATGATCCCCTATAAAAGCCTGCAGTGCTCGACACAACACAGAGCACGGCGGAGACAGCACTATGTAATGGTGTGTACTTTTCTTCATATTACACAGACAGCGTCGGCGACTAATTACAGTATATAGGGTAATTAAGGAATGTTACACGCTGCCATGTTGGTGCAGGTGATTATCACTGTCGCCTCACAGCTTCAGAGATCCCCACGTTGAATTCCCGGTCCAAATTTAGCCAGGGTGGAGTTTGCATGTCTCCCTGTGTCTATGTGCTGTTTTTCTGGGTACTCCTGTTTCCTTCTGCATTCCAAAGACATGCGTTTAGGTTAAAGTGACCCAGTGTGAGTGCCCAGCCATTGTATTCAGGGCCATCCTGAGCACATGAGGGTTGTGGCAGGAAGGAGGGGTGTGGTTAAGGCACAGGAGTGGACGTATTGGACCACTGAGACCCAGCACTGCGAATTACAGTGCCACTGTTGGGCCACTGAGCATGGCCCTTAGTCCACAATAGTTTGGATTGTACCTTATTAGACTGTCAGTAGAAGGTCACTAACATGCTGATCAGATTCCCTAGAAGAGAAATAATTTAGAAATGTAAAAATAAATAAAGACCAGCATTCAGTGTCCTCGCTAAAGAGATAATATAGGACCAGCAGGCATGGCATCACCCTCTCATTACCAGGCTGGGAATTCAGGCATGGACATGTGCCTGGAGTTACGCCCCACCTGGAAAGATTATGGGAATTAGGCAGCTCTGACTGTAAATACCAGGGTATTTGTGCCAAACCACCGCTTGATCCCTGTGGGAACACGTCAACACTTTCTCTTTGGCTGTGGCTGCGGACCCTTCTTCCACTGTGGCAAAATGCCACATCACCTGCCAGCATGCCCATTATGACAGTTCCCCCAGCATGCACTGTCACTGCGCCAACACAAACAGGCCTCAGTTTTTGTAGCTACACAGATGGACCAAGATCCCCCAAGACCCCACTGTCTCCAAATGAGCAAGCCACTGTTCCCCCAAGCAATCCAGTTACTCGCTATGAGGTTGCATATGAGGACGCTTTTGTTCAAACTAGTTCTACTAATTAAGTATGACCACCACGGGCATAACCTTAAACCTAAGTTATCGCTTAGGATCACAGCTGGCATCAACCACAATGGCAGCTGGCACTGCCCTTGGCAAACACATTAGCTGGTTCCAATGGCAAACACTGATGATCACACAGTGGCTGAATCCACAGAGAGAAATGACCTAGTCACACATGAACTAGAAAGACCTAACAGGGTGTCCTTGTACCCTGAGAGGTACTGCTCTGCAGACAGATAACCCTCACTTCACCAGTGGTGGGATACGTTTCAGGGTGGGTCAGTTGGTAGCATCTCTGGTTTGTCGGTTGGATTCCATGTCAATTCTTGCAAAGTGTGAGGCATTCCCTCACTGCAAGGAGTTCCCCATTTATGACTATGTCTAGTTTTGTCAAGATGCTCCTAACTTTTAAGTTTCTGAGTTCCTCAAATCAAAATGACATTACAGTGGTACCTCGGTAATTGTCCACCTCGGAACTCGACACATTTAGACCAGAACAGGCTCCTCTATTGTACAATATAGACCGCTCTAACAAACTCAGTTCATGATAGATTTAACTGGATGGATTTGTTGAACATATCCCCATCATAAATCAGAGAGCTCCTCTACAATACAACTCCATTAATGTATATAATGCCTTATACAGTGGGGATTTCTGAGGGTCTGGAACAGATTCATTCAATTTACATTATTCCTTATGTTAAACATTTGCTCGGTACTCGTCATGTTTGGTTCTCGACAAACGTTCTAGAATGAATTAACGATGAGAACTGAGGTACCAGTGTACTGAGGGTACCAGACGAAGCAGTATTTAATGACTGTCGAAATTGTCAAAACATTTTAGACTTTGTGATGTCACTACTGACATAACAATATGCTGTATCAGTGCCCTCATGATATATGGTTCAGCCCAGTTGGCACAAATTCTGATTGTTTGTCATGTGTGTGTGTGTGTGGAAACCACAGAAGAACATCTGCTCAGTAATTACCAGGAGCAAGTAGACAATGCATAAAGAAATTACCATAATGACAGGCTGAGCAGCTTGGCATGGTGACATTCTCTCGCTCGGAGGCGGTTAAGAACACTACAGGCCTGAGATTTGATCTTATTGAACACCCAGGACCTTATAAACAGCAATAGTTTCAGCACCTCTGGTTACATCGCCTGACCACAACAGGTTGGAACTTAAATATGTTTCTGCAAACGCATGGAACGGGATAAAATTTGGTGTTTGCAAAAGTTTAGACACTTTTCCAGATGATCTAATATGGGGTCTCAGAGCCTCACTCACGCTAAGTGTGATTAAGATTCGCAGAAATGTGTTGGCACTGCGATATGGTGCACTTTGTTTCCAACTAGAGAGATTTCTTTAGGTGTCATAAAATAAAAAAAGAATGTAATAAAAATCAAATGTACAAACCAAATAAGAACTGCTGTTTTAAAGTGGTGTTAAGGGTGTCTGTGTGTGAATGTTTTATGATGATCAGTGAAGCAGACATAACACTGTTGGCTGGTCCCTTCTCCCAGTCACAACATTGCCCAGAGAAAGGGCAGAGCAGCTCTTCTGCTGACTGTCCTGTGCTCGCATTGATCTAAACACACGCTGGCACTTATAAGCTCTGAAAGACACTTCAGGAGGGCAAAAACTAAACTTAGGACAAAATGTCCGAGTGAATAATGTAAGAGCTCCAAAATGGAGAAGGGATTTTGACAGACAGGAACAAACAGAAACAGACACTGCAATGGTTGCCAGATTTTAGTGACATTTTCATAGGACATTAAAACATTATAACAGATATTGAAAAGCAAAACCATTTGTATCTGTGAGAACGTTGTGAGGACTGAATGCATAGAACTAGAGCAGTACCGGGAAGCTGTGGGAATTTGAGGACATTTTGTTGGACTAACCAACAAAAGTGTAACTTTACAGAATTTTATTTAAAATGCATGGATAAGCTTAGGATTTAGGTATTTGAGTGATTTGTGGGGTTAGAGATTAGGAATAGGGTAAAAATTAGGGTTTAGGGTTATGTGTAGGATTAAGGTTTAGAGATTAGGGTTCAAGGAATAGGGTAAAGATGAGGTTTAAGGTTTTGAGGTTTGAGATTTGGGATGGGTAGATGTTAGGGTCGTGGCTTAGGGTCAGGACTAGGGTTAGGGTTTAATGTTTAGGGTTTAAGTTGTGGCTTAGGAATAGGTTAAAAGTTAGACCTAGGGCTAGGATTTAGGGTTTCACGTTTAGGGATTAGGGTGAGATGTTTTAGGAATGGGATAAAGGTTGGTGTTTATTTTTAGGTCTAAAGCTAGAATTTAGAGTTTTAAGGCTTGGGATTAATGTAGATGTAGTGTAGTGTAGGGTAGGGGGTTAGGAATAGGGTAAAGGTTAGGTTTAGCGTCGGGAATAGGGGTTAATGCTTTGGAAACTACAGTGAGATGTAGGGTTTAGTGGTTAGGAATAGGGTAGCGTTTAGGGTTTAGAGATGGGACTGGGTGTAGCGTTAGGTATCTGGTGTAGATTAATAGTTTTTCTCAGGTAATCTGGGATAGGGTTAGGATTCGGGTTAAGGCTGGTGTAGGGTTATGGTTAAGAGTAGGGTAAGCTTCAGGGTCTAGGAATAGTGAAAAGGTTATGGAATACAGTTTATGGTTAGGGGTTAGAGTAAGGGCTAGGTCACACTATCCTCAGTGTATATATCTTATCTCTAGTCGTGTGTGTGTGTTTGTGTGTGTGTGTTTGTAGGCACTCACAGTTCAATGGCTTTGTTCCACATGATGGTGTATCCTGAGAGGGTGAAGGACTCCACGTTTACAATGTGGATGTTTCCTCGTTCCGTGCCGACATACAACCACTTACTTTGGAAAGGGAGGTGACAGAATGTTATCCTGAAAAACAAGAGAGAAAGCAGAGACAATGAACGCTTAAAATCACAAAGAACTGTATGATGAGCTCAACACCCAATAATAATAACCATAGTGCAGAACTCCTGATTAGAACAAAGGCTTTGAGACGGATAACTTGATATCCATCTACTTTCAGCACTTGATCGGATATTTCTCACACTTTTCACACCAGTTCCCTGCAGTCACACATATATTCCTACAGTATTATAGTGTGTTGCCGCACCATGCATCACACTTACAATTTCCTATAGCTCTCAGACTTTCTCTCACAAACACAAGTACCCGAAACAACACTACACAGAAACTGTTGAAGATTTTGTCCTGCTGTTCCTGCTTCTCGTTTCTAAGATGACGATCAGAGAGGAAATCCCTCAGAGGTATCGCAGAGCTAATCTCCCTCATGTAAGCAAGTGCTTTCTCTTTCGATCAAGAGCCATCGTCGAAACTCAATTTCCCACGAGGACATGAAAACCAGCAGGGATTATGGAGCAGCGACAGATAAAGACAGGACACTTCGGTTTGAACGGTGATAAGATTCTTTCTGGAACAATGACTTGAGATCAGGAAATATCTTACGGCCACAGACGCTTTTGATGAGTTTCTATCTAAACCAATCTATGCATAGTCTGTAATGCTGAATCATTTAAAAGTGACTCAAATGTGAATCAGCTACGTAAACAAGTAGGAGAAAATGCAAAAAAGAATGCAAATTTTACAATTTTGGATCTGGACCATTTTTGCCCCTCCTACTGTATACGTGGGTCTGCCCCCAAAAGCGATTTACATACAAGACAAGCTGTCATATAAATCAATGCTAATAGAATGACACTGGGGGCACGTCTGGTTATAAATATTCTGCTTTTGCCACTTTTGTTATTTGCCAGAAGCAAAATGTCACGATGTTACAAGTGTGTACTGGAAAGGAGGAACGGTGGTACAGAAGCCAAACCTGATGTGGCATTTGATTTTGCTGCAAGGGGGCACCAGATGGTGTCACTCAGGATGACTAGGCACTATTTCTCTTCTGCTACACAACCGCACACACACACAGCATTCAAACACAAATACACACAAACGCTTATTTATTCCACTTGTTTATTCAAGTAACCCAGAGCTCAGAAAAAAAGATCATTTTAGACCCACAGGCTTTCAAAATAACACACACACAAACACACACACACACACCAAATGCATAGACACTGAGCTTGTAGAGGTAGAGCAGGTCTTTGTCTGTGGCTGCTTGCTTCTGCAGTCTGATGAAGAGATAAAGAGTGCATTAGCATGGCTGCTGGGCGCTTAGCACTCCTGACATTTGGCTTGCTCTTTACTGAGCCTCAGACCTGCAGAGCCACACACACACACACACACACACACACACACACACAAAGCCCAACAGATCAATGCCTGTGAGTCTAAGGCTACGTTCACACTGCAGGTAAAAGTGTCCCAGATCTGATTTTTTGGGTTAGGTTGTTCACATTTTTTTTCAGTTTGGCCTGGATCCAACATTAATCTGAACAGGTCATGATCTTGGACTGACCCTCAAGCGCAGAAGAACATCGAGGCACCCAACACACCGCCTCAGAAGTACATAAACTAAATGGAACACATGGTAGCGAATGCTAATAAAGTTGTTGTTCACGTGTGAGTGAACAGCGACTCTGAATTCGCAGACACATAAAGAGGACAAGGAGGTGAAAAAAGTCCAAGATTAGGATGCTTTTGATGACTTTACAATGTCAAAGACAGCACTTAAGTAGTTATACGAGCCACTTCCTTCCTGTCTGGAGTAGGACACTCATTTGTGGCAGTTCATATCTATCTATATCATAATTATTAAAGCCATTAGGAGCTGGACTGTACTCTTAGCAACGAGAACGGGATAACGCATGCAGGCTAACTTTTTTGGGATTTCCAAGAGTTTGTTTGTCTGTGGGTTTTGATAAGCTGTTTAGTATGTTTTCTTTATTATCACTTCAAGCTATGCCAGGGAGATCAGCTCTGGGATGCCCAGGGTCTGGGGTCAGGGGCCTATCCAGAAATTCACTGGGTGCACCCTGGACAGGACAGGACCCGGCAGGGATCGTTGATGCAATGTTGTCCTCACACAACCAGTGGTGTCCTAACCTGGCCAGGATGCATCGCTGGAACTTGAACCCGGGTGACTGCAGTGGTGGGCATAACAATTCACCACAGTGCTACCAGAGCTCTAGTCTAGTCAAAGACACTACAAGATAAGGCTTTTCACTCCGCTGTCTTGATAACGCAGTGGGCAGTACTTTCTAGCCATATAATACCAGCCTCCTATCTCTTCGAATGGGGAAAGACCTATATATAAGAAACTGAAAGAGAAATTAACGTTTAAAATGCATATTGATATAAAAATGATATAACTTTCTTGCGCTGCTGGGTTCAAATAATACAGAAAAATACATTTTTTTACAGTTATTCTGGCCACTGCACATGCGCATCCCGCCACTACAAAGGGGCCGAGACTAGCCGCCCCCTCTCTCCGATACAGTTACTAATACATTTCTAAATGATGGGACGGGGCTTCTGTACTACAGTCGCCATGTTGGCCGTTAGGGGCTGTCCCATGCATATTTTAACCAGTGACCAGTCTCCTCCTTATATAACATCTCTGGTCTAGTCTACGAAGGTGTAATATTTTGTAAAAAAGCCACAATATTGGCGGGCCCTTAAGCAATGACATTTAATTATTAGGACGTTACACTGTAAGAATGCCCCAGTTCTAAGTGTCTCTGGATAGATTACACTGTTACTGTAGTACTCTAGATGTTTGCTGAGTTTGTGCTCGGTCTAAGCTTCTATTCTAGACTGTTTCTAGACAGAGTCATGGACTGAATCACGCTCCTCCAGGCTTAATCTGAGTCTAGAAAATCCTCAGAGTCTATGCTTTAATGACTGTTTGGTTCTGATTGGATAATCCTTCAGAGACCCCGTGTACCCTTTTTGTACTCGCATGCTCCGTTGATCCCTGCCATCTCTCCGGGCGAAGAAAAACTTGTTTAGGGACACTTGGTAAATGTCACACACACACACACACACACACACACACACACACACACACACACGCATTGGCACACATACACACACACATAGCTCAGCCCTAAAAGCTGCTGTTGGCGAGCTGTCACTCTTCAGTAGGCAGGTCGCTCATGAGAAGTGAAGAATCCGTTCCTTTCAAGTTACCATCAACTGCTCAGTATTGATCCGGACATTTTCTCCTTCCAATAACATTCCAATGACATTGTGTGTGACAGATCGAGCTCCGCAAAATCCAAACCGAATTTTATGCTAACATTAATCCAGTGGCATGCCTAATGTAATTCCTGCATATTCTCGCTCACTCACATTCCGTACCTGCTTAATCTCATTCAGGGTCGCAGGGGAGCCGGGACGTAACCGTAAGCACATGGCACAAGACAGGATCCATCCCTGGATAGAAACCATCCATTGCAGGGCACACTCATTCACACTGGGACAGTTTTAGAGGTCGCAACTGACCTAAAGGGGGTCTTTGCAATGTGGAAGGAAACTGGCGTACCAGGGAGAACATGCAAACCCAACACATGGAAACTTGATCTCAGATGTCTGAAGCTGTAAGGCGACAGGACTAACCACTGAGCCACTGTGCCGCCCTCTAACCCCAACAGCAAGCTTACACTAACATTATATTTACCTTATGACATCAGTGTGTTCTGTATATATCCATCAATCTGTAATGATAAATAGCAATTGTACTAAAAAGCCAGGAGCTCGACCCCTTGTCCTTCAGGCACCAGACCCTCGGCCTCTAATGCGTCAGGCCGAATCATTTTTCTGTGCTATCAGGCATCTGGTCCGTTCCCGTCCATCCCTGCCCGTATCCTCGCACCAGACCCTTTTCTGTCTCTCAGATGCCAGGCCTTCATACAGGCTCTAGTCATTAACAAGCTCAATAATGGCAAAGTCTTGCTTGCTGGTCTGCCTTAATGTTCCACTGCACCACTATCGAGTGTTTAGAAAGCTAGTCAAGCAACCTAGTTTTCTCATGTAACTCCTTTCCTGAGACTGCTCCTAGCTTCTTGTTACAGTCAAGGTTCTGCTCCATGTAATTTACATTAACTGATTCAGAACTACACACCTGCACGCCAGATCAGGTCTTCAGTCTCAGGGTGTCTGGCACACCTGCAAAGCCAGATCTTGAAGTCCTGGCTCCTCTTTCCCACCGAGGACACGAGATCGTACAGCGACTTTATGTACTGGACAAAATTATGCTAATGCCCATATTTTTATGTTCTTTCAATATTTTATTCGTTCACACAATGCCACATGCTCTAGTTTTATAGTCTCTATTTTTATTATACTTTTATTAATTACATTATCTCTAATTTATTAGTCTACATTCATTCATTCATTCATTGTCTTATCCGCTTATCCTGGACAGGGAGAGCCGGTGCCTAGCCGGCAGCACAGGACGCAAGGCAGGAACAAGCCTAGACAGGGCACCAATCCATCGTAGGGCGCACATACTCACACTCATACTCACACACACACTAAGGGGCACTTTGGAAACACCAATTAACCTAACACACACGTATTTGGAATGTGGGAGGAAACCGGAGTAGCCGGAGAAAACCCATGCAAACCTAGGGAGAACATGCAAACTCCACACAGGCAGAGTCTGGGGTCGGGATCGAACCGGGGATCTCAGCGCTATGAGGCGACAGTGCTAACCATTGCAAGAATGTGCTGCCCTATTAGTCTACATTTTATCTTTTATTTTAATTAATATAGTTTTAAATGTTCTCTATTTTAATATTTATATACAGTAGCTTCTGTTTATTTAAATTATTAGTATAAACCTATTAATTAGATCATTTTGTTTAATTCATTGCATTATTATCTAAGCTGCCAGAGGAGATTGGGTCCCTTTTTGAAGTTTTTCCTTGCCACTGTCACCCAAGGCTTGCTGAATTTGGGATTGCCCTTAGATAATAGAAGATAATAGAAAATTGTAACGCTGCTTTGGGACAATTGTAAAAAGCATTATAGAAATAAATCTGACTTTGACTTTGACTTATTGGTGGAATTGGCTTGATGTGTCCTGGCTCCTCATTGGTGGAATAAGCTTCCCAAACCGGTTTGAAGAGATACTTCTTCGATTCTCTGCACTTATGTTGTACTCCTTCTGCTATATTTATATTTATTGTAACTATCGTTATGTTCTTATACGTTTACATTTATGGCATTTAGCAGATGCCCTTATCCAGAGCGACTTACAATTGTTACAATCGAAGCAATTGTGGGTTAAAGGTCTTGCTCAGGGACTCTACAGTGGTAGCTTGGCAGAGGTGGGATTTGAACCCTGGACCTTCTGGTCCGTAGTCCAGTACCTTAACTGCTAGGCCACCAAAGTCCACAGTCCTTATATTTATAAGTGCAATCAAGTGTTAACTGAGTGTTACCCTGTGCGAGACCTGGGGAACTCAACTCCGTAACTGACAGCCACCTCGAACCAGAGTGGCTTGGATGGCAGAGCACTGGTTCTCGAAGCTGAGCCTTTCTAGATCGCTACCATCTATGGCTGCTGAAACAAACAAGAGTCTGGTGTGATTAGGTCCAAGAAGGCACATTAAAAGGCACAGGGTCTGGCACAGTAGAGGTCTGGATGCTTGAAGGACAAAGGAGCAAATTTACTGGATCCACCTCGCCAAAGATTCCCGAGTTACAGAGTTCACTTGGGGACAGGGATGGGGTCTGTGGAATGTGCCCCTGTCACACATAACGAAATAAAAATGTAATGTTTACAAATAATCAAGTAATCAAAAAATGTAATGACTTTCTCCACAGTTGGACAGAAGTGAGACCTTTTCCCATCTTCGATTGACTTTGAAGTAATTTGAGATGATCTTAGAGGGGAGCCCAGCATTAAAAGGCTTTCAGGTACTGGCACAGACACGTCATTTGATAAAAGCTTTAAAGTAAAAGAGTGTGGTCTCTCCGTCTCCTTGGAATAAAAAGAAGCGACTTATGGGAGAACTTCAGCTATGTCACCATGTCACAATGTTCACTTCCTTGCCACTTCAGTTCAGTTCCCATTCCAATTTCTGAATCCCCAGGCTGAAGGGGCAGCCAAGGGCAGTCTAGTGTCAACACTGTCAATCCTCTCCACGCTTACTAAATATGATAATTGACTTGAGTTAATTAGTAGTTAATTAAATAGAGTACTAGAGAATTAGAGTTCTGTCCATGGCCCATGGGACACACGTTGGCAACTGCTGCTCTAAACAAATAGGTGTCAATGTGTGTGGGACCCAGATTCGGGTCTCGGTGGTGCCTTCCAGCAGGGTTGGGTGTCACATGTAGACATGATTGACTGAGTTTGAGAGAGATGGATCACCGGATGGCCCTGTGATGGACTGGTGTCCCATCCAGGGCACGTTTACACTGAACTGTACTCTCAGAAAAAGGCAGAAGACATTTGCCTGGGCCCCAATGGAGAAGAGTTATTTTGTTTGAATAAATACAGGATTTATATAAAAATAAGTAAATACAAAAGCCAGACTAGTAGCTTTCAGGCTCCTGAAGTTAAGGTGTTATATAGGCACAATAATACACATGTTAATGGACATGAACCTTAAAAATAGAATATATATATATAGAATATATATATATATATATAGGTTAGGGATAGGTATAGGTGTAGAATGAATTACCTACAGTAATCAGTGGAATGAAAGGCAGTCAGTGGAAAGTCTAGTGAGGCAAGTATGTGTGTGTGTGTGTGTGTGTGTGTGTGTGTGTCTGTGTGTGTGTGTCTGTGTGCGCGAGGTGTGATATATAATTGTACATTCGTGCCACGTTACCATCTGACCCCTGTCTCCAGGGTGAACAGAAGGCAGAACCAGCTGAACTCACCTCTCCCTGTTGAACTTGAGAGAGTGCAGCACGGCTGGTCTCTTCTGGCGCAGGTTCCATAAGTGAACGCTGTCGTCAGCTAGAGCACTCACTAACGCCCCCTGTGGTTCAACGAGAGGATGAACACATATTAACTTCTAACGAGAACACAAGTCTGGGGAAATCAGGACAAAAACGAGTAATGCATACTTATTAGGGTGCGAACAAACCAAAGAAAGTAACAGTAACAGGAATTAAATAGCCACCAGTGCAATGAACTCACCATAGAGCAAACTTAATGACATGGTAAGCCTGTAGGTGAAAGATTTTAAAGGTTGGACTCGTTCACTAACGTCTGAGAAGCTATTTTACTTATGTAGACATTATACAGCTAGAAACCAGAGTTCTTGGAAAAACATCTCCAGACGTGTAAATTGTCTGGCCCTGTGAGACTAACCTGAGAGGGACACAAAGAACGGCGTGATAGATAACATAACAGAGGAGAGAACTGAAGAATTTAAAGAGCAGTGTACCACAATAAAATATGCTTTATAACGACACACACATCCACACACCCCCTCCCCACACACACACACACACACACATACATCTAAACAACCTCATGCATTAACACACAGCCTTGTGAATAGAGACACATTTAAAGCAGACCAAGGCATCTGCTTGTAGATGATGATTCACAGGTTCTGTGTGTGTGTGTGTGTGTGTGTGTGTGTGTATGTACATTGTGGAGGGGGGGTCAGAGACCTTATATCTTCCTCCACAGACTTATTATGCTGACTCACCCCCTCACAGACTGAAATACATTCTACCATAAGTTGGGTATGTCTTGATAAAACTGTAATTTAATCACCTCTTGAGACCCGCCCTCTCAAAATTTACATAATTATCATTCTAACCTTTAACAATAATGTCCTGCCGTTGTGTTATTCACACACGCAGCCTTAGCACGGCATACCTGGTTACATCACTAACACATCATACACACTAGCCAAAACACTGGCTACCCATAGATAGGGCGGAATTTTTAGCCGAATTTTTTGTCTGGTCGAAAAATCGAGTGATCTGATTGGTCGGAATTTTTTGCAGAATTTTATGATTGGCCAGAAAATGAAGTGATCTGATTGGTCAAAATTTTTCACAGAATTTTCTGATTTCTTGAAAAATCTAATGATCTGATTGGTCAGAATTTTTTGCTGAATTTTCTGATTGACTTAAAAAATCAAGCAATCTAATCGATCAAAATTTTTGCCGAATTTTTTGATTGTTCAAAATTTTGAGTGATCTGATTAATTAGAATTTTTTTTGCAGAATTTTTTGATTAGCTGAAAAATCTAGTGATCTGATTGGTCGGAATTTTGTCACAGAATTTTCTGATGGGCCCAAAAATCGAGTGATCTGATTGGGCAAAATTTTTTGCTGAATTTTCTGATTGACTTAAAAAATCGAGCGATCTAATCGTTCAAAATTTTTGCCAAATTTTCCGATTGTTCAAAATTTCGAGTGATCTGATTAATCTGAATTTTTATTGCAGAATTTTTTGATTAGCCGAAAAATCGAGTGATCTGATTGGTCGAAATTCTTCACCGAATTTCTGATTTCTTGAAAAATCGAGTGATCTGATTGATCGGAATTTTTTGCAGAATTTTATGATTGGCCAGAAAAATCAAGTAATTTGATTGGTCAAAATTTTTCCCAGAATTTTCTGATTTCTTGAAAAATCTAATGATCTGATTGGTCGAAATTCCAAGAAATCTGGTCGGTCGGAATTTTGCACAGTTCAAAAAAACTGAGTGATCTGAATCAGATCAGAATATTTCTGCAGAATTTTCTGAAAAATGTAGTGATCTTATTGATCAGAATTTTTCGACAAGTTGACTGGCCGAAAAATCGAGTGATCTGATTGGTCAGTATTTTTCACCAAATTATCTGATTGGCCAAAAAATCATGCAATCTGACTGGTCAGAATTTTTCGCTGAATTTTTTGATTGGCATAAAAATCGAGCGTTCTGATCAATCAGAATTTTTGCTGGAATTTCTGATTGGTCAAAATTTCGAGTGATCTGATTGATGCTTTTCAAACACGCAAAATTGCAAATGTGCCTGCCGACACTTGTCCAAGGGTTATCAAGTACCAAGAAACCTGTCCAATCTGATCTGAATGGACAGAGCTACTGTGGGAGGGAAATGCCCAGCTTATGCTTGATTTTTAGGTAAATGTTTAGCTGCTTTGAAAAGAGAAAAGGAGCCAAAATGAACAAAAATGAAAAGAAACTATAATAGTATAATAGTATAATAATTAATTTTTGCTTAAAAAAGATTTGCAATAAATCGCTTTATTTTTTTGGTCTATATGTGTTCTTTATATACTCATAGGGGGCTCCAAGAAAAAAGATTGGGAACCACTGTTTTAAGGTACTGGAAGGTCTAGGGTCTGTGAGCAAGCCCCTTAACCCACTGGATTTTCTGGATAAAAAAATGCTGTAAATGTAAATAACTGAGTGTTTACATGCACACCGATATTTTGATCATTACCATACTTCAGCAGTTATCAAATTAATCAAGAGCTCATCTAAAAATACTTTGAGATCTTACATTTGAGTAAACATACCATAGAGACATCGCTTTTAGCCAGTAATTAGGTTATTTAGCGCTTATTAGAGAAGCAAGCAAACTTCTTGTTTATGTACTCAGCAGGTCACCAGCTTGGTTGGCACATTGGCGTCGCATGGGGAAGCTGCATCTTCCTCCTTGCTGCGTTCTTGCAAAGGATGCCCCCCGAAATAGAGCCCTGTTTGTATCCGACAAAAATAGTGCAATAGCTGTTCGGTTATTTTCAGTGCTTCGACAAGTAGTCAGGAACACTGAGCACCCCACACACGCTGCCTGTGTGAGTTTGCCCAAAATATCCAGAGATCCTACATCATGTATAAGAAATATGTCAGTGCATTCACTGTATGAAGCAAGCTGGTGGACACCTAGCTCAAATTGGAATCTGCGTTATTTCAGCCACGCTCACAGGTCTCCATAGGCAAGTGACTCTCAAGACGGCACTCTCATAGGTTTCCACCTCCAACAAGTTAGTTCAAACTTTACAGTCTGCCCTTCACAAACTAGTAAAAGATGGTTTGTCAACCTGGCTAGCTTGCAGAGGCTCCCCAAAAGAGTTTGGTAGCCATTTCACGGATGCTGCATTTAATTACAGGGTTGCCAGATCCCGTGAGAGAAACAAGCAACCAGGTCTATGGAAGCAAACCCAAAAGAAGTGAAATCTCTTAGAGTAAGCGGACCTGGCCACCACGTTTCGTTCTTCTAGCCGCATTCTGTGTGCACGCAAGGTTGTGTGAAAGCGGATTGAAATCAGAGTAAGGATATAAGTGAGTTGAAAAATCCAGCCCCATAAATCCAGCTCTCTTTGCTGGTTTTCTCAATCTGATTTCTAGACTTAATCTAATCTGAGAAATCAGAGTATGAGGTTTACATGACCACATGAATAGTCAGATAACTGCAGAAATCTGGTTATTAAGTGCATGTAAACACACTCACCTTGTCCAACATCAGTGCCCGACCTCACAGTCATGTTCCACAATCTGATCGAAAGCCCACTAAGATCAGTGAAGGCAGCAAGGGCTAACTCCATACTAATCCACGTTTTTGGATGTAATTCTTGGGAGTCTACAAGCGTTTGGCTGTAGAGAGTATATCATCGTTATACTTCTGTCACACCCTCTGTACTCAGCAAGGAACTAGGGAGTATTCACTACACAGAAGCTTAGTGTTCATGGTCCCTATAGGTCGCTGCGACAGAAAGACAAAGGGAAAGTCTGGGCACTGTTAGTGCCCTACATAGCCACTCTCCAGGGACACTTAGGAGGACAAGTGGGTACTTGACAGTAAGCGACGGGATCATCTGAGCCTGTCGACATCTCACAGGGGATCACTTAAGCCATCTCTCTGGGGTTCCAGGCTGTGGGAACTCAGTGTGGTGGAAAGAAAGACAGGCAGAGTGACTGGACTCACCTCGTTGATGAGGAACTGAAGCTGGATGACGGCCGCTCCACTCTCATGCTGACAGTAACATTCCACACCGGGAAGCCCAAATCTGACATGGAGTCAAGGATTTAACTGGAAAGAGAGAGCACTACTGCCTAAATGTCCCTATAATAGAAGTTCATCCATAGCATACCTTTCAAAGGCAGGACATTATCAAGGGCAATCCAGCAACTGCAGTTGTACCTACACGTTTGCTGTGTGTGAAGTGGATAAAATCACTGGATCACCCACACTCTTACTACATTACAACTTCTCTGTTTAATGTCTTTAAATTGGTTTTCGAGACAACGAATTAACTCTTTCAATTAACTTCTCCCACTCTAAAGGCTCCTGGGCTTGCTGGCTGTACCATAACAATCATTACCTCCACAGGCTTTATGACATTTCTTCTTGGTACAGTTGCAAACAGACTGCAAAGGAAATCATACAATTGTTTCGTCCTTTAATTACACAGTCTGTGTGCAACAACCTACCGGAACATGGTGTTCTGTCAAGGCTATACTTAAGGAAATAATTACGAAACAAATACAGAGACCAAGGACGTTGGAGCGAGGCTGGAGTGAGAAACGATGGAACAGTGTATAAAAACATCAACCATGTCTAGATCTAGAATTCTGAGAACCAGCTGATTCCTGATACTGAGCCAGTACTGACATGCTCACATTAACCAAACCTCTGAGGAAGCAAGAGATGACATAACAGTCAGGATCTAAGCGGCAGCACAGGGTGTAAGGCACACACCTACTTCTTCATGCACTCTGGGACACTTGATCAAATGCACGTCTTTAAAATGTGGAATGTGGAAAGAATCCAGTGTGCCTGGAGTAAACCCACACCGACACTGGGAGAACTTGCAAACTCCACACAGGCAGGAACTGGGGCAGAACTTGACTCAGGTCCCTGGAGCTGTGAGGCAACAACACTAAGCTGTGTCACCCCTAAATGCAAATACACTGAAGATGTTTCAGTGACCTCAGCTGAATGAATTTGAATTTCTGATCACAGAGCAGATCTTGCAGTTGGTTTGCAGTCTTCTCGGTTGAACTGCAAGAATCCAGTTCTAATCTAATGATGGATTCCCTTGGAGATTTCCTTATTTCCACATTTCCACAGACTGACAGATCAAAACGTGGAAAGAGGACAGAAATAACACTTTTTAAGAAGCCGATGATGGGAAAGTAGACCAGAGCTGCAAAATGAGGTGAAAATGTAATCTGTACTTTTTTTGACCCTGTGTGGGTAAATCCGAAAAGCCTCTTTGAGAACATCCTGAGGTTTCACACAGACACACACACACACTTATGGGTATGCATAGAGCTGTTTGCTACTCTGCACAAATTAAACACTGCAGCGTAATGCTCATAGAGGTTGCTAAAAACATACAAACATTAAAGACAAAAACAGGCAGGTATTAATCCCAATAATGCCATTTACTTTCTTAATTATAGCAAAGTACTACTCTCAAATGACTAAAACATTTAGTCGTTTTAAAGGCAGCAGTTTTATCACTGCAACTGCAACTAATCATGTTGTTGCGTGCTCGTATTTGACACTAAAGCAATCATTTTGCTTTAAGGGTTGAGGATGAAGGTAAGGGTTGTGGGTCAAAGTTATGGATCTATGTGATCTGTTTAAAATATTCAGTAGATTAATATTCAATACATAGAGAAAGTGAGATACCTCAAACAAACTGTCAGCGATGTGTAACTCGTGTGGATCCATGTCGATGAACTTAAATGAAAAGATTAGCACTTAAGTTATGAAGTAGCTTTTCAGAAAACCTATTGGGACAGGATATGCAGATATTCATAAAATAGTCATGAAACAAGTCCTACTCAACAGAAATTAGAAAACATATGTGCTAAATTCATGTCAGAGACAAAGCTGGTCTAAATCGCCATGCTGTTCATTAAAGCAGCTAGTTTGTAATTGTAGTAAGAGTGGAACACAGCTGTGCTACACAGCTGTAAGGATTTCGGTTTGATCCGTGCCTCTTATTATTATTTCTGTCTGTACTTTGGCATGTCCTTCCAATGTCCATATTGTTGTTCATACTCAGGATGGGGTGGCTGGGCAGGTTTTGAGTTTAAACCCCTTGAGAAAGATCATTAACCTTCGTCTGCTCATCTTAACTGTAAATTGTTCCGGATGAACGGAAAATGCTTTCGATGTAAAATGTAAGCCAAATTAAAAGACATATTGCTCGGCACGTCCAGCTTAACGTCGAGAGAAACCTGCAGAAATACTGAAGTAGTTTCACTGAGATGTCTGATTGTTACCGGAGGCTTAAGAAAGACTTCGCCTGACCTTCTCCTCGTCAAAACCTCTGAGCTTTCAATAATGGACAGATTGTCCAGAGGGAAAAGAGGTAAGGGGAGGGAGAAAAGTGAAAAATGATGAAAGGATGAGAATGAAGACTGTGAAGCGGGGTCACCTCCACATCCTGAAAAGTGGTATGAGGAGTGCTAGAAGGTACACTCTTCCTCTTTGACTGTTATGGATTGTAAAAAATGTAAAACCTTAATGGATCAGTAACTATACGACCATAAAAACACTTAAATATTGGTATAACCTCTGCTTTTCTAAACAGGGGAAATGTTGACAAAAATGTGGTGCCTGGCCCGTATGGAAGCCAATATGGAGTTTGGCGAGGATTCTGATCCCCACTGGGTTCAGTACTGGCTTCCATGGTGTGTGGAGGAGGGATCTGGCATCCAGGGTGTTGACCTGCTGAAATGTCTCAGGGTATGATACCCTGACCCTCCTCCCCTCCCTGAAGCATGCCTAATCGAGCATACACCACACCTGACCCAAATCGAAGGCACTGCTAATATGTATGTGTTTTAAAGAGTTTTTTGCTTCTATTTGACCTTAAAGAAATGTTACTTCCACTAAAAAGCTCTACACAGACACAATATAAAGTTCAACAGAACGCATTACTTACTTTTTAACAACGCAACAAACATTATGTTCACATCTTATCACTTGTTACAGCACATTTCATTGGAATTCCTCTAAAAAACGTGAAATCTAAAATCGTGACATGTTGCAAAGGTGCAGCTTTTAAATTGACGCCATGCTGTACGGACAAAAACGTACTTTTATATTGGTATGATATTTGTGGAGCAGTGACGAAATCCGTAGCCATGCACAAATACCACAAATGGTCATTTTTGAGTCTGAGTTGCTCTGGTGCGGTTTATCATAACGTGCTTTGGCCTCAAGATGGTAAAAATATTTCTCAACCATATGGTTTAATATGCACATTAGACTGTATTATTAACAGGCGATTGCACCCCTTGACGTTTTCTGGGGGTGGAATTTCATTTTACCCTGTTTAAAAATTAATTGATACCATTTGAAAATCTATTAAGCAAATACGAATAGACTGTAAAGATTACCGCAGACATAAAACGACTTTCATGTCCATTTTAATAGGAAACTCTTTTACATTAAATTGCAGCTTTGAAACTCTCGTTTGTCACTAAGCCATAAAGCTTGTAATGCAGTGAGCTGTGGAAATCCATCATGTGCTACTGTAAGAGTTCAAGGTCAGAGTCCGAGAGAAAGACAAGAGAGAGAGAGGAGACAGCCATTAAAATGCAATAAACCTGCACTGAGCTCTCAGACGTTTACAAAACAGTCTGGTTTTACCAGACTTCAATGGCGTGAAAGTCCCGACCTCCGTTATGGAAAATATGGGACAGCAGAGAGCGCTGCAAATGCATTAAGAATGTGGTGCGGTGAGTGAATGTGTGCTTCAGGATCAGTAACCTTTGCATGTGTCACCTTATGCAAACGTTTGAACACCCCTGGTCTCTGTGATTTTCGAAATGCAAAAAAGCGTGACCTCCACAAAAAACAAACTGGAAAGAAACATACTGTAAGTTTCAAAGCCTACATTTTAAAACACACTGCAAAAATGATAAGCAGCCACTAAGAATGTACAAGGTGTCTGTGCTGTCAAATACAGATTGATCTACTTTTCTTCTTGTGCAGTTGTGCTTAGGGACCTTCTGCTTCATTATCTTTCCTGATTACATCCAGCACACTGTTCTCTCAAGACAATAGTCAAGAGAGAAGCCCTTTGTATGGCGCCCTTCCATTTCTTGGCAATCTCCACCCACTGAAAGTTGCTATTTCAACAGACTTGCGTCTCATGGAATGTCTTTTTGAACACAGAACTGAGTTTCAGGAAAGCTAGCGCACTACAAAAAACAAGGAAATGCAATTTACCTGCATTATTGACTAGAAGAAGTTTTCTTAGTGCTAACACATTAAAGGATTATCTAATAACCTGCTACCTCCCTGTGTCATACGGGGGCATCCCTGGTCTGTTTGTGCTCCACAAAACCTCAAGAGGGCATGAGGGCAAGGTTCTCCTTTGTGGTTCCGTGGTATGGTCCCTCTCATGGTGACCAGAGAGCAACTTCATCAGCAGTTGGTTTCGAGTGGTTCCTTTATTGTCTGTATTGTATTCCTTTAGTCTATATTGTATGTCTGTGTTTGCCTTGCCAGGGGCTTCCCTCTTCCGAATGTCAGAGTTATTCGAGTCAAGGGGGCTGGGTCTGGGCAGCACTAGCAGAACTGAAAAAATGGAAGCCTTAATTTGTAGGAGGAATAGTCATTTGCAGCATCAGTAATGTCCCAACGATATATTTAAACATTCTAAGGGTATCTTGATTAAAACCAAATCTTAGTCATTCCAAACTTTCGAATGCTGTGTATTTCTGTACACACCTCCTCGTTCTCTCCCACACACACATATTTATACTCGCGCTGACTCACTGCATAAATGCCCTACTACATGAATAATTTCTTTTAATTGACTTTCTAAATAACTAAACTCCAGAGACATCTATGATTTATTAGGGGAGCGTTTAGACCCCAGCTGCATAACCAGTTTATGTTATTGCAATAAATTGCGTTCACCATGAGTACACTCCAACACAGTCCCATAGTAAATACACACAGCGGCATGCCCATATTACTAAAGCTGCCAAGAATGGAGATTTATCATAATAAGCCAAATCAGAGCCGTGTGAAATCAGATCTTACGCTGCACAAATTAAAAGCCCACACCAACACTATTCTTTAATTAGGGCATTCATTCATTCATTTTCGTACTCGCTTAATACAATTCACGGCGGCGGGGAGCCAGTAGCACCAGTAGCACAGGGCGCAAGGCAGGAGCCCACCGCAGACAGGGTGACAATCCATCGCAAGTCAAACACACACTCGGTCACTCGCATTGGAACACTTTAGAGAGACCAACTGACCTGACACACTGTAAATACTGTAACACGTACTGGCACTGATTCTAACACTGATTTGTTGATTAACAGGTCACCAATCATCATCAGAGAAGCTGTGCTTCAGTGTGGGACAAAACAAAATGCCCACTGTCCAATAAATGCTAAAACATGCTCACACTCCATACACTGCCAGTGAAGCCTGTGCATCCAAGAGTGGCTCAAAATGATGCGTCCAAAGCCATCTGTCCAAGTAGGGTTAGTCTTTCATCCTCTAGTTTTAATGCATGCATGCTTGACTCCCACAGGCACACAGGCTTCAACGAGTGTCTATTACGTCCAGAGTCTTGTTACTGCAGTGAGACATTTAATCATCTGACTTAAGCAATAGCCTGTGAATAGGCATAGGTTTTTATCCCCGCTTGTCCTGCAGAGTATGAGGGGTCCGGCACCTATTCCAACAGTGTGCCTTGGAAGGAACATCAGTCCCTGCCAGGGGTCACTGTTGCAGCACCAGTTTGCTCTTTCAGACAGCCAGATGTGCCTGCAGGTAATCCACTGGAAGGCACTGCTGGGGCTCAACCCAGATCCAGAGTTTATCCTAGAATTTTTACTGAGCAGATGAGCATGGACCCCAAAGAACCCATCACAGGGGTGGGTAGGGATCACTGTTGCAGCACAATATGTGTGCCCAATGCCCAACCCACCGAAGGTCCCCATGACAGGGGACAATGCCAGAGAGTATTATTGTGGTGATTGTGGTGTGATGTTGGCACTAGCAATTCAATTAACAATTCATGTGAGCTCAACGAGGAAACAATGCCAATTGTGCCTGCATGTGACACCCGACCCAGCTGTAAGGCACCACCAGGACGAAGAGCTGCAAGAGCGCTGTGCCACCTGGGTCCTGAATTCATAAGAATAATACTAGGCATAACAAAACTGAGGCAGCATATTACATTATGTAGATGAACCCAAGTGACCTTTGTGGTGCAGAGACAAAAAGAACAAGTATTTTGCAAAAAAGCATGATTCAGCTCACCATGTCATGTCCTCCGACCACAGGAAAATCATTAAAGTACCATTATTCGTAACATTTCAACCAAGATCCCTGTATTTCCTTTCAAACAGATGGTGAAGTCATGTAGAGCACATCCAGCAAAAACAATTACACACACTAACTTTCTCGACAGAAGTCAAAGTTACATCTGAACAGTGGGTCAACTATAAAAACCAGAGCATCCTGATTCCACACCATCCTGAGACACGGCTGCTTTTGGCTCTGTGGCTGACACCTCATTCTCACCCACCCACATCCTAATGCGCATGCTGTCGCCAATTCCTGTTTTTCATTTCAGCCTGTAAGCTGAGATATTGTGAAAACTCCACGTCCAGGCATCATCCCGGAGTCCACAGCGCCACATGCCATTAAACTCCCTGCCCTGAGCTAGGTGTGTTGGGCTACTGGAGCGCAGCCAAGCCTGGCTGCAACGGACAGTTATAATTGACCAGGTCTAAATTTAGCCTGGGCTTTTCACCGCGCAGCATTTGCAGTTCAGGAAGACCTACCTCAGCAGGGTGGGCATGGCTGCTGAAATATAAATATATAAATCAGACACCCAGAACGTAGAGACAAAGAATCAGCAGATTTGCTAATAGCCCGAAGCGTGAGGAGAATTATGAGGTACAGATTAAGGCCACAATGTTGCGTTTATTCCCTCCAGGGACAATTTGACGGTGGCAAGGAAATGTCACATCTCATTAATTTTGAAAGTCACAATGCACAAGCTGGTTGTGACAAATGTGCAGTGCATAACTAATCCTGGTCTCAGGTAAAATCAAAAAGGGGTGTCTTGTGCAACAGTTTCAGCACCCCTAGTGAAACTTCTTTTTCAGAATGAACTTAACGTGACATATTTCCCTACATTTTTAAATACATAAATGTAAAACCAATTAACATATGAATCCTGCTGTAATCTAACAAGGCATTCCCAAGCCTTTAAATAAAACTATACTGCCATGTTTGAGGAGCTTTCGAGCTTTTGCATGGTACCACAGAAATGACATGTAAATATTTGCAGAAAATGATCTTGATTCATGACAAACACCCTGTACATATCTGTAATATCTGTTATATTTGTATAAACACGAGTCATCTGGTTTAATTTTATGAATTGAGTTTACTAGCCCATTACGTTTCATTCTAATTCCTTGTCTCACCAAGTATAGTGTAATTATGCCTAATGTGTACAATATATGTACAATTAGTGGTGGTATTTTTTGATTAAATGTCCATGCAAATTTAGAATAGCAAATAAAATTATGAATGCATGACTATATCCAATTTGCTCTGTGTCGGAGCGAAGCAATCAATGTATAGTAAAATAAACCTCATAGATACAGGAAGTGATACAGGGAGACTGAGTGAGTGAACACTAAACCGTTCTGAACAGCAAATCAATAACAACATTTAAACACAGCTGGAGATGGCATACAGAGCTGTGGTGCTGTGGAATAGGCAATAGCTTATTTAAATTGAATATAAGTATTCTGTTACCACTATACACTTTGCCTGTGTTCCCAGAGTGCTTGGATGGCGCAGTGGCAACTCGCTACCTCATCATAGTTGTGACTCAGGTACAGTGACCTGACGTACCGTTCAAATAAATGTGGGGTTTAACGTGATAAAAAAATACTAATGCAAAATATGTCCAGTAACTGGAGATCTGGCAGTGCCTTCTGGCCAGGTCAGGCAGAGAAGACAAACAAAGGATCGCCTCCAGCACTGCAACAAGGCCTGCCAAGATTATTATCCATAGTGCACTTCTACCTGTGTTTAGTGAATTCCAGTACAGGATGCAGACCCTAGAACACAAGCTGCTTGTCAACTGTGCTCCAAACCAAGAGCCAAGAAATTCAAGGTTTACTTATACATTTGTGGACTGTCATCTGAATATCACATCCAAAATCAAGGTTATTAATATGGAACACCTTTGCTGCCGCAACAGAACCACTTTTCTGGGAAGCCTTTCATTTACATTTATGCCATTTAGCAGATGCCCTTATCCAGAGTGATATACAATTGATACAACTTACAATGCAAGCAATTGTGGGTTAGTTCGAGGACCCAACAGTGCCAGCCTGGCAGAGGTGGGTTTTGAACCCTGGACCTTCTGGTCCATAGTTAACTGCTAGGCTACCACAGTCCCACAGTCCACTTGATTTCAAAACCTGACTGTTGGTATTCACTTCTACGGAGCCAAAAGAGCATGGGTGAGATCGGACACGGATGTTCAGTAATAATGTCTGGCTCACAGCCTGAGTTCTGGTCCCCAAAGTTGCAGGATGAGCTTGAGGTCAGGGCTGTGTGCAGACCAAAACCAAACTCTGGATTTCATTACAGATCTCCCTTCGTGCTTGAGATTGTTGCCATAATGAAAGAGGAAACAGCGGCTGACCGTTATTCCAACACCAGTAACCTTTCCAGCTAGCAAAACATGTTTGGCGAGGTACAGTTCACCAAAGTATAATTTCTTTAATCATGATCTTCTGTACTGTTCCTTGGCCATGGAAGGTAGCCATGCTCACAGAGATTTGCAAACTACATTACCCATAATCCTGAGTAAAAACAAAGGCCAATGAAGACAAGATCCTCTCAGAGATATACACCCAGCTGTTCAGTCGAATTTTCCTAGAGCGTGCACTTAATACATATTCATGAGCTGCAGACCCTCCTTTGAACTTAATGTAAAGAGAAGTGGGAAGAGGATTATCTATGAAGAAGACACGCAGAGAGAGGGGGAGGAGAGAGCGGCGAGAGAATGAGAGAGAGAGCAGCGAGAGAGAGAGATTCAGTCTAACACTAAACAATTCCAACAGCGTTTTTCACTGTTTAATGAATAATGGATGGCTAACAGAGAGCCAACGTGTGCATTTAGCTATGTTAATATTTTACACTCTCCAAATGCTGGAGAATAATCATTATTAATCAGAGCTTATTATCCACAGAGGCTTTTCCATGACCATAATCCCGACACTTTTCCACCGGTTATATTAACATCAATCCCCCAGGCCAGGGCTGGGCCTTCTTAAAAGCGGGATATAACCTAAGGACAGTAACTGATAACAATGCAGCTTAAATGATGGGCATAGAAATGGGCATGGCGTGATCCACCAGATCAAAATGAAATGCACCAGCGGTACTGAAAAATAGTGTTTTCCCCAAACAACCATTATAGTGAACAGCATAGTGTGGGGAAGGGACACTACATGAATCACATATAGACGTATTGCTCGGATGTCCACATACTTTTGGGCGTCCTATGCAAATCGGTTTGCTTATACATCCAGTGAGCTACACTTGCAGGGAAACTGTAGTGCTTTAGATGCCTGCAGCTTTTCTCCTGCCACAGTAAATCACCTATTCCATCCACATCTTACCTGGCAAGCTGAACACACATGCAAACACACACAAGCACCACGATACTGGAGCAATTCCTCATGTGGAGCGCTGATAAGAAGTCATGGAGAGCAGAGAGCAGAGGAAACAGAATGAAAAAGGAAACTGATAGAACGAACCAGAAACAGAGAAGGATGGATAGTCATGGATGAGAGGAATGAAAGGAGTGGCGGGGAAAAAAGGTAAAAGAGGCAGAAAAACAAGGGCTGGAGCAGAAAAATAAATGAAAGTGAAAAGCACATAAGAGGCTGATGAGAGAGGCAGAGTGAGCTAAATGAAGGTAAAGTGAAAAGAGACTAGACGCCTTTTGTGCCTCATTCAGTTACAGACTGCAACAAAATGTGCCATTTTTGTGTACTGAGAAAAGGCCATGGATTTTCCTCATGTGCATTTGTTGGAGGATCTTTTAAAAGTGCGGGTTTAAACCAAAGAAACAGAGATTTTACAAGACGTTCATTTGCACGGTTTGTGCATGATTTTTAGGCTGATGTCTGTCAACAGGGATTTACATTACAGATGTCTACGCTATATGGACAAAAGTATTGGGACACATACACATTACACCTACAAGAGCTTTTATGGCATCCCATTCTAAATCCCTCACAGCAAGAAGGTCCTGGGTTCGATCCCAGGTGGAGCGGTCTGTGTGGAGTCTGCATGTACTCCCCGGCTCCGGTGGGTTTACTCTAGGTACTCTGGTTTCCTCCAGCAGTCCATAGACATGCTTTAGGTTAACTGGGGTTTCTAAAGTGCAATTGAGTGTGTGTGAGTATGTCGGCGCCCTGTCTAGGATTGTTCTTGCCTTGCGCCCTGTGTCACCGGCTAGGCACTGACTTTGCCATGACCCTGATTAAGGATTAAGTGGATAAGAAAATGAATGTCATTCGGGTCTGCCATTCACTCTCATAAAAATGAATGCACCGACTTTGAAGTCATACTGAAAGAACATAAGCTAACAGAATAAAAGCTTCTTCCTTATAACAGTTGGGTAGTTTTTCCTTGCCACTGCCGCTCTAGGCGTGCTCAGTTTGGGATCAGTCTTAGATATTAGAAGACAATCTATAACTGTAAAGCTGCTTTGAGACAATGCTCCATTGTGAAATTCATCACTATGACCAGGGTTGCCAAATCTGCATGACAAAGACATGAGCGTACGCCGATTTCCCTTGTACCTACAGTCACTGAGCATTTTATCAGGTAAGTGGTGGATTGTTCTCAGCACAGCCTGTTCCTGTCAGATGGCATGTAATTGTGTGTTGTGCTGAAACTCAGCAGCGTCAGTTTGATTGAAACAAAAAAATAATAATCCGCCCAACTGCAGTCAGAAACTAACCACGGATGAAGGGCTAGAGCAGGATTTCATTCTCATTTAGGACTGTTTTGGGACGGATCTGGGCAACCACACTAATAACCACCTGAACACTCATCAAATAGACGTGGGTGGCTTTTCTGTAAACGATAAGAGATGAGCATTAGATGTTAAAAAGACATCTCGCATGCACACCACTCGCGCACCATTCTCCAGCGTGTAGGCGGACCCTATGCAGCATGTGACTCACTGAAGCCTTTACTTGACCTCTTCTTTGCATCACATGTAAGCACGTCATATGTTGCACACAGGATCATACGAGAGAACCACCACCACAGAATGACAGAAAACGAGAGCGATAATAAAACAAAGCAGGGTCGTACAGACTAGACCGATCTGCTGCTTTATGTTGTGTCTTATGACCCTGCATTCACAGAACCCGCGGAGAGCCGGAGATGTTAACGACACCGAGTGGGACCAAATGCAAGCTATGCAAATTAGAAGCAAAGTGTTGTGTCAGGGTTGCGTGGGCTGTGTTAGGTTTGGTTCCATTTCGTCCCTCGTAGTCACTGTCAGTTTCTGTAACATCCTATCCTGCGTAGGATCTGCCTAATTGCCCCGTGCTTCCCATTGCATAAATACCTCCTCATCCCAGTGTGTCACTGTGAGGTCTCTTGTCCGTGCTGTTCGTTAACTGTGTGTCTTCGCACTATGTCCTTTTTGGTTTGTGAGGGTGACTCTAACGAGCACCTCCGTCCTCTTTAATGGTTGTGGATTCCTAGCGTATTAGAGAGCTTGTCAGGCCAGTCACCTTACAAGGGAAGAATGTGGAGATGGTGAAGTGCTACAAGTACCTGGGGGTAAACCTGAACAATAACCTAGATCGGACTGATAAGACAGAGACAGGCTTTCGCTTCTAAGGAGGCTCAGGTGGTTCAATGTGTGTGGCGGACTCTCGGGGCTATTCTACCAGTCTGTTGTCACTGCTAGACAGGCAAAGCGCCTCAAAATTATATATATTGTCATTATACCATTGCTAAAACAATTTTATAGGTAATCTAATGGTGGCTTAACACTTTTGCACTATATATAAACTTAAACCTACACATGCCCCTCAAGGTCGGCACTCTAGAGTTAGGTCCTATTCCAACAGGATTAGTTTCTGTCCATACTGTCATGTGCAAAAGTCTGGGCACCCCTGGTCAAAAAGACATGTATTGATTGTCCAAAAAAAAACCTTTGCAGGTAAGAAACAAAAATGAGATGATTCTGCACATTTTAATGCCTAACATATCGGGCAAAATATTGAAAATGAACACATTTTGGGACCTGCCAATAGCCACTGTATAAGGTTCCTGAAATTAATCGGTATGTTATTGGTGTATTAAAATTTGTCAAATGTTAATGCACAACAGGTTTGAATCCCGTCAGCGTCTTCCAGTCTGGTCAGGCATCAGACAGGCATAACTGTCTGTCTGAGAGGGCTGAGGCTGGTCATGGGTTCATCTCCTGGTGTACCAGCATTTCAATGGATGTCCCACTGTTCTCCAGGGATATGAGTTTAAAGTACTTTCATGGGTTTGTATAAACGGTGGAACCTCGGTTCTCGTCGCTAATGTAAATCCCCCTGTATAAGGCATTATATGTATTGTACAGGAGCTTCCTGATTTATGATGGGGATATGTTTAAGAAATCCATCATAAGTTAAATGTATCATGAACCGATGTAGTCTGTACTGTATGACAGAGGAGCCGATTACACATTAACACTTACATTAACCTACAGTAGGCCAAAATCATTACCACAAAGCTTATTTTAGAACAAAGTGTTGAAAAATCTTGTGTAATTTAGTGATTAATGGATCGAAACTGAAAAGTAAAAGCAAAACACTTACTCTATTGGTGAACTCAGGGCTCTAGCTGTTATTCTAATGTCATTTCCAAAAATAAAGAAAAACATGATAAACACGAGATCTTCACTGAGCTATTGTGAATCACTGATTCCCTGTGGACTGAACCATGACCTGTGAATCATGAACGAATGACCCATACAAGTCCAAGCAAGTGCTCCGAATACCGAGCAAACGACGAGATTTTAATACAGAGGATTGATTATTATTGACGGTTGTTTCATTTTAACCTTGTTTAATTACAAGCTTCTCCGAAACAAACCCTATGACCCCGAAAGCAGCCTGAGACCTGTACAAAACAGCACTACATATATACAGCTGTTAGTGTGTGCACTGATTCACTGTGTTAGCATGTACTAATCAATACGCACATCAATGCCTCGTGATGGATTCCTTGTGAACTCATCCCAAGACGGCCAAACATCTTATATAAATGCACACACACACAAACACACACACACTCTGCCTCCTCATCCTCGGAGACTTCTGCCTGTCTTTGCGCTCTCCTTCCTCTGTGATGCGTGTTTGACATCGTAGCCCGATCGGCATTCAAAGCCAATCAGATGTAAAGACACAAACAAGGCTTCAGGCTGGCCTGTCCTGGATGGCACAGGTCCACTGGGATTGTGAGCGTGTAAAGACAGTGACTCATCATGCTACATACTACACGCATGTCTGCACGATTTCTATAGGGTTTCTGTGCCGTCAGAGCCGCTGTAGAGCAATGCTGCGAGCTCTCAGTATGCATGTGTGCGTCACTAAGGGTACTCTATTTAGAAACACATATGGCAAGCAAAATGCTTGAATTGGACTGGATATATACGATTCCTTGTTAGGCACTTCATTAGCAGAAAAAAATCCAAACCTACATGCCCCTGTGTGAAAAAGTGATTGCCCCCTAAACCTAATAACTGGTTGGGCCGCCCTTAGCAGCAACAACTGCAGCCAAACGTTTGTGATAACTTGCAACGAGTCTTTTACAGCATTGTGGAGGAACTTTGGCCACTCATCTTTGCAGAATTGTTGTAATTCAGCCACATTGGAGGGTTTTCCAGCATGAACGGCCTTTTTAAGTTCATGCCACAGCATCTCAATAGGATTCAGGTCAGGACTTTGACTAGGCCACTTCAAAGTCTTCATTTGGTTTTTCTTCAGCCATTCAGAGCTGGACTTGCTGGTGTGTTTTGGATCATTGTCCTGCTGCAGAACCCAAGTTCGTTTCAGCTTGAGGTCACCAACAAATGGTCGGACATTCTCCTTCAGGATTATTTGGTAGACAGCAAAATTCATAGTTCCATTTATCACAGCAAGTCTTCCAGGTCCTGAAGCAGCAGAACAGCCCCAGACCATCACACTACCACCCCCATATTTTACTGTTGCTATAATGTTGTGTTACTTTTACACCAGATATAATGGGACACACACCTTCCAAAGAGTTCAACTTTTGTCTCGTTAGTCCACAGAATGTTTTCCCAAAAGTCTTGAGGATCATCAAGGTGTGTTCTGGAGAAATTGAGACGAGCTTTAATGTTCTTTTTGCTCAGCAGTGGTTTTCGTCTTGGAACTCTGCCATGCAGGCCATTTTTGCCCAGCCTCTTTCTTATGGTGGAGGCATGAACACTGACCTTAACTGAGGCAAGTGAGGCCTGCAGTTCTTTGGATGTTGTTGTGGGGTCTTTTGTGACCTCTTCGAATGAGTCGTTGCTGCGCTCTTGGGGTAATTTTGGTTGACCGGCCACTCCTGGGAAGGTTCTCCACTGTTCCATGTCTTTGCCATTTGTGGATAATGGCTCTCACTGTGGTTCCCTGGAGTCCCAAAGCTTTAGAAATGGCTTTATGACCCTTTCCAGACTGATGGATCTCAATGACTTTCTTTCTCAATTGTTCCTGAATTTCTTTGGATCTCGGCATGGTGTGTAGCTTTTAAGGATCTTTTGGTGTACTCCACTTTGTCAGGCAGGTCCTATTTAAGTGATGTCCTGATTGAGAACAGGTGTGGAAATAGTCAGGCCTGGGTGTGGCTAGAGACAGTGGAACTCAGGTGTGATAAACCATAGTTAAGTTATGTTGTAACAAGGGGGGAGCAATCACTTTTTCACACAGGATCATGTAGGTTTGGATTTTTTTCTCCCTAAATAATAAACACCTTCATTTAAAAACTGCATTTTGTGTTTACTTGTGTTGTCTTTGACTAATATTTAAATTGGTTTGATGTTCTGAAACACTTAAGTACAAAAAATAGGAACTCAGGAAGGGAGCAAACACTTTTTCACAAGTAGCGTAATATCAGGCCATCGTAAAACAGGGAGTCAGAACCCTAACCAGGAAAATCGTCTGTAAGACAGAATTACACAGCTTTTTCACAGCTCTGTGGTTACATCATGTCACAAAGGCCTTAAATGTGCACAAAGCAGATGATTCACTACAGTCTCAGTCTCCATCCTCTTTTCCTGGTGAGACGGTCGTTCCAGATTTCCCTATCCCTGGTTACATATTCCAATTCTCAAACCAGCTGTGAGGTCTAAACCATCTCGCAGCTCCTGAGCCCTACAATGATTAGTGATTAGCTACAGCCTACACAAACTGGACGCTGGTAGAGATCTGCGATGTGGCCTCTCGCGATCTTACATCCGACCTAGCTCTGCTTCTCCCACTTTGTTATTTGCACCTTAATGTTTCTCCGAAGCCACATTACAGGGTAGACAGCTGTGGCTGGTAATGAAAGTGGAAATATTTTTAGCAGCGAGCACTTATGTAAGGGTTCAGTCTTCTGCCCTGCGCAACAACAGCGCCAGAAAAAGCTGGCGAGCGAACGCTTTTGCTGAGTAACCCAGTGGACGTGAAGAGAAAACGGAGGACAAGGACGAGATTCCAACTCACTCGCATCTAGGTGCGACTTAGCATCCAGGCCACCTACTGGCATGTTTTGGGAGGGTGATGAAACCAGAACATGCCAACCTGGAGGTAAGGATAAAGCTCCACGGAGCTGTGTGGCACCAACGCTACCTGCTGCATCGCTGGTCTATTAATCTGAACTGCTGTTGCGTATGGCGGCATGAGGTTTGGCCCTCGCTGTGCATCCATGCACACGCACACACACACACACACACACACACACACACAAAAACATAGGAAATGTTGTTTTTTTTTATTAGACTGAAAAAATGCGTTGAATTCGAGTGCCAATGCAGAAAGAGACACAGAGGAGGCGTGATGTAAACACCCACACAGACCGCCAGTCAAGGTCACAGCTGCCACAGCCAGTCTCTCTCTCACACACACACACACACAGAGTCGCTCAGGTGTGTATGTGTGTCTATGTATATTCAAAAGCGTGTGTGTGGGAGTATCGAAGTTAAACAACGTTAACATTCACTTTAACACCAGGCTGTATAACCTCTCATGTGCAAATGCTTTACAGGAAGAGCCATGTGTGTGTATGTGTGTGTGTGTGTGTGTGTGTGTGTGTGTGTGTGTGTGTGTGTTAAACAGCAGGTCTTAGGCGGTATCAATCAAGAGATTGGGTCCACAGAACAGACTTGGGGTCTGGAAGCCTCTTTCAAGCAGTGATGAAACAAATCGATGAGCCCCGGGCGGCCTTTGATGGAGAGACAGATTAGCTGAGTGACAGCCAGATCGGGCGGCTCGGCCAGCCTCATTAGTGTAATGACGTGTGAATGTGTGCGTGTAGCGCTGCGGAAGAAGACACCATTGTAACCAGCATGTGTCTGAAGCCGAAAGGTTGAATTGCCATGGACATTGTGCCTACATTTGTGTGTGTGCAAGTGGGTGTGTGTGTGAGAGCAGGTGAAGCATAAAGTCCTGCTTGCTGAGTAATTACTGAACAGCCAGGTGACCTCGCAGGCAAAAAGTATGCCAAGCCTTCCTAGAAAAACGCGACAGGACGTGCCTGGCTCGCCTAGCAACTGCATCTCATAATGCACGAACCATGCAGCGCTCAGAAAGACAGGGAGAAACCAGCAACAGAAGGAATGAGGAGGCATGAAAAAGATAAGCCATTTATGTTCATTCATCTCTTGCACAGGGATCCAGAACCTGCCCTGGGAACACTGGGGAAGAACGTAGCCCAAAGAGGGCATCACTCACTCATTCAATCGCTCAGTCACACCACAGCAGATGTGATGAGACCAGAACACCAAGAGCAAAACAGCAGACAAAGGAGAACATGCCAACTCCACACAGTAACTGGAGGCGCCGGGCCCCACCCGGGATGATGACCAGGAACAGCGGGGTTTAATAGTGGAAAACAAGTTTGAGATCACTAGTAAAAATATGTCAGTTCAGGTCTCTCCAGTGGTGAAACCGGAGATTTGAGAGAGCAACGGCCTAGCAACCACATAGCAACCACATAGCAGCCCATTTAAAGCATTATTAAATAATGCTTAAACAAAATATTCATCTGATTAATATTAATATGTACACCAGGGACATGAAAACATTATGATATGCATCGTCGAGTTGGATTATGCCTCCTTGTTTAATATGCCATCTAATGCAATTGCATTTTAGAACACCAGAGGGCGACATACTCACACATGCTCGCATGGCCCATTTTCAGTGAGACTCCTCATTTCTCGTCATTGCAGGCGACTAAAGATTTTTGTAAACATCTTTATACAAGACAAGCACGCATTAGTTTGAATTGTTATTCTTCAGAAAAAAATATAGATATGTTACTAATAAGCTACAATAGAGCTTTTTGTTTACAATTTTAAACCTCTGTTTCTAGTCATTTCTTTTAACTGCAGGCGACTAACGATTTTTTAAGACTTATACAAGAAAATGTGCCTTGTTTACATTTCACATATAAAAAGGAATGTCTTCTATTGAATGCAAAATCGATAATTGTGAGAAAATCGAATCGAATTGCGAGCAGTGTATTTTTTACCCTAACCTTCGTACAGTTATATAAATTCTGAGACGCTGACTCTGGAACAGCAGTGGGGACAGCAGTGGCTCGGTGGTTAAGGCTATGGGACTAATCGCAAGCTTGAGAGTTCAAATCCCGGCTCTGCCACCAGAGCAAGAACCTTAACCTTCATCTCATTTCTAAGTTTCGGAACAAAAACCTCCACGCTCCTGAACGTCTGCTGTTGTGTCGTTACAGCAGCGAGGACAGGGTTCATCTCCTTTTCCTGTGATTTGCCCAACCCACACATAAACATCTTGTAAACAGCACGGTTGCGTAAGCCGTGGGATTCGCATCCTCAGGCGGAGTCTCTATGAATCACAAATCTAACAGGAGCACACAAACGCAAAGGTTAAGCTCACTGACCTGTAAGAAACCCTTCATTAGTCCGATTTTGCTCTCTTAGCTACAGCCTGCTATTCAGCAATACCTTACACAAGCTGAGGCGTAGTAACGTAAGCGCATCCGTAACGACAAATGAGATTAGTTTTGCTGCGTGGGTAATCACCTGATTTATTTATTCCTGCATTCAGCCAAGTCCGGTAAGCATTTTATCAAGGTAAGGAGCTTGGACGATCTGAAGACTATCCAAGGAAAACAGCCAGGACCATTTCAAGGCATCCCACATTCTACTGGCCGGTTATTGGAGGTAGTGCCTGGTGGAAACCCATGTCGGCAAGAGGAGAACCTGCCAAAATCCAGGCATTAAAGAGACCAAACCTGGATCCTTGAAACAAATACAAACTGCAGTGTGTTCTCCGAAATTTGTATAGATTGGATTTTTTCACTCTTGCTGTGGACAAAATCATTTTCTCTTACCGATGACACCAACCTTATAATCTAACCTACTAATATTATGGTGAACGTTCTTTAGAGTGTGTGTGGGCACACAGTAACTAGTGGTTAGTGCTTCTGTTCCATCTCAGTCCCGGTTTCCTCATCTTTGTCCTGGTGAGGGTCAGGCTGAGGAGGTCTGTCCATCTCTAACATTAGCCACAGAGTCCAGCTCCTCTTGGGAGATCCTCAGACATTGCCAAGCCAACTGTGAGATATAATCCCTCCAGCAGGTCCTGGGTCCTTCTCTCTACATGAAGGAGCAGCAGCTTTACACAAATGGATAATCGCCTCAACCTAAAGCTAGCAACCCTGGATCTGATTTTGCCACTTGTATCCACAGTCCTTGTATCCATAGATCGACTAGAAAACAGAGAGCTTTGTTTGAGTACTGAGCTAATGCTTGTGTTTATATAGCCTAAGATATAATCAAGTTCAAGCTTCTCTATTAAATACAATATTAAATCTCGTTCCATTCGGTTCAGCTCACAATAGGATAGACTAATTGATGCCCCAAGGTTAGAAGCCAACCAGGACCACACCGTGGCCGAGGGACTCGACCTCAGCTATAAAGCCAACTGAGACACTTAGAAGCAGTGCAGTCTCCTAACACGCTGCTATTCATCATAGGCAAGCTGCTTCTAAACATAGCCACTCCTGCATAAAGCTCAATCAGTTTCCATCTACGAAATGTGAACGCATCCCTTATTCAGGCAAAAGGTTGTTCTTCTAATCACATCAAAGCAGAGCATAGAGCACGAGGCAGGACAGCAGAGGATGCTGTTATCTTCTTCTATTCACTTTCTGTTTATATCTATAAATCCAGGTGTCTGAAGGCGACATTCACGAGCAGCCTGACATTATGGGATCGCTGTGCATTAACCCAAAGGCATGAAACAGTACACTTTCCTTTCACCTTTTTCGGGGGAAATCTTCCGGACGGCTTTGCTGCTGGGGCCTCTTGATCTGCCACTTTGCATCGTCCTCAACAGCAAGAAAAACAGGAGTCGGACAAAACATGGAGCCTACCGAACACCACATACAGACCGGAGACTGCTGCGTCAATGGCAGGAATTACCAATGGAAACTGTAGGACCATACAGGCACTTGGACTAATTTTGTCATGCTTAAAACGAATTATTTTTCTAAATAACCACGGTACTATAGTGTTTCCCATACGCTGGTTTAGTGATTGTCTTTTTTTTTTTACTATTTAAGATGGGTAAAATCTTATCTCACTGTATAGCTACTCCAGTTTTACGATGGTCTGACTTACGGTATTTCGACTTTATGATGGGAATCCGATTCAGCAGAAACCCTACTCTGAATTTTGAATTGAGATTTTTCCCTCTGCAAGTTATACGCATGACGATACTCTCCTGAACTTTCCAGTGCTAATTGAGGAGAGCTTTTTTTCTGTACCAACTCCACAAATGAAGATGGTGAAGGAAAGAAACAGTCCTTCCTGAAGATGCGGAACTTGTGATTAAATGGAGAACGACTTCTTGCTACATGGTTGCTAGGCTGTTGCTATGTGGTTGTTAGGCTGTTGCTAGGCTGTTGCTATATGGTTGCAAAGTGGTTGCTAGGCTGTTGCTATGTGTTTGCTAAACGGTTGCTAGACTGTTGCTACATGGTTGCTATGGTGCTTGACTGTTGCTACATGGATGCCTAGTGGTTGCTAGGCTGTTGCTACATGGTTGCTAAGCTGTTGCTATGCTGCTGCTACATAGTTGCTAAGTGGTTGCTATGCTGCTGCAATATGGTTGCTAAGCTGTTGCTAGGCTGTTGCTAGGTGGCTACTAAGTGATTGCTAAGCTGTTGCTACATGGTTTCTAAGCTGTTTCTAGGCTGTTGCTACATGGTTGCTAAACTGTTGCTAGGCTGTTGCTACATAGTTGCTAAGTGGTTGCTAGGCTGTTGCTATGTGGATGGTAAGCTGTTGCTACATAGTTGCTAAGTGGTTGCTAGGCTGCTGCAATGTGGTTGCTAAGCTGTTGCTAGGCTGTTGCTACGTGGTTGCTAGGCTGTTGCTAGGCTGTTGCTACATGGCTTCTAAGCTGTTGCTAGGCTGTTGCTCTAAGTGGTTGCTGGGCTGTTGCTATGTGTTTGCTAAGTGGCTGCTAGGCTGTTGCTATGTGGATGGTAAGCTGTTGCTACATAGTTGTTAAGTGGTTGCTAGGCTGTTGCTAGGTTGTTGCTACATAGTTGCTAAGTGGTTACTAGACTGCTGCAATGTGGTTGCTAGGCTGTTGCTAGGCTGTTGCTACATGGTTGCTAGGATGTTGCTAGGCTGTTGCTACATGATTTCTAAGCTGTTGCTAGGCTGTTGCTCTAAGTGGTTGCTGGGCTGTTGCTAAGTGCTTGCTAGGTTGTTGCTATGTGTTTGCTAAGTGGCTGCTAGGCCGTTGTTACATGGTTTCTATGTGGTTGCTAGGCTGTTGCTACATGGTTGCGACATCGTTGCTAGGCTGTTGATAACTGTGATGGGTTGCCAGTACTTTTGACTAAAGTGAGATATAACATGTAAAGAGGGAATAGAGTATAATAGCTGTGGCAATACTTTTGACTAAAGCTCATTTACTGTAGATGTCTAGATAGTTATGGCTAAGGATCATTAACTGTCCAGATACTTATGGTAAACAGTCATTTACCTGCCTAGATACATAAGGCCAAGGATCATTAGCTGTCCCGCCCACCCACAAGAATAAACACAAAAATCGATGTCCAGCTATTAAAATCCCAGCCATGTGTGCGACAGACGAGATCTAACAGTAGCAGGTGACACAGCTGGAGAAGCAGAGAGGCGGCTAATATCAGGGCTAGCAGGAGGACATGATGACATTTCCACTAAGCGTATCACATATTCATAAACCCTGCTACCTTCAGTAAGGGTCAAGGTGTAGCATCTCAGGCATCGCAGAAACGTCTTAACCGACTTATTATTCATCGCAGATCAAGTTTAATGCATTAAAAGCACGCGTTCAGGGGGACTTTCAACTTGATCCCGATCATCATGTGAGACTTATTGAAAACGAGCCCCTCAAAAGCAATCCATTTCTAAAAAGGGCCAATTCTCTCAAGTGCCACTGACGGCATCAACTTCTGCGGCGGAGAAAAAGGGGATTGAATCCGACGGAGCCGATCCGCAGACCTGACTGACAGCAAATTCATCTAATATGAGAGAATGCAGAGGAAATCTTTTCAGTCAGGGAATTCATTTGTGCGAGTCTGTCAAGCATGTGAGTGAATAGCAACCAAATGGGAGTTCATATATATGTTTAAAAAAAACTCTAACTCCACGTCTTCCTGACTGTGATATTTGAAAGAATACCTTTTAGATTTCTCAGGAAATGCTTCTCAAATCACAGGATCAGTACAGTCTCAGTGTGCTCACAGGCCAAATTTGTGCTTCCTCCTGTCACTCAACAACTGGCTGAATATCAAAGTTTCCTCTCTTTAGCGGACCCAAAATTTGAAACAACAGAACGCGCAAAATGTCGCCATGGGTGTTGGTCTGTGAGCACTTTGCCCTTTGTCAGCATGATAAAATGAAGAGATGAACACAAATAACTCAGTGGACTTACCCGTGCTCCTGTGGTGCATCTGAAAAGAACTATACGTACACAACAAAGGATACAGTCGTAACGCTCCACTTTGAGTCCCAATGGCGAGGATTTTCTGGACCGGGTCAAAAGCCATGGAGGATGGTTGATAGGGAAAGCCATGGCGGATGGTCTGAGTGTGGAAAAGGCATGAAAAAGAGAACACAAGAATGTAAAGAGAATACAAAAAGAGCATACCAACATTTTTGATTAACCTGTAGACTTATAATGTGATGGCATGTTATTATTTACAGTGGGGCAAACAAGTATTTAGGCAGCCACTGATTGTGCAAGTTCTCCTACTTAGAAAGATGAGAGAGGTCTGTAATTTTCATCATAGCTACACTTCAACTATGAGAGACAAAATGAGAGAAAAAAATCCAGGAAATCAAAGTTGTAGTATTTCTAAAGAATTTCATTGTAAATCATGGTGGGAAATAAGTATTTGGTCACCCACAAACAAGCAAGATTTCTGGCTCTCACAGACCTGTAACTTCTTCTATAAGAAGCTCTTCTGTCCTCCACTGGTTACCTGTATTAATGGCACCTGTTTGACCTCGTTATCTGTATAAAAGGCACCTGTCCACAGCCTCAAACAGTCAGACTAAAAACTCAACCATGTCCAAGACCAAAGAGCTGTCGAAGGACTCCAGGAAGAAAATTGTAGACCTGCACCAGGCTGGGAAGAGTGAATCTACAATAGGCAAGCAGGTTGGTGGGAATAAATCAACTGTGGGAGCAACTGTAAGAAAATGGAAGACATACAAGACCATTGATAATCTGCCTCGATCTGGGGCTCCACGCAAGATCTCATCCCGTGGGGTCAAAATGATCATGAGAACGGTGAGCAAAAATCTCAGAACTACACGGAGGGACCTGATGAATGAACCTGCAGAGAGCTGGGACCAAAGTAACAAAGGCTACATCCAGGTAACCACACTACGCCGAGAGGGACTCAGATCCTGCAGTGCCAGACGTGCCCCCCCTGCTTAGGCATTATAAAAAGAAAAGCCTAGCCAGTCTCCAGACCTCAACCCCATAGAAAATGTGTGGAGGGAGTTGAAAGTCCATGTTTCCCCAAAACATCACTGCTCTAGAGGAAATCTGCATGGAGGAATGGGCCAAAATACCAGCTACAGTGTGTGCCAACCTGGTGAAGACTTACAGGAAACGTTTGACCTCTGTCATTGCCAACAAAGGTTATGTTACAAAGTATCGAGTTGAACTCTTGTTATTGACCAAATACTTATTTTCCACCATGATTTACAATTAAATTCTTAAAAAATCCTACAATGTGATTTCCTGGATTTTTTTCTCATTTTGTCTCTCATAGTTGAAGTGTAGCTATGATGAAAATGACAGACCTCTCTCATCTTTCTAAGTAGGAGAACTTGGGCAATCAGTGGCTGACTAAATACTTTTTTGCCCCACTGTACACTATACCTGGGGCGATACTGAGCCTCAGATTTGATTGTCTTACGATACACTGGAACCTCAGAATTCAAACGCCTCGCGTCACGGTCTGTTTGATTTTTTTTTTTGCCCTAAATTCGAACAAAAATTCTGACGTCGAACATCAGGTGAGGTGAGGTGAGGTCTGTCAGTTCCGAAGTTGCGTTCCAGTTCCTGACGCTGGTGCAAAGTCCAGTGGGTTCTCCAGCAGTAAAGTCCACAGGTGACACAGCTGAAGTCTGGCCTGCACTGCGTACATTATACTGTTTCTGTGTGACCTCTCAGCTTCAGTTCCCTCTGGGCAGGGGCTGTCAAGTGACCAGACCAGGAGTGACCCACAATACAAACACTGAGATCACTGAATCGCAATGGGAACACAAATGAGATCAGCACAATCCTACTAAAGTGACAACTAAATAAATGATTTGTTCATTTACAACTAGACCCCTACACTGACTCCCAAGCAAACCAGACATGGGCTAGGAATTAAGGACAGGTTTCCACGAGAAGACTAGAGACAAACTAACAGTATTTGCTCAGACTAACATCATTTCAGCAGCTCCAGTGGCTTTATGGTACGTGCCAGCTGCTGGAAATGCCAGTTCCTGAGGGTCTGGGTTCAAATCTCGTGTGAGACTTGCAACATGAACATGGGGTGGCATTTACGGATATCTGAAAACCCTGTCCAGAGTGTACCAGAGAGACCTCATCCTGCAATCCTGAGCAGGATTGGTGCAACATATGTTTGTTTATTTTAATAGATAAAACAGAAGCCTCTCTGAGATTACTGAACAATCTGGCACAGATTAAGGCACGTGTATAAAGATCTAGACATGCAGTCCGCTCAGTGCTTAACCGGCAGCTACAGGCTATATGCTACATTAGCCTTGTAGCTCGACTGCACAACCAGGGAAGCAAACCTCAGGCACCGAACACGTCTTGGCTGATGGCCTACGTAAGGAGAACACTATGTACTTTCATCTTTCAAAAATCGGTAAACAGCTGCGTTTCTTATTATAGAACATACTAGAGTACGAGACGTTACAGGTATCCGTGTCTCGAAAATGAAGCGTCTAACTGATGCTTCCACGTTCACTGCAACAAGAGGCTTTTCTGCAGCTGTCATCTCCCCTGCCCCTGCTCCCCCCTTCTCCTCATTCTCTCGCCTTACAGACAGAGCGGAGGCCTAAGCGTGTTACATAAGCGCTTCCTGCACTACAGTCGCTACGGCGCTGCAGGCTGAAAGCACTGAGCCACACACTCCTCACTCTGCGTCCACCGCGTTCACCAGGTGCACCAGACCCAGGTGCGACATCGAGCAACCTGTGCATGCAGCGCAAGGCCGACTCGAATTTATCACCATCATCGTCTCTATCTATATGCTGTGCTGTAGGGCTCATCCGAAAGGGCTCATTAAGGATCAAGTTCAGTCCGACACCGACGCTCCGGAGGACAGCATGACGATGCACTGCTCAGAACTTCTGAAGGAACGTACCTTGACATAACCAAGCATGAGCCAACAAGAGGGTAGTAACTGCAGCTGTTAGGTCTCATCCAAAGCTGGACAATCCAGCACTAGAAATCTAAGATTTAAAGCATGACATGACATTTCTATGGGGACACTGTGTTGCGATTTAAGTTTCTATATTGAGGATGCAGAAAAGCCTTTTAGCAAATTAGTACACCAATAGAGCAGTGGATAAAGTGGCACAAAAAATCCTCAAACGACAAGTTTCCAGCTTACAAATTCAGCCAGAACCAACTGTCTTCAAAGAATAATCGAGTATTTTCCAAACCCAATCCAAAATTTCATCGCTGTACCAAAAAGTGTGGAGAGGAGTTTGAAATAAATTGAAAATCTGGCTTGATAAATGCAGGACCATAACGGATACAAAACAGACCACACTTAGAGCTGATGCTTCATTAGCAGGAGTCCTGTAGTTACAAGTTTCTGCTGCCATTTTATCTAATCCAGGGTGTGCCGGTGTAACTCTGACCCTAGAACAGTTTCCACACCTTGGATTAACCCTTTTGGAGACTAAGTGTCATCATGGACAACACTGCTCTTATTGATTTATGGATTAAGGATTTACGCAGACCTTCAGTAGATCTTGTGGTCTAACTGTGTGTGTGTGCGTGTGCGTGTGTGTGTGTGTGTGTCTGTGTGTGTGTGAGCCTGTGTTTGACAGCCAGTCAGGTCAGACCGACTGACACAACTGATAATCTCAACATAACAGATTAAGCCCGTTGTAGCTCCCCCATCCCACCCCCACGCTCATCCACCGACCCACCACGGTCAAACCTAACCCCACGGGCTCGTTTAAGCCGTGACTCCAAGCCTACAAATTGCGTTCGTATTGCACCACGGCTACGTTTCGCGTGCGCACAAGCGCTGCGTGCTGCGTAAAGCGCCTTTGCGCATTTTAAAGGCGCGCGTTTTAATAAAGCCGCATTGTGAGCGTGCGTTTACAAAAATGCACATTTCGCACATTTCCCTCAGGCCCGCCCTGTTTCTCTGCAATCCATCTGGACACACACAGCCTATGGATGTCCATTCCAAGCGTGGACAGCTCCGGTTCAGCAAACTGCACCGGCTGACGAGAAGTACCCGACTAAGACCAGTAGTTCAGCTCTGCGCTTCTAATAAAGGTTTCATTGGTTCTCTGAATTAAAAACGGGTTTGGGGACGGTTCAGACGCGCATAGGTTCCTCCGAAAAAAAGCAAACCGAAGCACTGTGTGGGTGAAGTAACCTTGTTCTACACTTACATCTAAAACAACTAACGGGTCGCGCTTTATTTGGTTCGGCGCACACTGCGCGCATTCGGAACAAACCCGGAGCGTTGCTTTTGCCCACCTTGCAGAGCTGGAAGTGCTCGGACTGGAGGGTATCCGGGAGGATGAAGTCGTTCTCCTTGGTTCCTGCGTGCGGGGACGGCGTGGGCGAGGAAACAGCCGTCAAACCGTCCAGCACCTTCCGAATATTAAACTTCTTCATTATTTTCCCTCGGACGCGGCGAGAAGGACGGAGCACCTGAGATCAGATCTGCCGTTAGTAGACGATGGAGAAAGAGGGGGAAGCCGCTCTCGCTCGCTGCACCGTGTCTTTGTTTAAACCTGACATTTTAGGGCTCGATTTGTCCCCTCTCGTTCATCATTAAGGTTACAGGTTGAAGCTTATTTTGCTTTAGAAGTGTCCCCGCATAAAGCTTGGCCAACTCGGCGTCCCGCTGTGTCTCCTCTCCTAGCTGTCCCTCTCTCCTATCTGTGTGTGTCTCTCTCTTTCTCTCCCCGCCCTCTCCACTCAGCTCTCCAGCTCGCTGCAGAGCCGCGCCTGCGCACTGGCTTGAAGGGGAGAACACGAGAGCCAAACAGCGTGGCGCACCGGTGCTGCACCTGCAAAACCTCACCCCAGCATCTTCACCTAGTCTTTCATCAGCATCTTCAGCTCAAGAAATTTTACCCAGCTCATCCTCAAATAAGCATATTCGCCCAGCATTTGCACCTCAGCATCTTCTCCCGACCTTCTACGCCCTTGCATCTTCATCCCAGTGTCTTCAGCCTCTGCATATTAACTCACCATCTTGACTCAGCACCTTCATGTCAGGACCTTCCCTTCAGCATCTATACCCCAGCTTCTTCACCACAGAGCCTGTGTCTCAGCATGTTTACGCCGGAATCTTCCACTAAACCTCGTCTGACCATCATCTTCTTCCCAATCTGTATTCTCCAGCATCTTCACCTTATCTTCATCCCAACAACTTCAGCTCATCCCCAATGTATCATCTTCACCACAGCATTTGCATCTCAGCAGACTTGCGCCTCACCATCTTCACCCCACCATCTACACCTTAGCATCTTAAAGTGTCTGTACCCTAGCTTCTGCACACCAGGACCTTCAACCAACATCTTTACCCAGCATCTTCATCCTAGTGTCTTCACCCCAGCAACTTCACCTGGCATTTTCACCCCGTCTTCACTTCATCTGGCACCGTCATGTCAGGATCTTCACATCAGCATCTATACCCCAGCTTCTTCATCCAGTATCCGGACCAGTGCCTGTCTCTCAGCATCTTTACCTCGCCTCAGCATCTTCATCCAACATCTTCATCCCAGTCTCCATTCCCAGGCATCTTCACCTCATCTTCGCCCAACATCTTCAGCATCTTCACCCCAGCATTTGCACCTCAGCCCTTGCGCCTCACCATCTTCACCTGACAATCTTAAAGCGTCTTTACCCTAGCTTTTATACACCAGGGCCTTCACCTAACATCTTCACCCAGCATCTTCATCCTAGTGTCTTCACCCAGCGTTTTCACCCCTTCCAAACAGTTCAACTTTTGTCTCGTCAGTCCACAGGATGTTTTCCCAAAAGTCTTGAGGATGATCAAGATGTCTTTCTGGAAAAATTGAGACAAGCTTTCATGTTCTTTTTGCTCAACAGTGGTTTTTGTCTTGGAACTCTGCCATGCAGGCCATTTTTGCCCAGTCTCTTTCTTATGGTGGAGGCCTGAACACTGACCTTAACTGAGGCAAGTGAGGCCTGCAGTTCTTTGGATGTTGTTGTGGGGTGTTTTGTGACCTCTTGGATGAGTCTGTGCTCTTGGGGTAAATTTGGTCGGCCGGCCACTCCTGGGAAGGTTCACCACTGTTTCATATCTTCGCCATTTGTGGATAATGGCTCTCACTGTGGTTCGCTGGAGTCTTCGCTGGCTTTATAACCCTTTCCAGACTGACAGATCTCAATCAGGTGTGATAAGCCATAGTTAAATTATGTTTTAACAAGGGGGGCAATCACTTTTTCACACAGAGCCATGTAGGTTTGAATTTTTCTTTCCCTTAATAATAAACACCTTCATTTAAAAACTGCATTTTCTGTTTACTTGCGTTTTCTTTGACTAATATTTAAATTGGTTTGATGTTCCGAAACACTAAAGTGTGAAAAACATGCCACAAAAATAGGAACTCAGGATGGGGGCAAACACTTTTTAACACTCTATGTGGTCAGGTAGAGGAAACAAATGCTATATTTTATGGCTATCAGAATGGAACTCACTTTCCCATTTCAAGCCTTCGTTTTGATTTCATCAGATAGAAATCTATCTGTTTGGCCAGATAAGGACGTTTGTTGTTCCAAATCGCTGCATGCATGATGGCTGGCAAATTATGCAAAGTAACAGATGAGCTGCAATCCGTACGATACAGGTACCTACAGGAACAAGAGACAGTGTTTGGTATCAGGCAGGTATCAAAATGAACTGTCAAATCCACAAACGCACACACAGAGCGAATTGTTGTTTTAAGCTTGAAATAAGACACTTTGATTTCCTCACCGCGTCCTGCTTCTGATAAGCACCGCTTTGGTTTCCTTATCAGGAGCACTGGAGGGAGGAGAGTCCCTTATAAGGCATTGGCCCTCCTCATTTACATATGAGGCACTGACCAATTTCTCGCCCACCTACACAAACACATACACTCACTTATGCCTATGACGCCTGCAGACGGGAACATCAGCGCTGTAGTCGTACATTTTTACCACGCTGCTGCAGAGAGATTTAAAAGGGAGCTCACTCGTGCTTAGCCAGCTTTGATAAGACCTGACCATAGATGGAGGGCTGTACTGTTCTGCACAGAGGGGCCAAAGTTCAACGCAGTGTAACCATGGCGAGGCGTGCCATATTCGATCAGGAGAACTCGAACAGCAGAGCCTCACAGCATCATATGAAACACTTCATCTTAAAAAAAAAAATATATATATATATATATATCGCTAATAACAATAATACAATAATATACACTGATCAACCTCAGCATTCTGTATTACCTGGCTGTTTTAACCTCTTTGCTGGTTAGGCTTGTGTGGGGTTCTGAATCCACTCGGTGTAGGCAGAGATACACCCTGTACGAGGTGACCTTGGACTAACGCCATATTAAAGCTCATGGTTGTGGAGTGAGCTGATGTCTGGATGTCCTTGACAATTATTCTGTATGTATCTCAAAGACAGACTTTCTCAACAATTGAGAAAATGACATTTTGCAAATCAGGTTCATTGTATATGAACAAGCCATGAACGATCACTCCCAGGCGTATCTGAGAATCACCACAGAAGAGATTTTTGAAATCGCCTCCCCTCCCTATTTGGTGTTAACCAAGCAGGTGGAGATTAAACAGCAACACCGCGCTTTTTACCAAACCGTCGCAAGACGTGCCATGTCACCATTGTGTTGTTGCACTGACCTCCAGCTAGTCATGAATAATTCAAAGCCCGGATTTGCATATGCAAACGATGCGTTCTTTGATTGAGAGTCTAATTTGGGAGACCTGGAAAGTGAGTTAGACGATGAGGCTGTTTTGTTGAAGTGTGTTCGAATTAATGCACTGATAATCCTACGAGGTGAAAGTCAGTGGACTTAAAAGAACAACATGATGACATAGACATCACAAGCACTGAAACAGCTGTCTCTAGGCAGAACAGACATTGTTTTTAATCCATTCTGCCATTCGCCTCTTACAGTCAGTTGTTATTTAAGCATGTTTCTAAATACATAGTAATATTTTTAAAGATTAATTGTAAATCATGGTGGAAAATAAGTATTTGGTCACCCACAAACAAGCAAGATTTCTGGCTCTCACAGACCTGCTAACATGCTTCAAACACTCACGTTAAACTACAGTTGGCCAAAATCATTAACATTAACCTTATTTTATAGTAAAGTATTGAATATCTCAATAATCGTTCGATAATTGTTTGCTTATATTGCATAACTGAGGTGTACAATACGCTCCCGAGCTGCTCCTGGTAGCCTTTTTATGTCATATTTCTCTGAGCAGGTAATGAAGTGTTCCTTATTGGGTCGGTTTATTAAGCTGAGTATTCTCCAAAGGACGTCTTAAGAGAAAACCAGCCACGACTCAAAAGCTCCAACTGTGTTTGAATCAAAAGATGAATCTTCTTTAATCTTAAGCTCATAAGCCGTGAGTCATTCAGCCATTCATCCTCCCGTCTCTCGGTCTTTATTATATTTCAAATCACAGTGAATTCATAAGATCAAATGTAGGAGTGCGCTCACTGTGTAACTGACAGGCAAATGAATATCCACAAACCGTGGCTATATCGAGCTGGGCTGAGAGATGAGCTCTGGATGAGGGCTTTAATTATTAGTACACTCTTAATCACAGCACACCCCAGGTTTAGTATAGCTGAACTACAATACACATATGCAATATGATACAGACTTTAGTTATTGTTCTGCTACTGAACTAGTTACTGCTAGTGTCGTAGTCGAGACCACTAGAGCCGAGTCCAAGGCAAGAGCAAGACCGAAAGATTAACATTTTTTTAACATCATACAAGATACACAGTACACCCACATTATTTTCTGTACAGATTTTAGTTGCTGCTCTATATCTAAAGTACATTACACACTAGACTTAGGCACTACCATAATACCATACAGTTTGACCTGTTGGTTTCGAGCTCAACATTGTGAAAGTTTTATATAAAAGATGAAGTATTTCGTCAAAGGAGGACAAACTGTGTGAGTGAGGAGAACTTTTACCCTGTATGTGTGTCTTCACGGCGTTCGTTCACCTAAAATGACAGCAATCAGCTCAGTCTGTCGGATGGGAGTGACAGCACATCGCTTTCCTGAGGAGAACGTGAACCAACCACACTGCAGGGTCAAAGTATCAGTCTAGTCTGTCAAACTTTCAACCAATTACTACAAGGACAGACAGTAAGTAGAACATCCTGGAACATGTCGGAATTTCACTTTTCAGGAACAAAGTGACATGTACACCAATTCAATGTTTGGATCAGTGGATCCATAAAGCTGTGGTCATATCGCTCTGTGAAATGGGTGGGGCAGGAAGATCGGCGATGCAAACGCTCGTCCATTTTGGGGCACTTAGCACAGCCTGGATTAGTGATATCGCTGAGAGAATGAGGAAGCGTTGGAGAGGAGTACCCAGCTGCCGCACCACACCAGTTGTTCCCCTGCTTGCCAAATATAAACTACTGTATAGGATTATAATTAGAGACACACATTTATATCCTTTATACACTGAAAATAAGTCGGCTTGTGTTGTGTTGCGGTGTACAGTGAAAGTTTTTAAATACCATGTTGTTTTCTGTCTTATGGGTCATTTGTTCTGTGTTCCTGGGCTCTTTCACAAGACAGCCACACTGAGAACACACACAGCTGGTAAACATATATTTTGGAGACTTTCCATTGACATAATGATTACTGTAGCTAATTAATACTACCTACACCTAACCCTAACCTTAACCTCAGCAAAGCAAATCTGTTCACTCTTGGTTTTTCAAGAGAAAGTTGCAGTTGCTGTAAAAGAAATCCCTGATGGACACCTGGAAAATGTTTCCACAAGGTATGTCAGATTTCTATCCTTGTGGGGATATTGCTCATCACAATGTTCTATAAATGTGGCCCACACACACACACACACACACACGTTTGTCTTGCTTGTGAGGACTTTCCACTGACATGAATGACCTTCACATATCCATAACGCTTACCTTAACCTCAGTAACCCAAAGGCTTTTGGTTCTTTTGGTTTTTCAAATAAGTTGCCTTTTTTGTGGGAAAAAAAACCCAACAATAGTCAGAAATCCAGGTTTTACTGTCATCGAGGACATTTGGTCCTCAAAAGTATAGCAAGACAACGTACACACACACAGTTGCAAAGTCTGGTCTGTTCCACTGATTGGCTTCTCTTTCTTAGGTACTGTACCTGCATCACAACCTGCTGAAAGGCATCAGGATTCGAACCCAGGTCCCTGTAGCGGTGGGCAGCCTTTTTATTTAATTAATTTGGTTATAATTGCAGTTTTATACAGTCTATCTTCAGGTTTATACAGCCTATCATCTGGGACTGTGGTGGCCTAGCGGGTATGGTACTGGACCATGGACCAGAAGGTCCAGGGTTCAAATCCCACCTCTGCCCAGCTGCCACTGTTGGCTCCTTGAGCAAGACCCCTAACCCACAATTGTTTGGATTGTAAGCAAGTATAACTTGTAAGTCGCTCTGGATAAGAGCGTCTGCTAAATGCTGTGAATGTATTTTTTTTTTTCCTTTGGGACTGTGGTAGCCTAGCGGTTAAGGTACTGGCCTTTGGACCAAAAGGTCTAGGGTTCAAATCCCATCTCTGTGAAGCTGCCACTGTTGGGTCCTTGAGCAAGATCCTTAACCCACAATTGCTTAGATTGTAAGACTGTACCAATTGTAAGTCGCTCTGGATAAGGGTGTCTGCTAAATGCTGTAAATGTAAATGTAAAGGTTAATTTGAAGAGAATGCAAGTAGTTTTAGTTTTGAAAACTGACTGCTGGTTTTGGAGCTGGTGCACGGCACTACAAACACACACACATAATGTATTATTTATATTTAATTTAACATTCCGTTCTTAAAAACAGTCTTTGTGAGTTAAAAGTTCAAAAAATATTGACGCACATTCTTAACTGACCCGTGTCCTATGTGTCAGGTTGGCACCGTGTACTCTTTAGAGAGCCACACAAAGCAACTCCCCGCCCCACGCGCACCTGACGCTGCTGACTGTTGGCCTGGCAGATGGCAGGTGTAGGACCGTTGTATTTACAACAGAGCCAAGCGTGAGTAAACAAGTGAGCAAATTGATGACAGGATAAATGAAAGAATCAAACGATGAACGGAGTGAACAGAACGCTGAAGCAATTAAATCTATTCTCTGTCTCGCTTTCTTATAGCATATTCGTGACAAGCGCTGACGCAACACCCGTACCTGTGACGTCCCTTCTACCACGTGACATGGTGTGTGAGTGTATGTGTAGGGGCTGCAACGCGGGCTTTTCACCATACAGGTCCGCCAGGTGAATAGCTGCATGTTTAGTGCAAAATGTTTGGTCTATGCAGGGACAGTCCATATCCTCGTAAGACCGCATCATTCATTGTTGTCCTCTGTGGAGGACATGAGTTCACAAAGAATATTTCAGTAACCATATAATCGACAGAGCTAAAAGCTAATGCGCCATCTAGAGGACATCCTGGCCTTTACACTGATATACATTTGTGGGGGGGTGTCATTTGCAACTGGAGGTCTGCTTTTTCAAAATGGCTGCAGTGACCGTGTTTTACGAACGCGAGAGAAGTAAATTGTTGAATAATATGTGTTAATGATTCTTCTTAAGCCTATAAGTTACATGTTTTACGTAGAAAACAGTTTTAGCTCATTTTCAAAGCAGTTTCTAACTGATTTGCACTGATGTTTAACCACTTAAAAGTAATTTTTATGTGCTCTGTGCACCTGTTCTACCCTGGTGACAAGGTGGCATTAATGATTTACATTTACAGCATTTAGCAGACGCCCTTATCCAGAGCGACTTACAATTGACACAGTCTTACAATCCAAGCTATTGTGGGTTAAGGGTCTTGCTCAAGGACCCAACAGTGGCAGCTTGGCAGAGGTGGGATTTGAACGCTGGACCTTCTGGTCCATAGTCCAGTATCTTAACCGCTAGGCTACCACAGTCCCAGTTTGATCAGTCTGACTTGCAATGTTTTTCGACTTGATGATGGAAATCTGATAATAAACATAAATACACATTCATCAGAAACCATGTTCTGAATTTCGAATTTGGATTTTTCCTCTGCTGCACTGTCCCAGAACCCAGCAGCACGTGACATAGTGAGTCATGTGGCAGGAGTGATAAGCGCTGGGAAATGTAGTTTTTGGTTTTCACTTTCAATACTTCATTATAAAATAAGCCTTATGTTAATGATTTTGCCCAACTGTACTTTAATGTGTTTTAAGCGGGTTTAAGGTACGCTCGCTATGATCTATATGGTATACACTTTCCAGCCAAAAACAAAGGTCACCACCTGGATTTAACTAAGCAAATAGTTAAATAGTTCAAAAAAGAGTCTCCCATTGGATAATTACTGCATTGGTGATCATGTTTCAGCTGGCAACAAGTTCTTTAACCCTAACCGATGCAGTGAGGAGCTTCTCATTTGTTAAACAACCACGTCAAAAGACACATCCTGAGGTCGTGGAAAAGTTAAACTGCTACAGAAGGCTCAGATTGTGAAAGAGTGGTTCAGGGAGCATGAGCCATCATTTTCAGACATGGATTGTCCACCTTAGAGTCCAGACCTGAACCCCATTGGGAATCTTTAGGATGTGCTGGAGAAGACTTTGCGCAGTGGAACAAATCTCCCATCATCAATACAAAATCTTGGGGATGAAAAATCAGTGCAACTCTGGACAGAACTGCTTCTGCAATGTCACAACATTCATTTTTCCCCAAGATCTTGTATTGATTTTGGCCGTGTATCAGACTCATCGCTGTACTTTAAATTCCACTCGCGATGGATTTGTCGTAACGTATCCCCATCGTAAATTGGGGACCACTGTATATACTGTATATAGTAGCAAACAAGGGTCCACAGTTTTGGTTTTACATTCTCATCTGCATGCACGTACCTCAACTTTGAAAGTAGCATAGTGTGTGTTGTGTGTGTTTGCACAATTAGAATAGATCTCTCATGCAGTTGTCAGAGAAATAAGGCTTGCTTTGGTTGGATGTGTACTGACTTCGATTGCTTCCTCAAAAGTGGAAATGTAATAAGAAATCTCACACACACACACACACTTTGTCAACCACTTTAGCAGTCTTTCCAGAGCACAATTCACGCCCGTTCCAATGACTCAGCCCTCACTGTCAGAGCTAAAGCCACTCCAGCTAAAGCTTGTGTGTGTCTGTGTGTTAGAAAACAGCGAGAGAGGGAGGCAGAGAGAGAGATCTAAGTCCAATTACCATCATCAGCAGAGACATTTTAAGAGGGCATGCAAGTAAATGCTCTCACTGCCCACTGAAATGGAAAGGAACAAATGCATGAAAATGAGCTCAGAAGTAAAGCAAGTCTAAAACACAATCTTTCAAAAGGCAAACGATATGCGGTCTTTCTAATAGGACGTCCTTTCATAACCGGAGTCTCAGAACCCTCTTTGATCAGCATCGGGGCCCAAGTGCAATTCCTCATGAATAGTTCCTTCACAAAGCAAACAAATGCATGGCTGTGCTGTAAGCACGGGGTAGCTAATGACACCCCGACTCCGTGACCTGCACACCATTAGTGCAATGAGACCACGCTTCCTTCAGACAAATCAAAACAGAGCCACACAATCCAACAACATCACGCACCGAGTCCACCTTATTCTAACACAAACATCAAGATCCGAATCGACTGACTGATGCTGACTCTTAACAGAATCACCAGCAGGTGGCACCACTGGAAGTAGTTACATCAGGATCGATTGGCAGAAAGCTTTGTATTGATTAGGACTGCATGGGGGTCTTTGTATCTCGTTTGACTCCGTGTTGAAATGCCGCAATGGCTGTTTACTTCAGCACAGGGGCTTTATAGCCATTCAGAAATGAAGGAAACGTTGGGAACATGATCCACTTCTTCCCCGCTATCTGCATCACGCATGCATACATTTTATTTATAGATCAATGCATTACATTTTCCAACGCCTTCAGTTTGCATTGCACGCGTGCCATTTTATGGTATCGCGAACACGTTTCACCATTTATCTGGCACGCTTAACTGCCATGCATTTGCAGTACTGTGCAGAAGTCTTCAGCCACCGTTAGATTTATTGCTTTATCAATGGTATAATGACCATAGACCACATACTGTCAACGATTGTAACCAAAACTTTCTAACTTGGATTCGTTACTCCATAATCCTCTTTTCCACCGATCTTCATTCCAACCTTTGTGAGCTTTAGCATATCTTAGTGGTTTCTTGGCTGCTACACTTCCAAAAATACCATTCCTGATCAAATTTCTTTGGGCTGTAGAAGGGTCAACTGGAATTTTCTAGTTATATTCTAATTAAGAGACTGAGAAAGAATTGGTAAAATAAATGGTCATTATATCATTGCTAAAATAATGGTATATCTAATCTAATGGTGGCCTAAGACTTTTGCACAGTACTGTATATATTTAAGCAGAAGTATAAAAGCAACCGTAGCCTATTTCTGAATCCTGCCATGATGTCCATCCTTCCAGGGGCTCCTGAGTCTCAGCTCTCCTCGGGTCAGGGACTGGGTCCATGTGTTACGTGACGCAGACCTGGGGTTCTGTTGTCTGTAAAGGCAGTTCCGGTCTGCATCATGTGATACACAGACCCAGGACCTAAGGTTTGCGGTGCCAAGCCACCGGTGGATTGCGCTCAGTGATGTGTGAGGTTCTGTGTGCCCCATTACATCACAGATTTCCACTTGTCATGTTTGGTCTTTTAAAAACGTTCGCTTTCATTTCTGTTCTTAAGCTATATTTCATGTTCTTTCTGTAAATTAATCGTACTGGACTCCCTGCCTGTTTTGCTGCCGATTCTGATTCCTTCCTTTGCTGTCAATCTTCACGGCTTCTCTGAACGCAAGCCACTAGTCTCAGCAGGGCTTCCCTGCTTCTTCAGATATAAAATGAAAACCAGAAGTTGGGGTGCTGCGTGGGAAACAATTATGTAAATGAGAATTTGGGTGTTCTTTCCTTTTCTGTCATGTATATTTAGACTGTATTAAGACAGATGGTGCTGTCGTGTCCTTCCGAGTGTTTTGAGAAATTAAGTCTTTCCCTCTGTCTCAGCTCAAGCTCTTTAGATTTCATCAATGCCAATGAAGAACCTTAATGTCTGCCTAGTCATGCCTTATCTACTGCCCTTGATCCAGTCGCCGGATAGGACACGGGGAGATTTCAGATCGACTCAAATCCGGACTCAGTGAAGCTCGGACAGAAAGAGCTGCCCTGCATCGGTTTCACTGCTTCTGCAGATCAATCAGTTGCTGAATCACTGATCCTGTCACTGTTCACCCACGCCATAATGGAGCAGATATGACCACATTAGTCAGATGACCTGACAGCTTGGGACTATATTTAGATCCAACGTCAGTAAGGTACTCAATAACATTTCCTTTACCTCCAGCTAGATTGGAAACTCAGGCAAGGTTGTTTGGTACAAAAGATTATTGCTGGCAGGCACAATCGAAGAAATCCCTTTAGCATGTCGTTGCGAGAGGTTATGACATTATTATGATGCATCATGTCATAAAAACAGCAAAGCATCGCATTCCCACTAGCAATCATCTCACAACGTCATGTTTAATACTGCTGTAATTTCAAGGGTGAATGCCAGCTTATGTAGATTGTGGACCGTGACCAAAGTTTAACCCGTCCTCACACCCCAAAGAAGACCGTCTGCTTGTTTCTACCCACGGACACAGACGGTCAGAACCCCGAAATGTGAGCTTTTACTGACCGACTTGGGAACCACTGAGGAACTGCAAAGAAAGCCCATGAAAAACACCCAGATGTGCCCTGTACTATAAAGACGTGCATATAAACCCAGATCTATAGCCTATATACCTTACCAATTATGTGATGTCATAATAAGGAGGAGCTTGCTAATAATACATTTACAGCATTTAGCAGACGCCCTTATCCAGAGCAACTTACAATTGATACAGTCTTACAATCCAAGCCATTGTGGGTTAAGGGACTTGCTCAAGGACACAACAGTGGCAGCTTGGCAGAGGTGGGATTTGAACCCTGGACCTGTTGATCCATAGTCCAGTACCTTAACCGCTAGGCTACCACAGTCCACAAATAATAATAAGGCGACACAACATAGTATCATCTGGTCATAAAGCCTGGGTTATGCCTCCATCCAAACAGGCTACAGATGTTTTGTATTGACAAGAGTCTTGAAAAGACACACTTGCTGATTGAATATACACTCATGGGCACTTTATTATTGAAGATTTTTAAATTATGAAAAAACTCCAGCAGCACTGCTGTGTCTGATCCAATTGTACCAGCGCAACACACACTAACACACCACCACCACGAGTGTCACTACAGACCTGAGAATGATCCACCATCCAAACAGTACCTGAACTGTGAGGGTCCTGACCATTACGGGACAGAATAAAGGGGACTAAAATTATGTAGAGAAACAGATGGACTACAGTCTGTAATTCTAGAACTACAAAGTGCTCCTCTATGGTAAGTCACTGATTAAATGGACAATGAGTGTAGAAACAAGGAGGTGAAATGTTTAAAGATGGGTACATTCGGAATGTGTCACAATACGCAGTGCAGCGCCCCCTGCTGGGTATGGAGCTGCCTAGTCACATACTGGTCAGAGTGCTAACCTCCATCTCCCATAAAAAGAGCCTACAAACGACACACGGGCAGAAGAGCTGGACCTTGGAGCAATGCAAGAAGGTCGATGAGTCCCATTTGCTTTTCCCTCACGTAGACGGTCAGGTACATGGGGACGTGCCGGCACCAGGATGCACTGAGCCATTGGAGGAAGTGTGATGCTCTGCAGGAAACCCTGAGTCCAGGAATTTATTTGGGTTAATCTGACCCGCACAAACATTGTTACTGCCTACTAAATAATGAAATATATTTACACACTATAGATGGTGCCACTATTATCTAGACATAATAGTTTCTCGAGCTGTTCCAAGCCAGCCTATCATACGCAGCAAGTGTGGCTTTGTGCGATTCTCACAAAGAACCTCACACAGTATTCAACAGGCTTGTCCTTTTCAATTTTTCATCTGCACTACACCTGATTTCTACCTGCCACCCTTTTTTTAAGGTCGAATCAAACCCCTCGTCTGTTACTATAACCCATGAGTGCTGCAGGGTCACAGAATTCCTGGTAGCTCTTCAAAACACTTCGAAAAGCAAAGTCTTATCATTCATATCGCACTTCTAGACTCAAGCCAGCAGGGAGATAAAATCTCATTGGGCCTGGTCTTGTTCAGAACATGACCAATTGCGTCCGTGGTCCAGCAAATGAGACTGCTGCATCACCCAAGCACACAAGCCACCCTCATTTAAATCAAAGCGAATTGAATTTCAACTCATACTTGCTCTTTTTAGTAAGAACTACTTTCCTTAGAAATCCATTCCAATAAACTTAAAAAGCTTAGTTTGGTCTTTACTTGCATGGACAGGAAGCCCTCCAACTATGCCCACCGTGTGACTCATCTGATACTCATAGCATCACTGAAGTAAAAATTGTTTTAACTAAGGCACTACAGTGGAACGGCATCCTCAAACTGTCATAATTCCTAAATAACCGTAACATTTCATCCGATCGTGTCACTTCTTCTTGCTTCCAGATTTGCGAGATGCGGCTGTGCTCGTCTGCGAGAGCTTCATCTCTAGCTCGGGTTGTTGAGACGACTCTGCCTCTTTCTCCTGAGGCTCTTCATCCATCTGGTTCGGTGCTTGTTCAGGCACAGATACCTAGGATGCAAACAAAGGTTAATTGTCTTGTGAAAAAGCAAAATAATTTATTGATTACAATTTTCTGGATCTACTCTGTTCATACCCGCAGAACTAGAGCTTCCTGCACTAATCTCGCTCGTGTCGTTGTTTTTCTAAATCTGACGAGGTGAAAAGGACGCGATGAAATCTCCGCGACGCATTACACGAATAAATAAAGGAAAATTAAAGAAAGCAGAAGCTTTCTTTTCGTTAAAAAAATCGCATCGGTCCAGGTACAAGTCCAGGTAAGTTCATTTCAGTTTCTAACAATACAAATGTGGACAAGGTCAGGCTGTGAACAATTAGATAAGTTTTATCTAATCGATTAATGAAAAGCAGAGACATTCCACATGCGGCAGTGACTCATCTCACAGCAATCTTACTTCTGACTGCTTGATTCGTTTATATTCATGCTGTCTCAAGAATTTAATCCTCTTTTATGGTGCTCATTTGAGCCCGATTTCTCTCAAGATTAGCTCCATTTGGGTTTCTGGCTGCTCATGGGGGATTCAGATGAGACTGCTGATTGTTAAAAGCTTGAATTGAATATTTACAGACATACTCGGAGTGAAACTGTATTATCATCTCTGAAACGTCCAGCTTTGAATGACAGAGGAGGAGACGTGAGCCCCCTTTCCTCAGGGTTTAACTTGTTTTCTGACCTGAGACTCGAGGTTCTTCTCCACCTGTCTGATCAGTTCCTTGCGAGATATCAACTCCTGCTTACGGCGTTCCAGGACTGTCTCTCGGAGCAGTTGATAACTCTGGATCTTCTCCAGTCGCTCCCTCCTCTGCTCCTCCTCTATCAGTGCATCCTTAAGACGGACCTGCTTGCCGGTCGTCCTTCAAGAGGCCGTACAGGAAGACAGAGTTGGATAATCCGATGCCTGATGCTTTGTAGCATGACATTGTCGTGTCAGGACATGTATTATGTGTAAAGTAGGTGTGTAATACAGTTTGGTTGGTGCTTCAGACTTGGATTACCTCACATAAACCACCCTAATGTACAGTGGGGCAGAAAAGTATTTAGTCAGCCCCTGATTGTGCAAGTTCTCCGATGAGAGAGGTCTGTAATTTTCATCATAGCTACACTTCAACTATGAGAGACAAAATGAGAAAACAAAATCCAGGAAATCACATTGTAGGATTTTTTAAGAATTTAATTGTTAATTATGGTGGAAAATAAGTATTTGGTCAATAACACAAGTTCAACTCAATACTTTGTAAGATAACCTTTGTTGGCAATGACGTTTTGACGCCAAATATTTCCTGTAAGTCTTCACCAGGTTTGCACAAACTGTAGCTGGTATTTTGGCCCATTCCTCCATGCAGATCTCCTCTAGAGCAGTGATGTTTTGGGGTTGTCGCTGGGCAACACAGACTTTGAACTCTCTCAGTGGTCTTGTGCGTCTTCCATTTTCTTACAGTTGCTCCCACAGTTGATTTATTCTCACCAACCTGCTTGCCTATTGTAGATTCACTCTTCCCAGCCTGGTGCAGGTCTACAATTTTCTTCCTGGTGTCCTTCGACAGCTCTTTGGTCTTGGCCACGGATGAGTTTGGAGTCTGACTGTTTGAGGCTGTGGACAGGTGTCTTTTTTTAACAGATAACGAGGTCAAACAGGTGCCGTTAAGACAGGTAACGAGTGGAGGACAGAAGAGCTTCTTAAAGAAGACGTTACAGGTCTGTGAGAGCCAGAAATCTTGCTTGTTTGTGGGTGACCAAATACTTATTTTCCACCATGATTTACAATTAAATTCTTTAAAAATCCTACAGTGTGATTTCCTGGATTTATTTCTCATTTTGTCTCTCATAGTTGAAGTGTAGCTATGATGAAAATTACAGACCTCTCTCATCTTTCTAAGTAGGAGAACTTGCACAATCAGGGGCTGACTAAATACTTTTTTTTGTATTACAAATATAAGTACTCAGACAGATGACACAATTTCACCTGTACACACACAATGCTGACCATAGCCAAAGCAAAACGTACACATATACAGAATTTTGTTACAAAAATAATGCATCCTGCTTATTCGACGCCTGAACATTTATCAGAACAGTTCTGGAAAGTTCTGTGATATATGATCTTATGCCTTTATGTGCTTGTTTTATGTTTTAGTTATTGTACCACACCAAGAGGGTTTTTTTGATCCATTAACGGAATGAAACAATGTTTGGGCCTGAAAGAGCGTTCAAATAAAGAAAACAATGTGTGAAAAGCTGAGGTCTAAGATAATATCTTACTTGTTTTATAAGGATTTGCAGGTGACATTATCGAATATTTCACTCACTTTGCAACGATCAAGAAAACACACCTCGAGTGCACACAATGTACATGGTCACACCACCACTAGTTAAGCCAGAGCAGCTGCCTGAACATTCACAACTGAGGTTAAAAATGAGTAAACAAACAGCTCCCAGGAGGCAAAATACAAACGTTACCAGCCTCATGGTTAGAGTTCATTTACATGTGGATCAGCCTCACTCACATTGATGTGAACTGGTTTGAAAATGTTGCCCTAAAGATCTACAAACTATCTGAAATCAGTCGCCATTAAAGACTGCTCGACAACTGACTAGCTCCACCATCTGAAAACTAAGCGTCAGGAGTCAACTGTCCACAACAAACCTAAGCCGGCCAAGGTACCAGCACAAAAACACACTCTGCAAACCTTAGAGGAAACATTCTGCAAAAACAAGTGCCTCACGACATGAAAAGCGAGACGGCGAGACATAAATGCTGTCACCAGTTACATCCCAACAGACACGGTGCCAGTCGAAGTGCTGAAAAGAGATGGTTTCAAACAGCTTTCGAATACTTTAGACCCTAGATACACACTGTCTGGCTGAAAAGTTATCAGTCAAACAAGTCTACCTAAATTGCATAATTTATGTCACCAAACTCTGGCGCTTAGTCCGCAGCTGTCACATTTTCTACAAGAACAGATTTTTTTAAGAATGCAAAACAGTTTACTTATCGTCATCAGCAAATATAACAAGATATCATTTCTGTCAATATCACACACGCTTAGTGTACAGTACAGACACACTACCTGATGAAGGACGTAACAAAGTCCATGTTGAAGCTGTAGCTTTGGGGAGCGGTCAGGCTGCTGTGTTCACCTGTAGCACAAACACATACTAACTGAACATGACACAGAAATGCAGCTGCATGATTTTAAATGTGACTCATTTAAAAACTGCACGGCATGGATCCTATACAAATGTTATAGAACACATATTCAACATGAAAACACACTGTATTTTAGATATTTTTATATAAAATCCATGTAAACTATATTGTCAGGAGGACAGACAACCAACCAATCATATATTATAGACAGAGCAATTATTAAAACCTACATACAGCAGTTCAAGTCTTTTTTTTTTACCCAAATGACTAATCCTTGAATTCAGTGGGTGCAGAGAGAAGCATGTGTGGATACTAACATGATTACAGTGGGGCAAAAAAGTATTCAGTCAGCCACTGATTGTGCAAGTTCTCCTACTTAGAAAGATGAGAGAGGTCTGTAATTTTCATCATAGGTACACTTCAACTGTGATCATTTTGACCCCACGGGATGAGATCTTGCGTGGAGCCCCAGATCGAGGGAGATTATCAGTGGTCCTGTATGTCTTCCATTTTCTTACAATTGCTCCCACAGCTGATTTATTCACACCAACCTGCTTACCTATTGTAGACTCACCCTTCCCAGCCTGCTGCAGGTCTACAATTTTCTTCCTGGTGTCCTTCAACAGCTCTTTGGTCTTGGCCATGGTTGGGTTTGGAGTCTGACTGTTTGAGGCTGTGGACAGGTGTCTTTTATACAGATAACGAGGTCAAACAGGTGCCATTAATACAGGTAACCAGTGGAGGACAGAAGAGCTTCTTAAAGAAGACGTTACAGGTCTGGGAGAGCCAGAAATCTTGGTTGTTTGTGGGTGACCAAATACTTATTTTCCACCATGATTTACAATTAAATTCCTGGATTTTTTTCCTCATTTTGTCTCTCATATTTGAAGTGTAGCTATGACGAAAATGACAGACCTCTCTCATCTTTCTAAGTAGGAGAACTTGCACAATCAGGGGCTGACTAAATACTACTAGGTACCGGGTTCAAATCCCACCTCTGCCAAGCTGCCACTGTTGGGTCCTTGAGCAAGGCCCATATTAAACTGCAGAAACACCGTTACCATTGTTACAAACATTGGAAAACATTTACATTTTGTCAGGTGTGTGTCACCTGTCTCAGCGGTGAAGGGCCCTGCTTCTGAGTCTTCATTTGAGCCTTCACTACACATCTTTGAAAATTTGTTCAGGAAATTCAGACGGGTCTGTTGAGCCTGCACCACAGCAGCACCACAACTCAGAACCAGGTTCGGCATATAAAGCGGACTTGAATGAGTTTATGTAAGTATTCCTGCAGGCATGCAAATGTGTGTGTGAGAGACCTTGGCTGCTCGTCCAGGTTCGGCAGCTTCCCACGCTTGTTTGATGGCTTTGATTTGCTCCAGCCTCTCTGTATCCTTTCTCACTTCAATCCCATCCATATCTGACTGCTCACTCACCACACGCAGCGTCCAGTGGGGCTTACTCACATCTAGATTCTACACACACATGCAGAGTCGGGGGGGTGCTTATGTATATGCGGTCACACACGCGCAAACGGTGTACACAGACAACTTCGACCGGCTTTAAAACTGCAGGGTTTCAAGTGAGATAAATCATTTAGCATTTATTATTTTATTTCGAGAATAGAATGTAATATACAGATATGTTTTGTGATGTTTTAGCCCTACTTTTCCTGGTTGAAGTCACAGGGCTCCACTGCTTATCCATACAGAACACAGGGAACATGCGTAAGTCCATTGCAGGGCTAGGTAGGGGTCCCTACTGCAGCACTCTACCTGGGCCTGCATGTGATGCCCAACCTGGCCAGGACCCGGGTCTGTTATGAAGGACTCCCCTGCTTTCTGTCACATGAGCACAGGCCTTGGCACTCGATCCAGGTTCCATGTTGGTCACCTTCCATAGCCTGTCTTGCCTATTTTTGTCCTTTTTTGTTAAGCGAGTCATCACCCTTGCATCTTTGGTTCCTGGCTTTGTTACCTGTTTTGTGTTTATCTGGTATATTGTGTGTCTCCTTGTTAAGCCTTTTTGCAGTTTTATCCTGTCTTCTGTTGGCGTTGTGTTCTGGTGTGCCCCATTTATTCTCTTAGCTTGTCCACTTTTGTCGTGTGTGTAAATAAAGACACTCGCACCTAGGTCCTGTTTCTTCTTGATTATGTGACATTATTTACAGACAGATTTAACGCACAAATCCAAATGCACGTCCAAATACTTCCGGCCAATCTACAAAGCCTGGCACTTACATATGCAAAGGAACGTTTTGTCTAACAGTATTTTCACTGCATCATAATAAAATCCAAATGAGTGGTGTGAGTCATAGTCTGAAGATATGCTGTAATTACAAAGTCTGTTCAAAATAAAATTCATCTCTGAAATCAACTCCCACTGCAGTGAAATATCTCAGCACAGGATCACAGTCTCGGTCTCGCTCCATATGTACCCATTAATGTGAGCTAGCTTGTTAAATATGGGCATTTTCTTGAAAACCAGTGAATAAACCTTTGACATTTACACGTACTTAATCAAAAAATAGCGCCCTCACTTGGTCTAACTTGGAAACAGGACTGGAGGTGGGTTTGTCCTTCTCTTTCATCTTGCGGGCTGTTTTGGATGTGGCTGACCTCTGCCCGTTGGTGCCTGGTTGATCTGCAATTGCAAGTGGTGCTGTATCCTCTGTCTTCTGTGCACCCACTGCACACACCAAAAAATATTTTTAAACCAGCTTTCAATTTAATATCAAAGACCTGCAGTGCACTTTTACATTGAGAGCTTTTTCAAAATAAAAAAGGGACATTTCTGCTTATTATTCAGCATGGACTGGGAGCAGGCTAGATGGCAGTGTTGCTCCATCATCTGCTTTCACTCTCTCCAACTCCAATGCCTGTGACCCTTCTTTCCTGTCAGTCTTCTCCTAACTAAAACCACGGGTATTAATCGTGCTACCGGATTTGGCTAGTGTGTTTACACAGAGTCCATACGGAGAGAATGATGGCTTATAAATCTGAGCCTTTTCTCCATTTGGACAGTTAAGCTTCAGTAGCAATCCGCCACATGGACAAGAAAACAAGCCTGTCATTTAAACAGGATCAAGCAATCGATTCTTTATATCCATTTAGGCATTAATTAAGGGGGTCGTTAGTGTCAAGCAACGGAATTTTTGCACGGGGAAGAACTAGAGATAAGATGCTATTACAATGCCCAAATAGAATTCCGTGCATGTTTTCAAACTACCCTGTACTAAGTCTGTTCCTGGTAACGATTCTGGGCTTGTTTGCAGGAGGACGACATCATCACAGATTTTCTCTCACATAGACAAATTCTTTTCACACCACAGCTTAATAGCGCAACGTTTACAGCACAAACAAAACAGTTCCAGCCACTTGATCTTAATATGAATCATTGAACTGATATATTTCTAATAAACTCACATTATATCGTTCCATTCCCTATCATTGTGAAATGCTTATTCTTGATAGTCGCCAATATCATCACAGAAATAAAAGACAAGATGAATAATGAGATGATAAACAAAGGAAGAACTATGCGTGTGTAACCAGGGTAACTTAGGAAGGAAGACAGGCTGATGCATTCACGCTGGGTAGCCCGGGCAAGTTCAGGCCAGGCCAAGCCAGGCTCAGCTAGGTTAGATTAAGCTGGGCCAGGTTAGCTTTAAGTCACTTCCCGTGTGGATAAACTAATGTGTGCGTGTGGTAAGTGTGAGTGTGCGGGTCAGGTGACACTGCTCCTGCTCAGACACACTTTAACTGGGTTAATTCAATTCATTTTCCTCCAGAAATACTTCCCAGGGCACTGGAGGCCAAGAGCCAGATTCATTTGACTTCCCATTGACCCATTTCCACAGGCTTCATGGGAAATGAAACAGGAGACACGTGCAGTGCGCTCTCCATTGTCTTCCTGATGCACCGTAGGTACTGAGCACAGATGGACACACACATGCACGTCTGTCTTACGCTGAAATCCAAATTATGTCCTATACACTACATGCACTCACTGTACAGGGTACTGTGCAATGCTGTTATACCCTACTAAGTGCACTATACGCCTAATTAAACCCTTTCTGAGATTCAGCCACAAATTGACTGAAAGCTCTGTTTACACTGTTTACAAGTAAACTAGGCACTCAGATGGCGCAGTGGCACTCTATTATCCCGGCGGTGCCTCGTTCAGAAAAATATTTTCAATAGTGTATATTCCAATAACGAGAGCGCATTTCTCCTGACCTGGTTTCTGTCTGGTCAAAACATTGACTACTGTTGGCATAATATAGTGGTTTTCTGATCGGTGTGCATGTTATCTGTGGATCAGGCAGGTCTTTACCCGGCAGGCCATGTGATGGAGAAACTAATAAAGGCATGAAAAGTACTATTTTTATACTGTATACGTATTATTAGTTTAGGCAATGAGCAAGCAACACCAAAAGACATGCATTTTGTTGCATGCGTTTTGTATGAACTGTAATTTTAGACTTATTTTGCATATAATGTACTGAGCAAATCATTAAAAACCCACCAAAAAAGCATCATTAAAGCTGAGGCAGCGCGATGGCGAGCGGGGGATCAGAAACACAAACGAACGGCAATGGAATCACTCCTGTGATGTTCAGAAGATCATGCAAATTTGATCCCTTTCACCTCACACAACGACACCGAGCCAAGCTCACGCTGCACGAGGTTTTCATCTCCATTTGTTAGCATCCAGCCCGGAAACACCGCACATTTTTTATCTTCATATTTACAGCTGGACTGGTTTGACTTTCATGTCCCTTCCCATAGCTCGGTAATCAAAGAGGCGAGTAAAATCTCTTTTGCCTGCTTTAACACTAATGAATCTAAAATCAAATCAGAAAGGGGCCAGATGAGACCGACTTTATTATGCTTATTTAACAGGCACATTAATAATCAGGACTGACTAGGGGACAGATTTAGCCAAAAGCCTCACTGTCAAGTGTCTCCTAGCAGGTGCCGCAGTGTAAGATACACATTACCTTAAAAGTGCAATATGACATACTACAGGCTCACCAAATCCACTGGAAATTCGGTTGCAAAATAATGCAAACAGGCTTGATTAATAATCAAATAGGAAATGCAAAGAAGGAGGATTTTGAGCTGTTGTCGACCATTGTCCTGTTGTATTGTTCAGCCTCTTTTAGCTGATAATGTTTCAAATTTTATGTTTCATTTGTTTGCGTTCTGAGGTTGTAACCCACGGCTTCACTGCTCTAAGGGCAACACTGCCTGTCCTGACTGCCTCCATCAACCTGAGGATGAAGCCCTTGGATCCAGTGCTGCAGCTGACAACAATGCCTTTCCTGCTCGTCTGTGATCCTGTGGTGACTCTCTCTGTGCCAGTCCTCATACCGTTCGTTACTCAGTGCCTATCAGAGGGTAATAACTTCCCTCCCCTCCTCCTCAGGCACTTCCAATGAGTCTTTCCCTTCGAGGGCACAAAAACCTACAGTGACCCCTCTTATTGGACGAACTGTCCCAACTCACTCATTCCTTACTCTATATACTATAGTTTTTTTAATTCTCTATTTTTGCGGCTTTATTTCATCTTAGCTTACATATAATTCTATTCTAATTTTGCCTAGTGTATTTTCTTTACATATAGTCTTTAATTCTTATATTTAACATCCAGGCTACCCAAGGTTTCTTCCCTGTCACGTCAGGGGAGTTTTTCTTTGCCACTTTCGCCTTAGGCTTGCTCAGCCAGGGCTTTGAGCCGAGATATTTGTAAAGCTGCTTTGAGACAAATCTTGAAGTCTTGACTTGACTTCCAATATAATAATGTAGACATTAAAAGGAGGAGAAATATATTTCTGTGTATGTCCTGCAGAGGTTGGGTTAGGACTTTTAATTTATAAAATGACCCATACATGTCATTTGAGTAGGGTTCCCAAAACATCTGCAGGAGGCTGTAAGCAACTGGTTGATGGGCTTACCTCTCATTTTATTACGCTCTAGATCTTTGAGGTTTTGGATGAAGCCTGACAGGGAGTCATCCAAAGGCCAGCTGTTGTGAAGCACCTCTGCCTGAACAATGTACTTATGACACTAAAACACACACACACACACACACACACACACAGTATCAGTGACAGTGATGAACAGAGTTTGTCTATGTTGATGGGTACTGTTTGGGCAGGTTGACACTCAGAGGCTATTCCACCTCCTCTCTGACCCCCGCCAAGGCTGTCCTGAGTCTGACTCACCCCCACATGTTCCTCAGAGCTGCTGGAAAAGCCTGGAACAAACACACACACACACACACAAACACACACACACACACACACACACATATAGACACACTATAAATACACAGGATCTGCCAGCGTTAGGCGGCAGCCATAAGAAGTTACAAAGTGGACCTGAAAGACTTTAAGGCAGGCAATGGCGTGCACCAATACATTTGTCGGACGTTGTATTTAATTGGCTAATTCACTTTATGACGAACTGCCCGTAATGACGCATGAAGCGAGCTTTCACACACCGGCTGCAAAGCAGTACGCGGGGATGACGACATGTCCTCTGCCCTGGTTGCCGATCACCTCTCTGTCGTGGTCCAGGATGCTAAGTTTAATACAGACGTCCACTTTCGACGTCTGAAACTGCAGGGTGGCAACGTGATCCCGTGACACCTTCACCGCATGCCTGACAAAGAACCAGAGCAGCGTCTGAGATCGTTCCCTCGCTCACTCGTTCCCTGGCCCTAAAATCGCGATGTAATCGTATCGTGACCCATGTATCGCATCGGGAAGTCCTTTCCCATACCCACCCCTAGTGAGCAGTGTTGGCATGTACATGTGCAGACCTGCAGATGATGGCGTTTTCGGTAGGTACGTAGTAATCTCTCAGCTCTCTCACTGAGAAGGTGTTGGCAGGGGGGTCTCTTGCTGGCTGAAGCAGAGGCTCTCGAGTACTGATCAGACGCAATCGCCACTTCCCGCCAACTGCGTCTCCGGTGTGTGCCTCTGCCACAAACGTGTAACCGGCCTACACAGCACACAGTATAAGTAAATACAGTGGTAGCTCGGTTCTCGTCCATTCCATAAGGAACCCCCAGAAAATCCTCACTGTGTAAGGCAGTATAAACATTAATGGAGTTGTATTGTACAGGCGCTCCCTGATTTACTGTACAGGACTAATTATTATTGACGATTGTTCACGTACATGTGAATACACACCTTATTTGGCATGTAAACATGTGGCTCTAGTCGGTGAAAGACCCGAAGTAATTCCTCTCCGGTGTCGTTGTTGATGACGTGCAGAAGGCAGTTAGGGAGGGGAGAGTACATCTTAGCCACCACTAACATTGCTTTTGGAACGTGAAACACCTCTCTGTGGGCACCAAAGAACAACAAACCAAGTGCACAAAGTATGAAATCATATGAAGCCAAAACATTAAAAACACCTGCTAAACAACAACGTTTATGTCCAGTTAATGTCCAATTTGGTAACACACACTTATTCAAAAGACTGAACATTGACTACACATTTTATTTATGCAAACTCAATGTGCTTATAATCAGAAAAACCATTAAGCTTCACTCAGCACTTGCGTGTGCATTTCACCTGAAGAGTAGCGTCCAGGAGTTGGTCACCTCAGGGACAGGTACAGAGTAGTCCACAAAGGTTATTTTAGTCCCCTCATCCTCACCACACGGGTACAGCCCCACCATTTGCTGGCCGCTCATGAACATATAGCTTCAGCGAGGGCACACGTACAAAGGCACATAAATATACATTCAGGAAAAAAGACATACTGCAGCATTTAAGAAATCGGCTGCTAATCGGAATCTCTCAGAGACACGGGATATTTAGAAAAAGCACGAACTAAGATGCGCAGATGAACACCAGCAGATGGTTCCATCAGCAGAGAGATGGCTTCTTTCAAATGAGTCATTTACCTCAATAAAGACACAGCGTGCTTTTCCATGTCCGATTCCACGGAAGCCCACATCTCCTGCAGAGTCTTAGCGACTTTCTGGTTCTCCTCAGAGCCTGAATACATGCACATGTGCACAGACGCACACATCACAAAACCGGGTGCATTCACAAAAAATGTTAGGACTTTTATACTATTCATATTCACCATGGATACAGGAGAGCATCATAAATGCTCAAGGCTTCTACTACAAATTGCCTATATAGATATATCACATACTGTACTTTAATGAGGGTTTTAACTAACTCCTCTAAGAGTGAGCAGAATGCTGTGCACTTGTACTTTTTTTTGCACGTCTTGCGAAACTACTTTCTTTGAGGAACATTGTTTTTAGATGTTCCAATAAAAAATCCTCTGCCCATCTTTAATTCTCAAAGATTTAGCCTTCATGAATACCACTTTTATACCAAATCATAACTATAATCACCTGTTTGAAATCACATCATTTAAGTTTTTTTTTTACCTCATTACTAGCCCTAAATTGTGCCTATCCCAACTTTTTATGGAATGTGTTACAGCCCTGGAATGCAGGAATGGATGTTTATTAACAAATGAAATTAAGTTGACCAGAAACAACCTGTAATGTACTGGGTTTATACTGTCTGCAATGTAGAAGTAGATGTATGGAACACTGCATATTCTTTTATTTGCATTTCCAACCTGTCCCAACTTTTTTCTGATTTGAGGTTGTATAACGACATCACAATTTGTAGCTACTGAAGCACCCAGTGAGGAAAGAGACACAACAATAATAACCCTAATGTAAATAGATTGACTTGGATTTTCAAAAAATGTTTTTATTGAGACTGTTCTGAGTGTTACACATGGCTGCATGTTATGCTTTATGTGTGGACCCTAGGAAGACTGGCTGCTACCTTAGTGGCAGCTTAATAGGGATAAAGAAGAAATAAAGAATATATATTAGGGATAGTGCACTCTATTCATCTCTGTATTGAGTTCAAACATAATCTTTTCAACTGTTCTTTCTTCGTTTCTGTCACTTTCCACTAATTCGGCTTGCGTTTTAAATAGCTATTTTTTTCTTAGCATTTCTGTATCTGTCTTAAATCCCCTGTCCCTTCCGTTCGTCAGCCTGTCAGTGTGAGGAACGATAGATGCTGGAAGGGATAGATCCAGATGGATGGGAAGATGAAGCTGGAGAAAGAGACGTGTGTTATTCTCTGAGCTGTCATGATCGCTTAGCATGATTGGCAGCTTCATTGATAAGTGTGAGCTGGAGGGCCTCAATGCACGTGTACACACACGCGCAGACGTGCACTGCAGCAGAAACCAAGAAGGCTCTCGGATCAAATTATCTATTAACCCTGATGTAAGGGTTAGTTGTGTTACAAGGGGAACGATCAGACATTTAAAAACATGGAACAAAAGTGGCCCTAAGGGCTAATGGGGTTCCTATTATGCAGGGTGTATTAGTATTTATTAATAACTGGCATTACAATTAGGTGCTGGACATAAAGGGGACCTCGCAGCCTCGTACGCCTGAAATCCTTTCAGTAAGCTGTAAGTGTTACCTGGCTTTGCAGCATTAAGGAGCTCTCTCACCAGGAAGCCCTTCCAACCGGCCTGCAGGACTGTGGCTGCCTGGGTCTCCTGCTCTGTAGCTTGCCTGCCACTCCAGCCTTCAGGAGCAGCGTTTTCTGCGGATACAAACACGTATACACATATACACACAGACCCGACAGCATTCCCCACACACTGATAATCGTGCAGCAGCACATACTAGCTCGGGTGTCTTTGTGGCGAAGCGTTGCGTCTCCAGACAGGGTCTGCAGCGCAAACAGTTCATCAGAGGTCAGCTTACGTCCGAGAGCAGAGCAGAACATGTGATACAGCGCTTGGCTGAAAACCTGTCCATTGAATAAACAGCAGCACAGACATGACACTTTGAGTGTTTGTACAAACAGGTACAGTATATACACACAGTGGTGCTTGCAAGTTTGTGAACCCTTTAGAACTTTCTAGATCTCTGCATAAATATGACCTAAAACATCATCAGATTTTCAAACGTCCTAAAAGTAGATAACAAGAACCCAGTTACACAAATGAGACACAAATATTATACTTGGTCATTTATTTATTGAGGAAAATGATCCAATATTACATATTAGTGAGTGGCAAAAGTATGTGAACCTTTGCTTTCAGTATCTGGTGTGACCCCCCTGTGCAGCAATAACTGCAGCTAAAAACGTTTCCTGTAGCTGCCTGATCAGTCCTGCACACCGGCTTGGAGGAAATTTTAGCCCTTTTCCTCCGTACAGAACAGCTTCAGCTCTGGGATGTTGGTGGGTTTCCTCACATTAGCTGCTCGCTTCAGGTCCTTCCACAACATTTCATTGGATTAAGGTCAGGACTTTGACTTGGGCCATTCCAAAACATGAACTTTATTCTTCTTTAACCCACTCTTTGGTAGAACGGCTTGTGTGCTTAGGGTCGGTGTTGTCTTTGCTGCATGACCCACCTTCTCTTGACATCAGTTCATGGACAGATGTGTCCTGACATTTTCCTTTATAATTCTCTGATATCATTCAGAATTCATTGTTTCCATCAGTGATGGCAAGCCGTCCTGCCCAGACGCAGCAAAACAGGCCCCAAACCAACGACACTACCACCACCATGTTTCACAGATGGGATAGGTTCTTATTCTGGAATGCAGTGTTTTCCTTTCTCCCAAACATTAACGCTTTTCTTTTAGACCAAAAAGTTCTATTTTGGTTTCATCCATCCCACAAAAACATTCTTCCAGTAGCCTTCTGGCTCGTCCACGTGATCTTAGCAAAACTGCAGACGGGCAGCAATGTTCTTCTTTTGGAGAACAGTGGCTTTCTCCTTGCAAACCCTGCCATGCACAACCATTGTTGTTCAGTGTTCTTCTGATGGTGGACTCATGAACATTAACATGATGTGAGAGAGGCCTTCAGTTGCTTAGAAGTTACCACCCTGGGGGTCCTCTGTGACTCGCCAAACTATTACACACCTTGCTCTTGGAGTGATCTTTTGTTGGGCGACCACTCATGGGGAGGGTAACAATGGTCTTTGAATTTCCTCCATTTGTACACAATCTGTCTGACTGTGGATTGGTGTCCAAACTCTTTAGAGATGGTTTTCGTACCTTTTCTAGCCTGTAGTGAGCATCAACAACTCTTTTCTGAGGGTCCTCAGAAATCTCCTTGTTTCGTGGCCATGACAACTTCCACAAACATGTGCTGTGAAGAGCAGACTTGATAGATCCCTGTTCTTTAAATAAAACAGGGTTGCACCCTCACACCTGATTGTCATCCCATTGATTGAAAACACCTGACTCTAATTTCACCTTCAAATTAACTGCTAATCCTAGAGGTTCAAATACTTTTGCCACTCACTAATATGTAATATTGGATCATTTTCCTCAATAAATAAATGACCAAGTATAATATTTTCGACTCATTTGTGTAACTGGGTTCTCTTTATCTACTTTTAGGACATGTGTGAAAATCTGATGATGTTTTAGCTCATATTTATGCAGATATACAGAAAATTCTAAAGGTTCACAAACTTTCAAGCACCACTGTACAGGTACCCACCCTGCGGTGATCGCTGAATGCCAGTTTGCCATGTGATGGAGGGTAAAGGATGGCCTCCAGAGCCCTGCTGGCTGGTTGGAGATCATCAGGGTTCGAGTAGCAGCTGATCACACTACCCAGAGCTCTGAGAATCGACATGGCCTGCTCACAGAACCTCAGACTCTCCTACAGAAAGAGGAGACCCAGAGAACGTTTTGAACGTTTTTAATCCACAGAACACGGGGTGCAGGCGTAAGTGTGCCCCGGACAGGATGCCCGTCCAGCACAGGGCCAGCAAGAATCGCTGTTGCAATGCCGGGGGATGATCAGCGTGATCGGATTCAGGCAAGGCCAATCGTATCTACAGTATAACGTGCCTGACAGATCCCTCCAGGATACCTAGGCCCCCAAAAAGGTTTGGTCCCTTTTTGAGTCCTGGTCCTCCCTAGGTTTCTTCCTTATAATCTTTAGGGAGTTTTTCCATACCACTGTTACTCTAGGCTTTCTCAGTTAGGGCTTTGAGCCTAGATAATAGGAAACCGTGAAGCTGCTTTGAGACAATGCTCCAATGTAAAAAGTGCTATAAAAATAAATCTGGGCTCAAACCCAAGACCTAATCCTTGAACCTTAGACGAAAAAGTCTGTTCTGATGTTGCTTCCAGAGGCAGGCTGGAACTCAGTAGCGAGTGCTTCGCAAAGCACAAATTTCTTGTGCTGCTTATTTCAGCACTCTACTGCTTCCTGAAAGAGCTAGGTAGATGTGTCCAAATACTTTTGACCATATCGTTGAAAGGCCTGTTTAATGGGACCCGCGAGTGAAAAATTCTACACGCCATTGATTAATCATGGGTTATGTATGTACCGTACTGAGGTGTGGCATCACTGTCTCTTCTTCCCCAAATACGAAAGGGGTCATGCTGTAGAGTTGCACGTTGAAACCTAACGATGCTCTCGTGAAGATACGAAAAACATGGCGTCTGAAAAGGACACAAGAGGTGAGGGAATCAGACTGAAGAAATCTTGTAACTCCCAAATCCCTGTTCCTTCCACCTCGCATACAGGTCATCCAGAATTCATTGGGCACAGGCACACCCTGAACAGGGAGTCAGTCCAGTCAGGGGTTCAATCCCAGGTCCTCAGGAACTGCTGGCTCTCATCTTTGAGCCACATCAGCTTGTTGAACAATAATTGTTTTTTTTTTTTACACAAATTATACAAAGAATCAGTCACTAGCTGACGTTTTAATGTAAGCATTATGACAAACAAAACTCCAAATAAAAAGATTCTCATTCATCTACGCAAGCTGGAGTTCTAAAGCAGATCTGATGTGCTGCCTGTGAGAGGAAGTGACCTCAATTACTCTATTATGTACTGTGTAATTTAGCAATAAAACATAACGCATGCATTCTCTGATAAGCTTGGAAGAATTCTAATTTCCCCATTATATAAGTCAAATAAGAAACAGACTGAGAAAAGAAGAAGCGGGATCCCATCTTCCATCAGCCAAACTTTTGAAATAGGGAAGATCTTCAGTATGTTTAAAGAGCACACTCTGCTTTGGCAGTCATCTGACTAATCAAGCATTAACAGCTCGTGTAAATAGCATGTATTGATATTTTGGGTACAGAAGGCTAAGTGGATTTAGAGAAATCTGATAAAGCCACCAGGATTTTGGCTCTGGTAACTGCGGTATTCAGTGCATGCAACCCATTATTCAATTCTTGCTGATTTATGCAACTATGCACATGTGCCAGTGGTATAATCCTGTTTAGTACATAACGTGACATCGGATGTACTTTATAAAGAGAACAGACAAATGTTCTTTCTCAATTACCAACCTAGTTTTCATATAAACGTAATAACACTATCACTTTTGTGAAATGTTCACATAGCCTGGCAAAAATGTGCACTAAGACCAATCCCTGATAAGGACAGGAGTTTCATCCAGCATGCACTGCGCTCAATAAATTTCGGAACAGGTTCCCTCTCCAAATTACAGCACTGAAATATTTTCCTACTGATGAACCCCCCTTATATCAAGCATCTGCTGTAAGCTCTGAATGTAGGCCCCAAAGTTTTAGGCCAATATGCAGCTAGAAATAGCAGACTGGTTCATCTCTTCCTCTCTCTGGGGTTCCTCCAAGATAGCTGCCTTCATTAACGGAAACAGAACATGCAGCATGTGCAGAGGCAAAGTACCAGCTGTACTATGTGTGTTTCATGAGGGTCATCAGGGTTTAAAGGCTTTTTTCACAATGTCTTTACCCAAAGTCCACGGATACACTTCTGCTTGTTGTAAATACAAGTAATGTATTTATACTCTCTTTCAATCTGTTAACTACAAATGGGCCATTCTTGTGACTGTGCCTTTAAGAGTAAATGTAAATGAGTCCGATTGGCTGACCCCAGCCAAGATGGAACAGACAGCCTTTGATTTTGATTCAATTTTAAAACGAGGCGTTCTTCCAGCGTAGTTTCTATAAATGGCACAAACTGGGAAATGACCTGAATGCTTTAATATTGGAACAGTGTTCAGTTAGGAACATCATATACTGTAGTATAAGGCCACCCCGGCTGTGTCACCTAACACACACAGATCCAGCCTCCAGCCCAAGCAGTGCTAAGATTCAAAAGCCTCTTGTAAGGCAGAACACAAATATCTGAACTTATAGTGGTGGAACCCAGACAAAAAGTGCCAGGAATACAAACACGGTTGGCTCAGCACTTCAAAACAGGTTTGTATCCTACCTGTGCTGAGGTGAGGATTGAATTCTTTTTTGGAAGGGTCTTGCTGGTGTGCTGGTCAGGAACCCATAATGTCCATCAGGGTTTCCTGGCACCATAAATCCAGGTGGATGTCTGGATTACATCTACTACAGAGTCAGGGTGGAGGCTGAAACTGTGTGTCATGTGACACAGGCCTGGGGTGTCCCCATGATACATATACATATACATATCCAATAAAACCTAAGGAAACTAAAAGCTAAGCATATGTACCGTTAAAGAAATAGACTATAAAAGATGTAAACATGAATCAAACAAAGCAAAAAACTAAAAATACTGCGTTTAAATGTAAGTACAATATAATAAGCCGATGTAACAATCAGGTCTCTGAAAATCAGGGGAATGTCTGAGGGAGGAGAGGACGACCGGGAGACTCTCGCCGGCGTTCTGCCTGTGACGGATTTCCAGGATAGGCGAGAAACAAATTAAATAAAAATGTAACAGAAAATTCAATAAGTAATTTCATAAATAAAGAATAATAGACAGGGATTGTTTGAACAGTTTGTAGTGTGCTAGCACTATTTTTGTTCATGACTGTGTAGTGAATGTCATAATGACTGTGGTTATTGTGGTTGTGGTTATATTACATTACCCCGGTGCCAGCGAGAGCCGTGCTGCTTTGCACGACATGGTCCGGATTTGCATCTCGGGTAACTGACAGATCATACTCTTCCAGGAAAATGGTTCAGCCGTGAGAACACCAGGCCTGGACACGCTCTCTTTGTCTACACACAGAATATTTTAATCTGGATTTTGTTCATCACACAGGACTTTGGCAGCTCTGAGAGATTGAAATTATGTTTTCAATGATCAATACATAAGTTTATGCAGTACTGTGTTCTGTGTACTCCTTTTGGAACTGCTTCATGTAGTGCCATCATATTAAATTTTTTTAGGCTGCCAATATATCGATGCACCTGATGCAGACTTTGATAGATCCCTGTTCTTTAAATAAAACAGGGCGCCCACTCACACCTGATTGGCATCCCATTGATTGAAACCTGACTCTAATTTCACCTTCAAAGTAACTGCTAATCCTAGAGGTTCACATACTTTTGCCACTCACTAATATGTAATATTGGATCATTTTCCTCCCTAAATAAACAACCAAGTATAATATTTTCCTCTCATTTGCTTAACTGGGTTCTCTTGATCTACTTTTAGGCAACCAAACTAACGCAGAACTATTTACTGTTTGAATGTTGTACTCCCTTGGTTTCTCGGATTTAAAGAGACATTTTGAGCACTCTGAAAAAACCCGTCACGCCTGAAATCCTGTGACGCTCTGTTTACCGCTCCTATTTAGAAAGACTTGGCTGTCCATCAACATCCACTGCACCAGCGGGTGTTCTCGCTACACACTGCGTATTACACAAGCGTTATGCTTCTTCATCTAGCAGAAACACTGACCCATATACACACACACATGCCTAAAACATATAGAACCGGTATGTTTATATATGCTTACTCTCATCCATGGCACCTCTCCAGCGAATCAGTGCTGAGAAACAGACGAGAATCTCTGTAGATAACAGACTATCGACAAACAAGAAGTGACAGCCTTGCTCATCCAAACCCTTAAAGCCAGAGAGAAATACAGAAATAAATACTGAGACACAGACAGAGAGCCTCGTACCTGAGGGACAACGACTGTACATATAAATCTGGTGCTGTATTAATGTGAATACGAGGTGTGATGCATACACACACACACCTAATAATTACCTAAGCCTAAATCAAACCCCAATGTTCTCAGAGGATTATGCTAACACAGAACGGATCTTCTAAAACACAGCACCACAAGGAGAAATGACAAAAAAAAACCAGCACAACTCTATGAAATGAGTCTTTGCACATGTTTGTACCTGTGCAGCCACTGAGGGACCGGAGACTTTAGCAAAGGCTATGGAGATGTTAGAAGCCACTGTGTGGGGCTGAACAGTGGCAGACGATTTAGACACAATGCAGTTCTAAGAGAAAAACACAACATTTTTTGCTCAGAAAACAGGACGTAAGTGCGCTAACAACAGCAATTGTTTGTTCAGTGGCAAGGTTTCTCATCTGGATATACCCAAACAGCTACACTGTGTGCAATGGCAAACATTTTATACTATACTAACACTCTTTCTAATAAATGATTCCAGTAGGACACTATGACTGAATGCACATCGTAAAATGGAGAAGAAATAATGGTCTAGGGTTGTGTTGGGCTTGGACCAGGACACTTACTTTCATTAAAGGGAAGAGTAAAGATACAGCATAAGATGGCATTCTAAAGATTTTTGTGCTTCAAACATTGTTTGGATCTCCATAAGGAAACAGCTGGATGAATTTGCTTTGGCATCCAGAAACACATATCCAGAACATGTATGAAGTCAAACCAGAACTTCAAGAATGCCAGAAGACCCACACAACTGGGCTTAGGGTATCAGGAAACACCTCCGTTTGACTACGCTGGTCGGAAACGAAACGCAACTTCATACGGACCAGAAGATGCGTTTTTCGGTTCCTGTCAGTATTGTCAAGACCAGGTGAGTTCCAACAGAACGTTCAACAACAGCAAAAACCTGGTCATTTTCTGTAAACTATCACAAAAATGAATCTAATTTGTAAACACTCGTCACTTTCAAGATGGTACTTACATATCAAATATTTGGTACTAACCATACTGGAGAAACTACCCATATGGTCAACAGGAGATGCAACAGTCTTAGTACTTATAGGGATGCAATAATCTTAGTACTTATTAAATATAACTAACAATACTGTGCTTCCAAGAGGCTCCACAAAATACCAACAGCTATCAACTATTATAGCATGTAATCAGTTCATTAAATTAGATTACTAAAATGCTGTAATGTGGAAGCACTCAGAGTGGCTGGGATTAAAGCATAGGGGCTCCCACTGATGAGCCTGTCTGGTTCAATCCTCACCCCAGGCATTTCCAAGCTGTGGTCCCCAGACGCCCTAAGTCAGATTTAGCCCACACCCTTATCCAGGGCGACTTAGAATGGATACGGTCTTACAATCCAAGGTTCACTGGTGCTATGGCTGTCACATGACAAAAACAGGTATACCTCCACATTACAAATTCATTTGTAGAATGTAAGCACTGTACCTTCAACTGCAATTTCTGGAACTGGTGAGTGTAAGTGTTTGGCTTGTGGAAAACCAACAGCATCCTTTAAACATACAGAGAAACATACGGGTATGAAATTGGATGCCTGAATGAATGCGAAAAGCGTCTCAGAATGCACAACTCATTGAAACTTGAGGCGGATGGGATACAACAAGGAGTCCCCACGCAGCATTAGTAAAGTGTCTCTAATAAAGTGCCCGGGGAGTGTGTTACAACACAAGTAACCAGAGACTGCATTATCATTTGTTGTGTTTCTTCTAAGCAAGACTCACTGGAAGCACTTAGCAAAGTCCTGCAGGTGGATCCAGGTCTTCTGAAGCATGAAATTCTCCCGCAGACCCGCTCCCTTGTCTTTTTCTTTCTCCTCTCTGTCTTTTTCCTTGTCAGGAACCGGGGAAGAGTTTGCCATGTCAGCATCTGACAAAAACAAAATCGTGCAGTGGGACCACAGAGATCAAACGCAGTAAGTATTTCTGTGGAGGATGTGCAAAAATCAAGTGTTTACAGAGCTGTAGCTGTTTTATGTTTACATTTAGGCTACACTTAAAAAACACCAATCTGCAGAGCGACTTACAGAAGTGCTTTGTATTCTTTTAAGGAGACAGAAAGTCATTTTAGTACAAATAGGCTACAGCCCAAGAACACAATCCTATTAAAATCCTGTTAGGAGTTGATGCATTGAAAAAACAACAAAACTAGTAACAAAAAAGGAACAATAAAAGAAGGTTTTCTTCATTATATTTAAATGTGTATGTGCAATCTGTCTTTGCATAAGTGCCGAGTGAAAAGGGGAGTCTCAGGAGGCGTTAGACCGATAGAAAGTGAGCCATGAGTGAGTGAGTTAAGTCTGGTTGTAGATGAAAATATGAATGCATGAACTTCAGTGTCAGACTCTGATACAACACTCATGGTGCTATTTGTTCACACTTGGCTTCACAGTTTTGAGAAGTCAATCTTTTGTGTATTTAATACACAATTTCAGCAGACTAGTGATGAGTCTCTCTGTATCTGCGACTGATAAATCCCAGTTCGAGACCTCTTGTATGTTATCTTATGATAACAAGAAATCCAGGAAAGCTGCTGAGTTGGGTCGTGTGAGTGGTAGAGCAATTCTGATAATCATTTTTAGAAGTCAGGAAATGGGGTGTCAAACATCCTTTTAAAGTAATGCACCTGATTAATCTCATCAGCTCTTTATCGGGAACTTTATCGAGTACAAAGTGTTGTGAGAAAGCAGAAACATCTCTGTCAGAACTGCTGTTTTGGCAGCTCTGCACTAAATCACAACGAGGCATAATGCTGCTCTCCATTTCGAGCGTATCCATCATCTAGCATTCGGTTTGGTTTATACAAGTGCACCATGCCTTTTCACAAGAAAGACTGGGCTCGTAAGGCAGGCGTGTGGCTTAATTCGACCAGCCTTCATTTACACATATAGGTGCTTTGTTTATATTCAGCGTCTGGGCAAAGAATGGACACTCCAATGCAGCACCTTAAGCTATTTTCAGTCTTATAGACAGAAAGCATATACAGCTTATACACAGTACTGCTAACATCTCGTTGTGTTTCATTAGCACTCTTTTCCACTCCTCCAAGATCAGTTTGGAGATCACGTCCAATTCGGTACCTGTGCAGGGGGACCTTATGGTCGTGGGTTCAAAATCTATGGAAAACTCATCTCTGGTTAAGTCTGGTCTCTGACAAAGGTAGACCAAGAACAGTAAGCTGTCATTTACAAACTAAGAGCAGGCCAGCAGTGATCTGGCTGTTACAGAGGAGCCTGTGCAGAGGCCGTTTCATTTAACTTGTTCCAGGTGTTACTAAGCAACACACTAGGCACCCTAGGAAAGCATGTAATTGGCCTATCGTGATGAGGGGCCAGTGCAGAGTCACGATCAGACAGCCAGAGACGACGCGTGTCTGTGTGTGTGTGTGTGTGTGTGTGTGTGTGTGTGTGTGGGCGGATATCTGTCTGTTTGCTCTGCGCTGTTAAAAAGAGAGACTGGGCGAGAGAGATAGTGGAAAAGTGAAATGCTGATAGCAGAGCACTCAGGCAGCCATCATATCCCATTAAAGCACTTATTAGCATCAGCACACTGACGGCTCGACAATGACTGCGAGTGAGAGGAAGCGGCGTGGTGAATCGTCGCGCATCTTCACGCTCATTCATATTCACTTCCGTTCCAAAGGCACGGCGCACTATTCCCTACGAGAACCAGACAACGAGACTTTGAGAACGAGCACCCTGGAAACACGAGGGTTCCCATTTTAAGAGGATACACTGATATTCTCAAGGTTTGATCTTCCACCAGATTTATCTGTGTGTTCCTTCAGATAAACCATAGTACTTCTATGGTACCTCGGTTCTCCTCGTTAGTTCGTCCCAGAAGGAACCGAAAACGAGTACCGAGCAAATTTTTCCCATAAGGAATAATGTAAATTGAATGAATCTGTTTCCCAGAAGATCCACACGCATTAATGAAGTTGTATCGTACAGGTGCTCCCTGATTTACGCTGGGGACACGTTCCGACAAATCCGTCATAAGTCTTAGAACTGATTTTAAGATTCTCTTACTGGTTTTTAAACGCCTCCATGGTTTGGCTCCCCAGTACCTCAGTGACATGATTGCTAGGTACGGTCCACCGAGGGCCCTCAGATCAGCTAACAGGAACATGCTGGTTGTACCAACCATTCGTCAAAAGAGTGGAAAGGCGGCTTTTTCTTATTATGGCCCCAACCTTTGGAGCTCTCTTCCCAATGACCTGAGGGCTGTGGACGATCTTAACATATTTAAGAGGAGGGTTAAGACACACATGTTCGGGTTGGCTTTTTGTTCTGTTATGAATCTGAATCACTGTGTACTGAATCGTGACTCGCGAATCATCTCTCGTGAATCGAGTTCCGGCTGAAACGAGCTGTCTCATACAAGTTTACAAAGTTTAGAAAAATCTGGTCCAGAATTTTTTCCCCCTCTTTCCTGAGCAATTTCCCTTGTCGATGTACAGCATCATAGAGGGAGAACTAGCGAGTGCCTCCACACAGCTTGCATCTTTTTACGAGGCTGGCTTCTACTCTGAGAGCATGCCAGCATGGAAGAACGTACAACATCTATCTCCAGCACCTCTACCGACCAAAAGGGGCAGCGTTTGGGAGATGATCCCCACCCAAACATAGCCATTTGTTCTGATCTCCCATATTTTTTGATCCTGCACTAACCCGAGCCCCTGGTTCAGATTTAGTATTAAAACAGAATGTATATTTTTCATTCTATGTAGCCTGGGACTGTAAAGACCTGTCTTACCACGGGAGATGTCCCTCTTCATGTCCTCTCCTGTTACCTACGAGCATAGAGAAAGAAAATAAAGAGAGCACTAGAGAATGCATGTACAGATTCCTACACAACAGAACAAAGCTGACTAGAGAAGGTCTGCATTTATCACGTTTACTGTTTATCGCTTCCACTAGATGGCTGAGAAAAGAAAATGTATATATGAGCAATCTGAACTCTGCAGACCTGCAATATAGGAAATGTGTTCTCATTACACAGCTGCCAAAGAGCTAGCAGTGAAGTCTCAGAGAACACGGGAGAAATATTAAAAAGAGTGATGTAAAAAGGGGGTGTTTTAATAAGCACCCAGCAGAACTTAAATTAAAAAATACCCAGAATTGACCTGGTTTGGCCTAATATCTCAGCATGCCTGTTTGATGGACATTCTCATTATTTAAAGATTGTTTCATAGAATGATGTACACATGGTGCAGCCCCATGAACAAACCTATTGGAAAAAGGTATATACACAGGGTTTCCCAAATATCTGATGGTGTTGCAGGGGGTTTTGAGAATATACACCAGACCCCTCAGACCTGATTCCCAGCAAAACATTACCCATTACCCAGAGCATCACACTCCCTACATTGGCATCTGGTGACAAGACTCTCTACTGCGTCCCATAGCTGAACATCCTGCTCATCCTCTAATAACTGTATTCCCTTTTTAAGGTCTCTGACTCCCTAAAATTGACTCAAATGCCAAACTGACTCGGCCATCCATGTGCTTAATTTCAGGATTACTTCACTCTAAATATAAACCAGACACAGATTCAGGATGCCTGGGGTTTCAGGCGTAAAGCTCCGATCAGATACAGGAATATTCTCAATTAGCCAGAGACGAGGCACGGGGCATGTTAGGATTAGCCATGCCGCCTGATTAGCGCGTCAGTGTTTAACCACTAATTAAGCCGAGTTATCACAGCATCAGCCAAACGCTCTTTAGCCGGTCTTAAGACATCTTGTTAAAACCTTCAGGAAGTGGGTGGCACCATGGCAACAGTCTTTCTCGAACTGTTTTCCCCTCAACCCTGTGCTACTTATAAAGCCCAAGGAGTCATTCCAGTGCCGTTTAGATGGAGGACAATTAGGGGTTCTCTCTCCGTGCCACATCTAACGAACGACAGCTCCAGTGACTCACAAACAGGCTGTGAGTCAGCTTACATCTTCTAGGGGGGAAAGAAGGGACGACAAAAAAGAAACGCGAAAAGGAAAGGTATAGGATGTGTGGCTTTGAGCTAGCTGCGGGGTTAATGTGGGTCTTGTTAAAATGTTCACTGCGCTTCACACTTTCCTGTAGTAAAAACAACTCGCAGGATTTCTATTCACTACATAGCAATTAATCCAGCCACTCCAACACAAAGCGGGCTCTCATACTCAGCGGGCAAACACTCACCCCTGCATTTGGTACATTTTCACATGTTAACCCTGCTTTTGCCTGGTCAGGGTCACAGGAGAGAGTAATACCTCTGGAAAACACATGACGGAGGCATAAGCATGGCCTGGACAGAACGTCAGTCCGTCACAAGGCTGGAAAGGGTTCGCTGTTGCATTGCCCAGGACTTGAAACCCGGTTCCAAATCAGAACAGGTTCTGAAATTCCAAGAACCGGGTACACGTTACAAAAACAGAATTTCGATTCCACTCATCGGGTCCTACTAACGCATTTCATGCTTCACATACACGAAAGTACGTCTTAATGTATTAATGAGGCACTTATCTGCCAGGACCGGTACGTCACGTCATCACGTACGTTCCCACAGTTTTGTTTTGAGATGTTCCACAGAATCATTAGTGGAAGACTGACCTTCTTTCCATTACAATTGGCCATAAGTAATCTCTGCTGCTGAAATGACGAACATGTGATCCAAAATAAAAATAATCATTTTTATGTGAAGCTTTTTCTTCCCATTTAAACCTATTATAAGTAAAACACTAATGTAAAATGATTACTTTCCTTTGGACCCCAGGTTTGACATTTCAGCAGTAGAGATTATTTATGACCAATAGTACATTAAGCCACGTTAAGCTTTTTACTAATAATAGGTTTAAAGGGGAAGACAAAAGCTTATTGTATAAATGATTACTTTTGAAGTTGAGCAAATTTTTCACCTTTTTGAAACCAAATTATGGAATCGATAAGCAGAATCAGAATCAGAACCTGAATCGACATAATGAAAACGATACCTAACCCTAGACTTGAACCTGATTTAATGTCGCCCACCCCTATTACTCACATCAATTGTGAATCCAAGAAATTTTGGCATTTCTAGGTTGTTAAACCTAACTAATGAATGATCTGAGTCCATAACTGGGCATTTTAGCAATGTAACCATTTAAGTCTGATTGATACAGGTCAACACACTTTAGTTTCATTCATTCGTTCCTTTTCAAACTCCAATTCAGGATTGTGGGGGAGCTGGGGAATAACCATTAAGGAACCAACCCCTCATTTAAGGGATACATTTCTCTAATATTTTCACTGTACACTAATCAGCCACAAGCACATTTTTCGATTTTAGCAAGGGAGCAAATCATTCTGGAGTTCAGTTTATTAACATACACACATACACGTGGCCTGATCCATCCTGACACCCCCCCAGTGAGACATCTGCCCTGATGACTGACAGACTAATTGAGCTGCTTTATATACCACCGAGGACACGACCCATCCTTTTTTTACATAACGCAGTGCCAGTTTTGTCGCTCTCCTCTCATTTCTCTGTGCCTGTGACCAGGGAAACAGTGGCATTGACATTGGAGCTGGATAGAAGAGCTGCAGGGGAATGCAGGGTTCAACAAAGGCCCGCAGTTACTGCACACACTGTTGCATGCTTTCTGAAAACAACGACTAGACCATACAGCGATGTACCTTCAGACCAACAGCATATCACGATTTAAAAGTCTCCACCATCATTTAACAGAGAGATCGAAAAACATCACACCAAACACATTTTATTACTCACTTTGAAAAAGGTTGACATGGCAACCCAAGGTTTTTCTGCAATCAGGCACTACCTCATACTCCAGCTCATACTTTCCCTGACACACACACACACACACACACACACACACACACACAGGATTCAACCAACAACAGCCCAGAGTGGGTGGAATGACGCAAAGCAGCTCGCGACAAAACTAGTTTTCTGTCATTCAGACGTGAATTAGATGTATACAAGCCGGATTTATTTCCTATTATACCACAATTAGTCACGACCCACAATTTGATTGGCTAATATTGCACTCCAACACTATTACTCCACCACATACACATGTAACCTAGCAACGACGCCGACCATAACAAGTAAAACTAAAAGACAACTGAAATTAATTATAATGAGTTTATCAAATCTATTGGCTTTGAAAACATTTAAATTTGCAAAGAGGATTTAGATGAACAGGAATGGTAGAGAAACGAAGTCAACAGAATAAATCAAATGGGCTCCTGGGCTCTTAATGGATTCACAGCTCGGCTGCCGAGTCAGTACCATTGACAAAAATGAACCGAATCAGCTTTTATGCGTTGTTATGGATCAGTCAGAAATGTTAAGGAATGTAAAAGTTATACAGCATCAGCAGCTTCACTGGCTCTGCTAAGTCCAGCCCTTACCCCAACGAAGCTGCTGATGCTGTATGACTCTCCCTTTACATTTCTGACTGATGATATTTACATTAATCGTTTCATGTTCTGAATTTATAATCACTAATCAAGTAAAGGTAATTATAACAGTCATTATCAGTTCTTAGTCTCTGGATAAGGGCGTCTGCTAAATGACATAAATGTAAACATAAAATCTAATAAAGGATCCTAGACTTCCGTTAACATCTAATTTTCTTCTGTCTGTAGAATAGTAGGAAGAGCCTGTCTTATAAATCTTTCTATTTTAATTACTTAAAATATATGTTTATCTTTAGTTGTGTTTATTGTCTGTATAAACAGAAATTCTGTTCCTCAACTTTTGAGTGAAAAGCATAATCTGACGATTTACTACATCAAAACTATTTTACCTCACAGAATGCTGATCAACGGATCTTTTTTCTTTCCTCTTTCTCTTAAAATCGAACAGTAAGCGGCGATAACAGAACCGCGCTATAATCGCAATAATACACTCACTATATCTCACATTATATTGTGTATTATTGCTTAATTATAATTCTTATCACCTCGGATGTTAAACCGTACCTACAGCCACCTTCAATACAATCTACGAGCAATTATTCTGATAAGGCGCTCAAACATTTGTGTGAGACTAACTTTGCTAACTGCATAACGATCATTCTGCTAATGTCTCCGCACACCTCAGTGACCACGCCGCCCAGCGTGTTGTGTGTGACGTCATGCTGCGTAGTGTCGCGATCTTCATTTTCCTCTGTCTCAAAGAATGGAGCCAGATTAGAGCTGCATGCACGCCTCCCGTGGCCATTCAGTTCGGCGTTACTGCCACACACACACACACACACACGCACACAACATGAGAGCCCACACAAATGCACAAAACAAACAAGACAAATAGCAGTGCTGAATGTGGCTGAAAACACAGCACTCTGCCTCTTACTTAGGACAATACAGAGGATGAATAAGCACCAATAATGGACTGTGTGTGCGATGAATGTGTATCGACTCGTAATCATGAATGTAGCTGGATGCTCGACACGCGGACTCTCAGATCAATGTGGAGGCTCGATAGCAGTCTAGCTCTCTGACTGCACCCTCCTACACACCATGAGTGTACTTAACTCAATTACACAACCTCAAACAGACCAGCACACACATCTGGCTTTACCATACACGGCTTACACAAGGCCTGGAGTGACAACGCAAAGGAGTTCAGCTTAGTTCTATTTAATTTTACTTTTTAATAATAACACTAGACACTGTCCCAAAGCAGCTTTACAAAGAGACAAAGTAATCCTGAGACGACAGTGGCACCTGCCTAAAAGGTATAAGAAAGGGATGGGAGACCCATCCTGACACACAGACACACAAAATGCTTACAGGTGAAGCGGAGCAGACTTGAGCTTGACGTTGATAAATGGACTGGCCACCTCTATGTACTGCTCAGGCCTCTCAACTGGAGTCTCTGTGGGAAACACAACACACACACACACACACACACTCACAGAGCTACACTGAGGGCTCAATCAGTATCAAAGACGTCATACCACTTAATCGAATGTTCTGCTTGTGATCAAACTTACAGTCCCAAATCAAGTCAGACAAGGCCAGACATAGGTTCTGAAATACAATGGTACGTCGGTTCTCGAACACTTCTGAACTTGTAGAATTCGGTTCACTCGTTGCACTTGCTTAAACTTGATTCACGATTCAGTACACAGTGATTCAGACTTATCGTGTTTTTCTTTATTTTTACATCCATAGTACTGTATTCGTAGTGCAAATAAGTCTCGATGGGTCCTAAAAAGGTTGACAGCCAACTGAATCCTCTTGACTGTCAGGCTGGGCAGTTCACATTAGCAGCAGGCACCCTGAGTTCACCAACAGAGTAAGTGTTTTACTTTCACTCTCGATCCATGACTGACTAAATGACATGAGATTTCTCAACACTTTATTACAAAATAAGCTTTGTGTTAATGATTTTGCCCAACTCTAGGTTAATGTAAGTCTCTGTAATATGTAACAGATACAGTATAGACGACATTAAACTCATCGTTTCATGATCCATTTAACTTATGATGGATTTGTCGGAATGTATCCCCTTCATAAATCAGGGAGCACCTGTACGATTCAACTCCATTAATGCATAGGATGCCTTATACTATCATGAGTCACGCTGACCCCGGCTTCTGACGCGATAGGGCAGTGTTGACTCCAATTTCGGCCTGGGCATGCTCAGTGCGATTGCGCATGACCCAGCACTCATTTGGCGTGATTGCGCGATTAGCGACACCTGCTGGCTCTTGTATATAAGAACACGCTTGAGCTCAGTCAGGCGTCGCATCCTTGTAGTACCAACCAGCTGAGACCTCGCCCGTCTTGCGTGCGCTCGTTCTCAGTCTGTTTTGTGATCACGTTAGGGAAATCGGTAGACCTGCCTCACAAAGGAGGTAAGCCATGTAGGACCAGGAGGTCCGAGGTTAATGCTAGGGTGCAGTGGCTAGCGTAGGGTCAGAATCCTGCGCACGCGTCCTCATTCTCTTCTCGATCTCGAACGTCTTCCTCGGCGGTTTCCACAGTGGTTGAGTGGCACGTTTGGTTTACACCGCGATAACCTACGCTTCCGCCCAGGGTTCGATCCTCGCCCAATGCATTTGTTTTCCTTTTATTGTTTTATTTCTTTTTCTGTAGGTATATTTTTGTTTACCTATTCCACCTGGAGCTAACTGCATGGGTCCTAAAACCTTTTTACCTGTCATTTTCATGGTTCTCCTTCCTTTTATTATGGCGAACTATAACATACAGTGTGGATTTTCTGGGGGTCTGGAACGGATTCATTCAACTGACATTATTCCTTATGGGAAAGATTTGCTCGGTTCTGGTCAGTTTCAGTTCTCGACAAGCCTTCTGGAACCGAGGTGCCATTGTATTACAGACACTAAAAATGTCTAAAATGTTACATTTTTAGCGGGTTTTAAAAGCTCATGATGAGCCACACACTCGAATGTCTTTCATAAGCAGCCGTTCTCTGCTGGAGATGGAGCTGACTCAATCTAGTGTGCAGGCACCCTTGGTCTGAGACATGTGTCACACTGTCACATGAACTTAATCACATCAGGAGGCCGTACACTCAGTTTCTGATGTAGGCAACTACGCTGGTGCCAGGAGAACACAACTTCAAAACGAGGCCGGATACAAACCAGAGGGCTCTGCCGTGTTCCCGTTAGTCCAGTGTTCAGGTAGGTCGTAAGTGTCAAATGTACAGTACTGTTCAAAAGTCTTAGGCCACCATTAGATGAGATATACCATTGTTTTAGCAATGATATAATGACCTTATATAAGTGTTTCTCAGTCTCTTTCTTAGAATAGAACCAGACAAGACTGGAAATTTGTACGTAGTATTAAATTTTGGAAGGGTAACAACCAAGAAACCACTTTTTAGAAAGAGGAACAGGTGAAAAGGCCTATGAAAGAAAATGTTGTATGGATTTTTTAGCTCTCATTTATTTATCCCATGTTCATAGACGGAATGGTGAGAGCTTTTAAAATTCTCTGTGCACACACACAAAAATCCAGGCCTGACTTAATTTATTCCAATCCGTTTTTCTTAATCCACAGCCCCAGGATTTGGTTCAGTCAACTCAGGATCAGTTCCACAAAAAATCAATGTGCCCTCACCTCTGGGTTCATCCGTAACGTTCGTGCCGGGCCAGACCACTTTCCTGTCGTGTCTGGGGGCCGTTTCTGAAACGTCCAGCAGGGGGCAGTGCCTGGTACGCGTCAACAACACAGAGTGACTGTAAAGCTGGCAGAGCCCGTAGTGCCGCAGTCTCTCTGACGAGTCTGCCTGAAGAGCGCGCACATGCAGCAGACACACAAACACCAGCATGGATTACAGAATATGAAGTTAATAATGGATTAAACAGCAAACACCGATCCACACCGAGGATCATCTCGCCTCAGTACAGGATTGTGGAAATGAGGGAGAGATGAACGATGAGGGTTTAGAGCATTTTTGATAAGCTCAGGTTCGGACACCCCGAATAAACAATGAGCATTCGTTCAGTTACTCAAATGGTAAATATGAAAGTAAACACATGCGGCATTCAGGCTTATCAGATTAAATCATTACAGCAAAATGGGGAACGTACCTAATACTAATAGATTCTGAAATCGATCAAAAAGGGGTTTTCTTTCAAACTTTTTAAAGAGATTGTTATGCTGATTTGTAATAAAAACATTCTTTTAAATTCAAGAAAAACGCAAAATATAAGCATTTTCAGCATTAGTGCAGTCAAACTTTTAGCCTCCAATGCATTTTTCCTCTCATAATAATACCAAGATACTTGCGGAAGTGAGTCTAGCTTCATTTGTAGTACCTTTAGAGCATTTATGAAATACCCTGATCATGAGCGGTTTATAAACATGCTGGCACATCTTCAGCTATCTGTTGTTGTGGACCGAATGTATTCAATATTTGTTGAGTTATGAGAGATAGCTTTGAAAGTACCATCTGGCTCAGCACGGAGGTCTTCTTCTCCTGCAGGTGCAACGGCTGGTAACTGGCACACACGACCATCTGAGGAGCAGGAGGTGGTCCACTGCCTAGATCGGGGCAAGGATTGATGTGAGAGAGAGAAAGGAACTCACCAGGCAGACAGAAGATGCAAGCTCTCCATGACATATGAAACAGAGCATTTTTCTGACATTCAAAGGAACAATTAAGATGGAGTCACACATCTCGGTACATACTGTTTCCAAAACAAAGGTGACCCAGTGATGTCTACAAACTGAGAGAACAGAACATGGCATTGTTATTTCAATTTCATCTGAATATGGAGTAAATGGTACAATGATTTAGAAGTTAAAGCTAAGAGTCTGAGAGACAAAATGGTTCAAGTCAGACCACTCAGCTTACAACATCATATTTTTATGCCAATGTATGCATCATAAACACGGGGTACCCCTGGTCCAGCGTACTACAGACCCAGCACCATGACTCAACAGGTCCATGATGAGACAGAACCAGAACGGGAACCAGCAGAGAGCCTCCTCACCAGGCCAACACCCTGAAATCCGAGATCCAAGAACGAGAGCCCTCACTAGGCGCTCGCCATGAAAGCCAATACAAAAAAACTGCATCACTATAGGATCTCTATACCCATATGGAGACCGGTGGCACAGTGGAAATTCGCTCCACCTGCGATAGACAGGTGGCTCGTTCAGGGTACAAGCACACCCTATAAATTCCAGTAAAGATTCCCAGACCACCCAGTGTGATCATACATGAAGTGAGAATTCCTCTGTTAGCAGACAGAGAGGGAGAGGCAGACATGATCCTTAAAGAATGGCATATATGGAACGAGGTTTTAAGCGAGGTTAATAAGATGACCTGTTCTGTGGGAAAACGTACGGTAAATGTTCCTGTAATATTAATAGAAAGAGCTAAAAGCGTATCCATGTGTGGCTGAGATATTCCTTGAGGCACTGAGGATTTAGGGCTCGGTGTCAAGTTTTATATGTCACGGAGTGTTACAATTTTTTCCCCCGATTAACTGGTCTTAACCAGACAGAATCCGAGGAGTGCGAGTGGGAGCGAAAGCCAGTGAGATCCAGACAGACAGAGAGATTTCAATAGCAGATTTAAATAGCTTCCAGCCTCATCCTGCCGGAATTCAGTCATTAACCTACTGAGGCTAATGACCCAAATGAGCCATATGGTGCAGTAAATCTTCTCACAAACCCACGGCAGGGTTTTACTGCCACAGACACACCAAGCGTCTCTCTCAAATTCCTGTCAGTTCTTAAGAACTTAGGTTTGTGTGTTCTCAGAGTGACAAAGGTGCAGCAGCAGACTGATTTATTCAGTTGAATAATGCATGACCATGTAGAGGGGCAGAGGCCTTGCAGGTGGGGTCCCTTTCTGCAGAGTGGGAACATTTGGGGTTGCTTTTGAAAGAAACACCCAGCATGATATCACGCATGCAGCCTGAGCAGACAATGCTTGAAACACATAGCGTACGTACTAGAGATACACCGATTGCAGTTTTCTTGGCCGATTTTCGATTTCCGATTTTATTGGCCAACTCCGATTGTGTTTAAGTGCTTGTATAATACCTTCTCCAGCATCTTTGATCTGTTCCACGTTTGGAAAACTCTCGTCCTGTGAGTCCCTTATGGCCATCTGCTGAAATTTGGGAATGGCTTTGTTCAGAAAATCCCACACATTTCCTTCATTTCGGAGTCTGTAAGTAGCATTAAAAATAGCATAAATACAACCCACGTGATTCAACCATAGCATTGCAGTATTTAATAAGCTCCGACTACTATGACACGTTGAAGCTTAAGTGAACAGCAATCGGTTTGTACCCGACTAATGATCTGCTGAGAGATCAATGACCAGGATGAAACATACGGAGCGGATATGGAGCGTATCCTTCTGCACTGATCAATAAAGAGCAATTAGAGGGAAGCAGAGGGTTGCTACAAATCGATATACTGTGTACAATACCCTTATGTTTATGATCCCGTCTGAAGCAGAAATCGCTCCTGAGCGCAGATGTAGATAACAGCTAGGATATGATAGGTATATACATGATTTGAACAGGGAACTACATGGCCATTTCATATATGTATAATGTTTTGCGTAAGTTTTTTGTAAATTAGGTAGTGGAGTGCCGTGAAAATGCAGAGTCAGTGTTTTGAAGAGTTTATGATAACTACTGTTTGGGTTTAATGTCATGATTTACTGCATCACTGAATGTTCTCATGTCTATATACGAGCGATTTATTCGTATTTATTATGTAAGTATTTAGATGTTTTTATTCTGGTTATGATTCTATATTTGTAGGGTTTTTGCTGTTGATTAATGTAGCTGTCAATAAAAGACATCCTGTGTCAAAAATCGAGTTAAAAAGGTTTTTTAAAGAAATTGTAACGCCACAAGGAGTGAGGAGGCAAACGCAGGCCGAGTAAAGGTAAGGCAGGTTTATTTCTGAATAAGCAGACAACGAACGTACTGTAAGGTGTAGCATGGGAACCTCGTCGAGAAGTGCGCGACTGAGGATGTGCGGTGGTATATGTGGGGAGAAAAGGCAGTCCGGAATGAGAGGCAGGTGCGGGTGATCAGTATGAGGGCGAGGCCGAGCGAGGCAAGGGTGCGTGCGGGTGGATCGGTGCTGGAGGTGGCGTGACAGTGCCCCCCCTCGAAGGACTCGTCGCGGCGGGGGACGCGGCGACGCGACAGGGAGCGACGGCGTCCTGCGTGGGCGTCCCCCGTGGCCTGGGTGCCGGTCGATCGGGATGGGAGGCGTGGAAGTCCTGAACGAGGAGGGGGTCCAAGACGTCCTTGGCGTCAACAACCCAGCTGTTCTCCTCCGGCCCGTAGCCCCTCCCACTCGACCAAGTACTGGAGACGTGAAGCACGCCGGCGGAATCCAGGAGGCGACGGACCTGCGTAGGCGGGAAGTTCCAGGCGGGCCGACGGGCGGAGGATGGTCCCGAGGGAGAGGAGTCTGCCAGCGGCCCCCGGGCACCCAGGTTTCAGGAGCGACACGTGGAAAACGGGACGAGACCACGGAGGTATGAGGGAAGGCGCAGTTTGTAGGTTATTACGTCATTGATTTTATGGTTATGAGATATGGACCCAAAAGCGAGGAGAAACACGGGGTACTTCCCTGTGTGGTGCGGAGTCCCTGGGTGGAGAGCCAGAACGCGGTCCCCGGGCTGGCAGTCAGGAGCGGAAGCGGCGGCGACGGGTCAGCGTTCCCTTTTTGTAGCGTCGGAATGGCTTGTCGATGCGTTGGTGGGCACCTGGCACCATACGTCCTCGGAGCGGCGAAATCCCAATGGTCCACGGCCGGAGCGTCCGACGGCCCGGAATCCCAGGGCACACAAGGGGGGCTGGTACCCGAGGACGCACTGGAAGGGCGTGATACCCGTGGATGAGTGCCTGAGGGAGTTCTGAGCAATCTCGGCCCCTGGCAAGGAACTGCGACCAGTCTTGCGGATTGTGGAGGCAATAGCAACGCAGACTTCTTGAGCTTCCTGGTTGGAGCGCTCGCCACTGGCCGTTGGTCTGCGGGTGGTAACCGGCAGGAGAGGCTGACGGTGGAGCCCAGTCTGTCGAAGAAGGCGCGCCAGACAGCCGAGGTGAACTGGGGACCCCCGGTCCTGTGAGAACGTCCTCCGGGATGCCGAAAGAGACGGAAGACGTGGGGTGTAGAGGAGATCGGCGGTTTTGGAGCGCAGACGGGATTTTGGAAAGGGGCACAAACCGGACGGCACGGGAGAAACGGTCTAAATCACCGACAATGATGACGGAGTGTCCCTGGGACGGGGGCAGGTCAGTGACGAAGTCCAGGGCGATGTGTGAACCAGGGCCTTTGCGGCATGGGCAGTGACGGAGCAGCCCGCTGGTAAGGTCCGTGGTGGTCTTTGCTTGTGCGCAGGGAGACTGGCGCAGGAGGAGACGAAGCGGTGGAACGTCCCCACGCGCATGTTCTGCCACCAAAAGCGCGCGAGAGCAGTTGGTATGTGCGTGTCTCCCCGGGATGGCCGGAGCAGAGGGAAGTGTGTGCGCCCAGACGACGAGGAGGCGATCGCGGAGGTCCTGTGGCACGAATTTCTTGTCTGGCGGGCAGGAAGGCTGGAGCGCGCACCCGGGAGGAGCCTTTCCTGTAGGTCCCGTTTCGAACTCCCACTCTATGGGCTCCAACGGTGCACGAGGACGGATGATGGGGGAGCTGGCGGATCGGCCAGGGCCGGTTTCGGGGTCGAATCTCCGAGAGAGCGCATCGGCCTTGGTGTTTTTTTGGTGCACCGGCCGGTAAGTGATGATGAGGAAGTCGAACCGGGTGAATAAAAGGACCACGAGCCTGGGCGGGGGTTGAAAGTCGCTTGGCTGTTCTGAGGTATTTCCAGGTTCTTGTGGTCTGTGAGGACGGGTGAAGCGATGTTTGGACCCCTCTAGCCAATGCCTCCCCACTCCTCCAGCGCCAGCTTGATTGCCAGTAACTCTCGGTCGCCCACGTCGTAGTTACGCTCGGCGGGGGTCAGTTTGTGCTAGCAGAAGGCGATGGGGGCGCAGTTTGGGCGGCTCGCCCAAGGCGTTGCGAGAGCACGGCACCTACGCCTGTCGAGGACGCGTCCAACCTCCAGGAGGAAAGGGAGATCTGGGTTAGGGTGGCCCAGGATTGGGAGCCTGAGTGAAGGCGGCCTTGAGCGCTTCGAAAGAGCCCGCTCGCCTTCGGGAGACCAACGAAGGGAACGAGGCGTTAAACCCTGCAGAAGCGCGGTGAGAGGCGCCAGCCCCCGCCAGTGTGTGGCTGAAATCCCTGATGAAGCGCCGATAGAAGTTGGCGAAGCCCAGGAACCGCTGCAAGCTGTTTTGATGGAGCCCGGTCTCCGGCCAGTCCCGGACGGCGGACAGGTTTGTTGGCGTCCATGGCGACGCCTGATTGGAGAGATCACGTAACCCAGGTAACGGACATAACCTCGTGTGGACTCGCATTTCTCCTCCGCCTTATGCGCAGATGATGAGAGTGGTGGAGGCGCTCAAGCACCTGTCGCACTTGTTCGTCGTGGGTCTTGAAGTCCGGGGAGGTACACGAGGATGTCATCGAGGTAGACCACTACGAACCTGCCGAGCATGTCCCGGAGCACGTCATTAATGAAAGCCTGGAAGACCGATGGGGGCGTTGGCGAGGCCGAAGGGCATGACGAGATACTCATAGTGTCCGCTGCTTGTGCTGAAAGCCGTCTTCCATTCATCACCTTCCTTTACACGGACCAGGTTATAGGCGTTCCGGAGGTCAAGCTTGGTGTGTACCATTGCGCTTCGCGGAGGCGCTCCAGGGCCGATGGCAACCAGTGGAAGCGGGTAGGCGTAGCCCCCGTGTGATTTCGGTTCAGTTTCACGATAGTCAATGCAGGGCCGGAGGCCGCCATCACGTTTGGGCACGAAGAAGAAGCCAGCCGAGACAGGTGAGGTGGGACGGCCGGATGAAACCGAGGCTCACGGTTACTCCGTGATATATTCCGACATGGATTCCTCTTCGGCCGCAGACAGCGGATTAGGCGTGCTTTTAGGCAGGGTGGCGTCTGGCAGGAGGTCTATCGCGCAGTCCCGCCGGGACACGGTGAGGAGGAAGATAGTGGGCGGTGAGGCCGCCCCGAGACCGGAGCAGTACCAGGTCCGTGTACTGAGCGGGTACCTTGGGAGGCAGAGGATACAACTGGGTGAGGGCGGGAACGAGCGTACCTGCAACGGCGAGCCGGGTGGATGCAGCGTTCTTTGGCAGCGAGGGGACCATCGGACGAGCTCAAGGGCTGACCAAAGGAGGATGAGAGCGGGGGTCGTGATCACGGAGCCAGGGAAGTCCCAGGAATAAGCGGGTGCGTGAGGGATCCCAGAGGGGGTAGAACCTGATTAGGTCTCCTGATGGAACCGCTCCCGGAGAGCAGGCAGAGGGGAGCAGTTGCTACAGGGGGAGGAAAGGAAGCCGAGAAGAGGGTGGGGAAGCCCGAGCCGAGGGGGCCGCCCATCGGCCGAGGAGATGCGCCGCTGGAGTGGCAGCGTGACGCAAGGAATCTTCCACCGCGTGACGACGTGCTGGGCGATGAAGTTCCCTTGCGCGCCGGAGTCGATCAATGCTGTAAGAGGGACATCAGCGTGAGCGAGGCGCAAAACCACAGGGAGGAGGAAAGAGGAATCAACCAAGGTTCGACTCACCCGTGGCGTGCGTGCTGGAACTCTGGCACGCGAGTCGGCTGGGCCGGATGATGGGGCGAGGTCGCAGGCAGGATGGAGGTGGCGGTCAGAGCCGCAATAGCAGCACAGGCCTTGCTCGAAGCGACGCCGGCGCTCCTCCGCGGAGAGGTGGGCGCGGTCGAGCTCCATGGGCTCAGGAGGAGGCGAAGACTCGCGAGGGGGAGGCGAGGCGAGGAGCGGAGGTGGAGCGCGGAACGAGGAGCTGGTCCAGGCGAATAGCGAGGGTGATGAGAGCATCCAGGGACAGATCCAGGTCCCTCCCTGCCAGTTCTCTGCGGAGATTGGGGCGCAGACCCTGAAGGAAGGAGGAGAGGAGAGCAGGGGTGTTCCATCCGCTCTGGGCCGCCAGGGTGCGGAAGCACAGAGCGTAGTCGGCAGCAGAGCGGCGACCCTGCCGTAGAGCCAGGAGCACTTCCCCCGAGGAACGCCCCTCCCGTGGGTGCTGGAAGACTGCGCGGAAGGCCGTGAGGAAGCTGCTGTATACGGTGGCCTCTTCCTTCTGTTGGGACCAGATGGCCGTAGCCCATTCAAGAGCCCGACCAGAGAGGAGGGATATGATGAGGGCGATCCGGGTTTGATCGGACTCAGGTGGTGTGCTGGTGAAGTACAATTGACATTGCAAGAGGAAGCCCTCGCAGCGTTCCGGGTCTCCGTCGTATTTGTCCGGAAGGGCGATGCGGTAGGCCGCCGAGGACGGGCGAGGAGGGCTGGGGGGAAGGGCAACCGACGCCGAGGCCTGCACGGCGGGGGAAGGCGTGAGCTGGGACACACGCTGAGTGAGCTCGTGGACGGAGGGGACCAGGGCGTTGAGCGAGCGCTGGTTGTCGGCGAGTATGGAAACCGCCTGAACCACTTCCTGGATCTGGGCCGAAGGTTCGGCGAGCTTTTCCGCCGGGGAAGCGTCGGGAATGCGGATTGGCGGCCGCTGCCTCCATGTTTTTGTCGACTTCTCGATCTGTAACGCCACAAGGGAGTGAGGAGGCAAACGCAGGCCGGTAAAGGTAAGGGCAGGTTTTATTTCTGAATAAGCAGACAACGAACGTACTGTAAGGTGTAGGCATGGGAACCTCCGTCGAGAAGTGCGCGACTGAGGATGTGCGGTGGTATATGTGGGGAGAAAGGCAGTCCGGAATGAGAGGCAGGTGCGGGTGATCAGTATGAGGGCGAGGCCGAGCGAGGCAAGGTGCGTGCGGGTGGATCGGTGCTGGAGGTGGGCGTGACAGAAATACTTTATACTTTTTTACTTTAAGTACATATAGCAGCATGTACTTTTATACCTCTACTGAAGTACAATCCATACTTCAGCTTTTACTTTTTTTTTTTTTTTAACAGATGAATCGTACTTTTTCTTAAGCCATGAACTTACTTCTTCCACCTCTGGATATACCACTGTTTTAATAATGGTATAATGACCAAATATAATAATTTTTCAGTCGTTTTATTAGAAAACAACCAGAAAATACAGGAAATTAAAAAACTGAAAGAAATTCACAATAAACTTTATTCATTTTTTATTAGTATTTACTGTGACCACAACTTCATCGAGATGCCAAGTTAACCCTTTTACAATCGGAAGAAGTTTGATCAGCAATGGTCTTTTTGTTAGGAACAGGGTGAAAAGGCTAAAAAGCTCACATGCTAAAGCTCACAAAGATTGGATTGAAGATCAGAAAAGAGAATTGTGGAGTGCTGAATCTAAGTTTTGTTCTGGGTCCAATCATCAATAATATGTAACATATGGTCATTTGTTGCTAACACAACAAAATCTAAAGGTGGCCTAAGACTTTTGATAATCTTTGGAATATCAAACTAAATCAGAGTACATGGAGAAAACCCACACAGACATGAGGAGAACATACAAACTCCACATAGACCGAGATTTGAACCAGGAATCTCTGAGCTGACAGCATTAACCACTCGCACCACTGTGACAACCAATTTTTGAAAACTATTCTTTCTGTTGAAATGACTGATTTATAATTACTTATTCACAAAGGACTGCAAAGCCCCACTTTGTAATAGCATTAACTCTGATGAAACATGAACTATGTAATGAGAACTGCATTTCCTTCTATTCTTCCAACTTCTATTCTGGCTTCAAAATGTCCAAGACGAAACCGCCTTCTCAAGAAATGTGTCTATATGTGAAATAAAGGTAATTTCATACATTAGATTGCCAAGAGACTGAATATTTTCAACAAAGGCTTCCATTACTGTCTTGAGAGGAAAGGTGAATTGGATTTAACTAGAACTGAAAAAAGCAGAAGAGAAGTCGTTCAGAGTCTGCCGTTTGAAATGGAGGAAACAAACAGATCCTTAGTTGTAGGTTTCTATACACGATAACAGCACATGATAAATATAAGTGCGATTTGCACCAGAAAAGACGATTTGGTAATGCTACAGCCTTACAGACAAAAGTTTCAAAGAAAGAGGAAAATAATTTAGATAAGTTTATAAGGCATTTAAGTTAAAAAGGCACAGACACTGCATGACGGATATGTCAATGTGTCAGAGTTGGTCAGGAATGGGAGACGAATGCAAGGAGTCACTGATGAGGGGATTTGCAATTGAGGGGAGCATGAGCATGAAAGGGATTCTGGGAAATGGAGTCCAGGATGCTGCATGCCAAGCCTGTATGTGTGACAGCAAAAGATCAGGGGTTTAAGCATCACAAAGTAAACGCTACAAAGCAAGACGACATGCAGCACACATGGGCTGAATAAGATCTAATGGAGGGCCGTGTCTGCACCCCTTACTGCCAAGCCACCGTGGCATGACTGCCCAGTCTAGCAGAAAGCGAGACCTGTCCCAGTCCCAGAGGGGAAGCCATAGATCAGTGAACCTCATTAATGTTACACAGCTCCCTGAGAGAGATGTCACAAAAAGTGCTCCATTCCAGGCAAAGACTGGGAATAAATGACTGTGGAATTATAGAGATTTTAGCTCTGCCGGAGGCACCGCACTGAAATACCAGCCTTCGATGCTTAGCAGACCTTTAATAATAAAATAGTATCTTCACTTCCCTTTTAGCCTCAGTGGGTACATCCATCAGGCTAGGTACTGAGGCAGGGAGTGCAAAGTTAGACTGGAGTCAATTGTTAACAAAGAATCCTTTAAAGCTTTAATCCTTTGAACCCTATGAACGCAGTTCACTTGTAAATTTCATAAAGTATACTTATGAACTTCTTACTGCTTGTCTTAAGAACCTTCGAAAGTTTTTTTCTTAAGAAAGCTTTCATGAATGGGCCCCAGGACATTGGTCAAATTTCTCCCTGCTCCTTACATTGCATAACAGCTTCACAGCCAGTTGCAGATGCCTATATACAACATAACCAAAGGTATTTGGACACCCCTTCTGTACTGGTCTCACTCATTAGTGGGTGCATAAAACCAAGACTACAGCTATAGCTCCTGATCAACCTGGTCACTTCCCCCAGCTAGAATTACTACGTACACCTATTGTTGTGAAGTGGAAATTCTAGGAACAGCAACGGCTCAGCCTGCTGTCACTAATGCTCCTAAAGACATATGATGTCCATGTGTTCACATACTTTTGGCCATGTAGCTTATATTTTATGGAGTCATTCTATAAGCACAATCCGTCTGACCACTGTTCTCAGTTCATATCACACACTAACTATACACTGCACAGTTGTTCATTCTGTCCAAATTAATCCTGAATTTTCTCAGATTACAATAAGATTTCCTACATATTATTAAAACTTTATTTAGAGCACAAGTTATATAACAGATAATAGACAGATAAAAATAAACAACCACTTAGCCTAAACACCAACAGCATATTAATTAAGGGTGCAGTCATGGGTGAACTGAATTTTAACTTAGTTATTTGTCATTATTGACTTTACAGTCAAACAAACATCAATCATGACGAGTTAATTAGTCTGTTAAGATTATTTGCGATGACATTTGTCCTATAATAATACAGCCACAAATGAAAGCTCAGGGAACTAACAGTGAAACAGACTAAAGATTAACTGTAGCTTCTATAAAACAGATACTGGGCTGTGCTTTCTCATTTCTCTTTCTAATTTTGGCTGTCCTTGCACTTGTATTAACAACACTATTTAGACCTCATATACATGCTTCCAGTGTGCAGCGATCAAGATCTTGTTTTCTAAGCTCCATTGGTTTGCTATGTTCGTCTCTGCCCTCCGGCCAGCCTGACATGAACCTTTTTGCAGTAAAAATTCTGTTTTTCTAACCTTTTTGGTTAAAAAATACAATGGACAAAATTGTGGTGCATCTCTAATGTATTTTCTATAAATAATAATACTGAGAGCAGTCTAGCATGTCCTTGAAAGCTGTTTATGGCCATATCATATCATGATCATACCATTATTAGATTTGTAATATATTAATGTCAAGACAAAGAGAATCAAACAATAATGCACCAGCACTGTCGTGTGTGAAACGTTCACTGTGTATGTAACAGGACCGCAAAGCGACAGCTGAAAGACATCAAGAGGGTCTTACTGAAGGGGGATGAGCTCTGGGATCCAGCCGGTCAGACAGTGGATGACAGTAAATTCTCCCAGCTCTCTCCCAGGGTTATACAGCACACTAAAGAGAGACAGCAACAATGACACACGTTAAAGAAACTCTCCAGCGTTTTAACATTTCTAGCATAAAGGAAATATCAAACAAACAAAATAATGTAAAGCCTGCCTCACATGATGGAATGTCTTTGACTGACTTTGAGTCGTACACTAGTAGACCTACTGCAAGTGGCAGCGGTCGAACATTTATTTCCAACAAGATGTGACATCCAGCTGCAAGATCACAGAGATGAGCAACCAGGCGAGATTAAATTATCAGAACAACACAGAGCCATGTACTCAGTGAGCTCAGTGAAAAACAGGAGGTAATTCTGGCTGTAATTTTCTCTGAGGAGGAGGTAGAACACAGACATGGCCGATCCAGGTGGAAATAAAGTCAGAGAGTAGCTCCTGTAAAGGTAGAAATTACCCCAAGACACCATGTAAATTAGATCATATATCGGTATCAGGTCTGATATTGATGTCATTCGCTCATCGGATAACGGCCGGACAGGGCCCATTCACATAACGATCCATATTCCATTCCACAACTGGATGGTATATGAATGGACATGAATAACTTCATAGTGAAAAGTATAATCAAAATCTCCTTTAACAGTACAGTCATGCCTTGCTATTCAGACTCCTTCTATTTAATTTCTGCTACACATTATACAAGTGCACGTTCATTTCTTACGCTTCTACAATATGTCAACTTCAGGGCAACTGGTTTTCCGTTCTTTTCTTAGCACAGGAAATGATAATTGCACACACACACAGAGTCAGAAAGAATCAATTGCAACCTATCATTAAGGTTCATTAAGGCACTTTGAACCAATTCTTGAATTCAGTCTGTGTAATATCAGCCACATTACACACACACACACACACACACACACGGACGATGCTGATGTAGTTTGAAAAGGATGAAACGGTCCATCAGCGCATATTAATGAACGAAGTATTAGCGAGGGAACAAAGAGAGTACACTGTCTGAGATGAGCTACACTGGGGAACTAAAGCTCTCTCATGGGTGCAATCCTACAACCAGCAACAAGAGCTAAACACTCTGCATAACTGCATTATGTGGCAGTTTCATGGAATCAAATGACTTTGTGACTGTATGTGTGTGTCTGTGAGCGTGTTTGTGTGCCTAGCCTATTGCTCGCCCTTCCTCTCCTTCTTGAAGAAACCAGATGGCTGATGCTCTAATTGAGCCTCACGGGATGCTGCATTCAAGCAGTCCGGCAGCTATTAATTAACTGCACCATTTCACAGCTTCTCTTCTTATCGTGTGCTAACACAGAGTCGACTCAAATCAAACGCTGCACCGTCATTTGCATTGTTGCTGGAAAGTGACGTCTGCAGTCACAGCAGCTCTACAAACACTGTCTGAGATTTCTATGGGTGATCTGATGCTCCACGTGTGTGTCTCTTACGTGTGTAGATGTTTTATGTAGTTTCAAAATTAGGGAGTCTCTTGTACAATGCATTTAAATGGTTTTATTATTACTGATGTAGCTCCAGCGGCACTGTGGCAAGAGTCATATACGGTCCATATACAACAAAGTCCAAACCCAGCTGTGGTGTTACAGTGGGGCAAGAAATATTTAGTCAGCCACTGATTGTGCAAGTTCTCCTACTTAGAAAGATGAGAGAGGTCTGTAATTCTCATCATAGCTACACTTCAACTATGAGAGACAAAATGAGAAAAAAAATCCAGGAAATCACATTGTAGGATTTTTAAAGAATTAAATTGTAAATCATGGTGGAAAATAAGTATTTGGTCACCCACAAACAAGCAAGAATTCTGGCTCTCCCAGACCTGTAACGTCTTCTTTAAAAAGCTCTTCTGTCCTCCACTCGTTACCTGTATTAATGGCACCTGTTTGACCTCGTTATCTGTAAAAAAAGACACCTGTCCACAGCCTCAAACAGTCAGACTCCAAACTCAACCATGGCCAAGACCAAAGAGCTGTTGAAGGACACCAGGAAGAAAATTGTAGACCTGCACCAGGCTGGGAAGAGTGAATCTACAATAGGCAAGCAGGTTGGTGTGAATAAAAAATCAAACTGTGGGAGCAACTGTAAGAAAATGGAACACATACAAGACCATTGATAATTTTCCTCGATCTGGGGCTCCACGCAAGATCTCATCTTCGTGGGGGTCAAAATGATCATGAGAACGATGAGCAAAAATCCCAGAAATACATGGAGGAACCTGATGAATGACCTGCAGAGAGCTGGGACCAAAGTAACAAAGGCTACCATCAGTAACACACTACGCCCAGAGGGACTCAGATCCTGCAGTGCCAGGCGTGCCCCCCTGCTTAAGCCAGTACATGTCCAGGCCCGTCTGAAGTTTGCCAGAGAGCATATGGATGATCCAGAAGAGGATGGGGAGAATATCATGTGGTCAGATGAAACCAAAATAGAACTTTTTGGTAAAAACTCAACTGGAGGACGAAGAATGCTGAGTCACATCCCAAGAACACCATACCTACTGTGAAGCATGGGGGTGGAAACATCATGCTTTGGGGCCAAATACTTATTTTCCACCATAATTTACAATTAAATTCTTTAAAAATCCTATAATGTGAATCCTGGATTTTTTTCTCATGTTGTCTCTCATAGTTGAAGTGTACCTATGATAAATTACAGACCTCTCTCATCTTTCTAAGTAGGAGGACTTGCACAATCAGTGGCTGACTAAATACTTTTTTTGCCCCACTGTATCTCCAACACTCCCTCTGACTTAAAGATACCATTCTTACTATGTGAAGTTCTATTAGTGCTGAGCGATCAACCTCAAATCAGTATCACAATTAATTGAACATTTTACCACGAATAATGAACCATTACTAAATGTTTTTAGTTTTTCTGCCCTCATAGTTCATCAAGGTTTATACTGTAAATATGTTCAACTATTGAAACTGGGATTTTTAAAATGAAAAATTGCATTTTTTTGCATATCTTTGATGAATTATGTATGATTATTTATTGAATATTTCAACCCGCTGAAATCATCCTTTGTGATGTAGTAGGAAATATTTCTTTCCATCGTCTTGAATCCTTTTCATGTTGTGTAGCGTTTGTAAATGCTTGTGTTATTTATTCACTGTCATCTTTTCTAAAGACAAAACATGCCCAGACGATGGACATGGCATTTATCTTTTTCGCTGATGAAATAATCAACAACATTACATCGGTTATTGGTTCTGAATGTCGGTTTCAATTCATTTTTAAGTACTTGCCCAGCTCTATAATTATCTAATTCTGAGGACTTAAAATGACTGGAGTAAATTTTAATCATGATAAAATAAGATAAGCTTACTTACTCCATACTGGCCAACTTAAGTAAAGCCTTAGCCAGCAGCATAGGCCAGAGCTCTGCCTGGTTAGTAGTAGCCGGGAGCAGCAGATTATTCTTTTCATCAAAGGGTAAAGAATCATCGATTGTGATCTTTCTCCAGCAGCCCTGGGGCATAAACATAATAAGAGAGAGACAGGGAGTTATTTACTGCAAACACTAAGACAAAAAATCAGTCTATTTTCTCTCAGGGTGCCCACATTTCCTGTCAAGTAAGTCAGACTAAAGATAAGAAATATGCTACCAGAATATCCTCTTAGCCACTGGAATAATTTTACTCCATCTGAAATATCTACTGTTTATCCCAAAGCAGTTCAGACAGCAGAAACCTTTGCAGTGACACAAACGCTGTAAAAGTGGACTGTACTGTAAACTGCTTCAGCTGCACTTAAGGTAAAATATTCCCTCTCCTACCAGACTTCACACCAGACAGCTCAAGAAAAGACATGTCAAGAGTGCTTTTTTCAAATGCTCAAATGCCCACGACCCATTAGTGTTGGGCTAATCTCCTTGAATGAGAGCTACGTACATGTGATCGCAGAGGGACAGAACAGACCATAGGCAGGGCTATGTCATTCTAAAGGCCTGAGTCTGTTTTTAACACACTTAAATTATGCATGCCAAGTTTTGAAAGAGAACACGCGTATATAAACGTCGTCCTTCATACCGAGACTGAAACTGCCGGACTGCAACGCTGCGTAAAATTTTTAATCGGAGCCTGTTCTAATTTCTGCAATGAAATCAGCCTGAACAATCAGAGATCGGTTGTCGGGCAGAACAGCTCATGAAGAGCTTACAGGACAAGCAACACGCTGCCTCTAAAAACATGGATATTAAAGAAACGATCTGGTGGAATAAAACTGACAGGCTGGAGAATGATGGCGATAAAGCTCACAGGGACTGTAAGGAACAGTTTCCTAATTATTTTTAGGGGCATTCTGATCTGCTCATGCCTGTTCAAGATGACAATGTGAAAAAGACATGGTGAGACACATTACGAGAAAGGAAATTAAAGAAAGCATAAGCAGACAGCTGTAATTAAACGTGTGGGTTAAACTACATGTGGTTCCGGTTGTGTTTACAGTGGGGGAGAAAACTATTTAGCCAGCCACTTTGTGCAAGTTCTCCTACTTGGAAAGATGAGAGAGGTCTGTGATTTTAGCTACACTTCAACTATGAGAGACAAAATGAGGAAAAAAATCCAGGAAATCACATTGAAGGATTTTTAAAGAATTTAATTGTAAATCATGGTGGAAAATAAGTATTTGGTCAATAACAAAAGATCAACTCAATACTTTGTAACATAACCTCTGTTTCCTGTTTAATCTTCACCAGGTTGGCACACACTGTAGCTGGTATTTGGCCCATTCCTCCATGCAGATCTCCTCTAGAGCAGTGATGTTTTGGGGCAACACGGACTTTCAAACTCCCTCCACAAATTTTATATGGAGTTGAGGTCTGGAGGACTGGGCTAGGCCAACTCCCAGGACCTTGAAATGCTTTTTACAGAGCCACTCCTTCGTTGCCCGAGTGGTGGTGAGTTTGGGATCATTGTCATGCTGGAAAGACCCAGCCACGTTCCATCTTCAATGCTCTCACTGATGGAAGGAGGTTTTGGCTTAAAATCTCTTGATACATGGCCCTGTTCATTCTTCCCTTAACACGGATCAGTCGTTCTTGTCCCCTCTGCAGAAAAACAGCCCCAAAGCATGATGTTTCCACCCCATGCTTCACAGTAGGTATGGTTTCTTGGGATGCAACTCAGCATTCTTCTTCTCCAAACATGACGACTTGAGTTTTTTACCAAAAAGTTCTATTTTGGTTTCATCTGACCACATGATATTCTCCCAAATCTCTTCTGGATCTTCCCATATGCTCTCTGCCAAACTTCAGACGGGCCTGGACATGTAACTGTGGGGGCACGCCTGGCACTGCAGGATCTGAGTCCCTTCTCGCATAGTGTGTTACTGATGGTAGCCTTGTTACTTTGGTCCCAGCTCTCTGCAGGTCATTCATCAGGTCCCTCCGTGTAGTTCTGGGATTTTTGCTCAGCGTTCTCATGGTCATTTTGACCCCACGGGATGAGATCTTGCGTGGAGCCCCAGATCGAGGGAGATTGTCTTCTATGTCTTCCATTTTCTTACAATTGCTCCCAGAGTTGATTTATTCACACCAACCTGCTTGCCTATTGTAGATTCACTCTTCCCAGCCTGGTGCAGGTCTACAATTTTCTTCCTGGTGTCCTTCAACAGCTCTTTGATCTTGGCCATGGTTGAGTTTGGGGTCTGACTGTTTGAGGCTGTGGACAGGTGTCTTTTATACAGATAACGAGGTCAAACAGGTGCCATTAATACAGGTAACAAGTGGAGGACAGAAGAGCTTCTTAAAGAAGAAGTTACAGGTCTGTTAGAGCCTTGCTTGTTTGTTTGTGACCAAATACTTATTTTCCACCATGATTTACAATTAAATTCTTTAAAAATCCTACCTTGTGATTTCCTGGATTTGTTTTCTCATTTTGTCTCTCATAGATGAAGCGTAGCTATGATGAAAATTACAGACCTCTCTCATCTTTGTAAGTAGGAGAACTTGCACAATCAGTGGCTGACTGAATACTTTTTTGCTCCACTGTATATCTCCGTTCTCCCAAGTCATGCCAGGAGCGGAGAGAATTCCGAAATAGGCACCAGACACAGATTTATCTGGGACTGTGGGCCTTGCTGCTTCTAAAGCTGCTATAGCAAAAAGCGTTATATAAATAAACCTGACTTGACTTGACTGGAATTGTCAGAAGTGACTACTCTCAGGATACACATATTCCACAGAGCTCACAATATGCCTGTATGAATAAAGGCAATTAGATTCAAACAAACCCTGCCAGAAACTTTCCCTCCATTAACATCACAAAGCATAAGCAAGCAGACCCTCCATATCAGGCTTTTCCTTTAATTTGTCACTAGGTTGAACTTACTGTAAGGGTTATCACTTATGGGGATATTGTGACTCAGACAGACATTGTAGTGGTGCTATATTAAACAGAGCCCTCGCTGACCTCGGTATGATGTCAGTCGTGGCTATCGGTGACTTAACGCAGTGAGTTATGATTAAGAGGTGAAGCCGTTACCACTGATACCACGTACTCCCCTCCCTAGGATGTACGGAGAAGTCCTGCAGGCACTGATTAAGCCAGGACACGGCTCTCATCAGACAGCTGAACGTGCATACATACATCCACTGAGCGCGCTAATGCCTCTCACTAAATCACCTTGGGTTTCACTCTGACCATATTTATAGATCTGGAGTCTGCGGTAATCATAATGATGATATTTTAGTTTTTAGGGCGCAGTAATCGATATACTATTTTGAAATAATTTGTTATTTAGGGAATACTTCAGGCCCTTTTACAACCCTGCTTGAGTGCCTCTGTGATAAACAACTGATATTATTCAAATAAAATCACTCTAAATGTGTGATGGATTGGTCTATTTCTTCCTATTTTACACTAATCACACACACATTTTTATTTGCTTTACTTTACTTACAGTTTTGTTTTTATTTTTGTAGCCTGTAACCTACTGGATAGCCTATTAAATGAAAAAAATGTGGCTCCGCTCTTTTCAACTGCTTTGATGGCTGCTTTGTTTATTTATGAGGTGGGGTTGGTTAGTATGCAGCATTCATTTAGGGCGTTACGGCATTGTTGCACTGGGTAGGAGATCACGTCACGTTAATCACAAACATTATTCCTACACGACCTAATCGGTAGTGTTTAAATAAGTCATTGTTATTACTGTGTTTGGAGAACATCTCTTCTGCCCAGTGGTCTTTCTGCCATTTTGTTCTCCTAAACCTTCTAAACAGTTTTTCACCTTTCAGATGTTTAGATGCTTATGAATATAGGATCTACTCCTAACTTTAAGAGGGAAACGCCCACTATTCTACGATCTTTCTTAGCATTTCATCACTAGGAGCAACTCTTATCTTTATAAACACGGCCCCTGATCTGATTTCCTGAAGGAAATGCTGGTCAAGCATGGTCCAGCTCGTCCTGCCCCTGTGAATTCCAGGATAGGCTGACTGAGATAAGTGCTGATGAAAACTGGGGGAAAAAAGCTTAATCTCACCATCCAGTACAGTCTGACCACATATTTCCCATAGCTGTTATAGAGCGGGACATGTCCAGATGTGACTTTACACAGGGAGTAGATGTGTTCCCAGGGTCTCCAGGAACTCGTGTCCATTGACTCATTGCTTCCTATTCCATTGCATACTGTCCACACAATGTAGATCTCACTGATGATCCAGCGCATGAGCTGAGGTGATGAGACAGAAGAGTTAGAAGAGAAGAAGCAATAGCGCCGCGGTGTTCGCTACAGCATTGAATTCAGTGTTATTTCTGTCACACCGCCCAGTTTCGATAATCTGATCTGGCAGGCATCCAGAATGGCGGGCGCGTCACTTATATTGACGGAAATAAAATACCCTGCAGGCCTTAATACAATGGGATGAGAAAATGATCAATTTATTCCCTGCAGCTGAGGAGAGTCACTGGGACTTCACCTCTGCTCTGCTATGCAGTGTCTTAACTGGATTTATGGTTGAGCTAAACAAAATGGCTAGTTGCATACCTTCAGTCATTCCTTATAGGTAGAAATGTGGAATCATCACAGTACTTTGTAAGTATGCAGATGACTACTCTACCCTATCTGGTAATATGGACCATATTAAGGGTTTGCAACTCCAACAAAGATTGATGACTGTCCAAACCTGTCCATTAACTCTTCAGTTAAATGCTTACCCTGACCCTTTAGGACTAAAGGAAGCCATATTTGTCTAGATCTATTTCTATAGCAAACAGTAGTAGCAGGTAGTGTTGTAGTACTCAAGTCCGATTTTACAAAAATTAAAAACTAATTCCTGTTTTCCATTTCAAAATAATCTTAATCTCATCTCAGTCCCATTCCTGTCTTGACTATGAGACATCTTGGTCTTAACTCGGACACAATGTGTCTCAGTCTTGGTCTTGACTACGACAATAGCAGCAGGTTCTCAGGTGGCACAAAGGCAATTAGCCAGAATATCATCGTCCTATCCAGCTGCATCAAGCATCACATCGGGTATGACTATATAATACAAATATATATTAATATATATACTGTATAAAACACATATATACCAGCTCTGTCTCGTTGCTTACCTCACTGGAAAGCAAATGCTCATTGGCTGAAGTGAGATCAAATGTTGATTCATTCTCAACCACAACAGGAACCTGAAACAGAAATCCAATGAGCTACAGTGGTGCTTGAAAGTTTGTGAACCCTTTAGAATTTTCTATATTTCTGCATAAATATGACCTAAATCATCATCATCAGATTTTCACACAAGTCCTAAAAGTAGATAAAGAGAACCCAGTTAAACAAATGAGACAACCTATTATACTTGGTCATTTATTTATTGAGGAAAATGATCCAATATTACATATTAGTGAGTGGCAAAAGTATGTGGGGGGGGGGGGGGGGGGGGTGACCTCTGCTTTCAGTATCTGGTGTGACCCCCCTGTGCAGCAATAAACTGCAGCTAAACGTTTCCTGTAGCTGTTGATCAGTCCTGCACACCGGCTTGGAGGAATTTTAGCCCCATTCCTCCGTACAGAACAGCTTCAGCTCTGGGATGTTGGTGGTTTTCCTCACATTAGCTGCTCGCTTCAGGTCCCTTCCACAACATTTCCATTGGATTAAGGTCAGGACTTTGACTAGGCCATGCCAAAACATGAAACTTTATTCTTCTTTAACCAACTTTGGTAGAACGCTTGTGTGCTTAGGGGCGTTGTCTTGCTGCATGACCCACCTTCTCTTTGAGATTCAGGTCATGGACAGATGTCCTGACATTTTCCTTTAGAATTCTCTGATATAATTCAGAATTCATTGTTCCTTCAATGATGGACCCAGATGCAGCAGAACCCAAACCATGATACTACCATCACCAAGTTTCACAGATGGAATAAGGTTCTTATGCTGGAATGCAGTTGTTTTCCTTTCTCCAAACATGACGCTTTTCTTTTAGACAAAAAAGTTCTATTTTTGGTTTCATCCGTCCACAAAAACATTCTTCCAGTAGCCTTCTGGCTCGTCCACGTGATCTTTAGCAAACTGGCATACGAGCAGCAATGTTCTTTTTTTGGAGAGCAGTGGCTTTCTCCTTGCAACCCTGCCATGCACACCATTGTTGTTCAGTGTTCTTCTGATGGTGGACTCATGAACATTAACATTATCCAATGTGAGAGAGACCTTCAGTTGCTTAGAAGTTACCCTGGGTTTCCTTTGTGACCTCGCCAACTATTACACATCCTTGCTCTTGGAGTGATCTTTGTTGGGGCGACCACTCCTGGGGAGGGTAACAATGGTCTTGAATTTCCTCCATGTGTACACAATCTGTCTGGCTGTGGATTGGTGGAGTCCAAACTCTTTAGAGATGGTTTTGTAACCTTTTCCAGCCTGATGAGCATCAACAACTCTTTTTCTGAGGTTCTCAGAAAGCTCTTTTGACCGTTCCATGATGCACTTCCTCAGGCATGTTTCACTTTCAAATTAACTGCTAATCTTAGATGTTCAAATATGGGATAATTATATATTATTTTTCTCTCATTTGTTTAACTGGGTTTTATGTCATATTTATGCAGAAATATAGAAAATTCTAAAGGGTTCACAAACTTTCAGGCGCCACTACAGTCATGACCAAACACCTAGCTATTAAAACAGAATCATTATTAATGTTTGAATCTAATCTCCCTTAAGCGTCACATGCCCAAAGGTGGACTGAAAATGAACCGCTATGAATAAGTACTTCTTGGAACTACCCACAATGAGCTTCTGTTTAAATTCCATTCATTAAACAAACCTCTCTCATAAAGGCGCGCGCTCTCTCGCTCTCTCGCTCCCTCTCTCTGCCTTTTGTTTTTAAAGTGTGTTTCTCACTGCTGATTATGCTAAAGCACAGCAGTGTGGGCTCTGTGGAGGACACTGCTCTCTGAAAGCTTGATTATGATCCGTTAATGGACTCTAAAGGCTCCCTAATCAAATGTGAATTAGAGGCTCACACACGGAGGGAGAAGACCTCATTCAGTCGCCTCATTCTAGCGTTGGCATGGAAATGAAAAAAAGAAGACGACCTCAGTTCATTCTGTCAATTAAACCTTTCATGCATGTGCGACCGAGCAAACGATGAGCTGACCGACCTCGGTGCGACCAGCTCAGATCAACTGTTTGCTTCTGCATGTCTACAGCGACCTGCGGCTGCCAGCTATGAACTGCAGAGCGAACGGATGCAATTATGTGCTGAAATTTGATTACATAACCGAAGCATGTGAAACCAGGAGGAGGTAGATTTCTGGATTTAGGTAAAGCAATCGAACTATAGATGCTTCCACTTAATGAATGAGATTAAAGCCTATATGGAGAGTGCCGCGTGATGTTTTAGGAAATCGGCATTTAGAAACACCATTTACAGAACTTTATTATCTTTTAAATCCTGGTGTATACAGACTTATTTGTCACAAGGACTGTGGTGGCTTAGCAGTTATATGTCAATAAAAGGTTGCAAATGTGCCAAAAGTCAAGCAGAACCCTTGGCTACCACATGCTTACCTTGTTAACTATGTGCTCGGAGGGTCGTTTCCAGGTGTGTACTTTCAAAAATGGCAAATCAACTTTCCCCTCTGGGTCCTCAAAGAATTGCTACCGGCATAAAAGCAGAAAGTAACGTGGTTTAATGGTTTAGTTTAAAAATAGCCCCAGCAGAATATGTGCAGTAACTTTACTGTCTATTATAGACTTGCTTCCCGGACATCCACACAATGCTGAGACACGACGCTGGCACTTACGCTGAGTGGACTTTTAGCAGATTTGCTGTCCTTTGATCCTCTGACTGCGTCCCATTTCTCTGCACTGACCTCGGTGTCGTTCCATTCAGGCCAAATAGGAAAACAACTTCTCCTCAGTTCCCCCAGAGCTTCAGAAGAGCCGGCCACTAATGAGGACACCCTAGAACCAGTGCATCAGCTACATTTACTGTCACCTTTCTACAATAACAATATAATAAACAGAGATTCACCAAAGATTTTCAGATGAAAACCACACTTTTGTTAGAGAGAAGAACGGTTCATGTCAGGCTGGGCCAGAAAGAGATGAACACATCAAATAAAAACTTTTAGTACTTTATTTTTAGTTTACTACAGCGTCACGGTGGTGCAGTGGATACAAAAAAGTATTCCTCAAGCTTTTAGCTTTCATGCAACCACACCAAAATCAGTCTTTAACAGTTTGGACCTACATTCAATTCAAGTCCAAAGTCCAATTAAAGTTTGTGGAGCGCTTGCTGTGTAAACAGGAAAAAACAGTATACTGAATATGCTTTCTCAGTAATCCGGACACCATTAGAATGAATGGTAAACAGGTTGGTCTTGCGCTAATCATAATCCAGACACTATGCTATAGTAAACAAAAGCAGGTTAGTATAGTGCTGTGGTATTTACTCACATTACACAGAAAATATGAAGAGCTTCTTTGTCGAATATTTAATAAAAGTTAGAAGACGTTTGCAGAAATGTTTTTGAGGACATATTTGATATAAAACTGAATAAGAAATCATTTAAGTAACCCTCAGGCCGCAACATTAGCCATTTATACCAAGTGAAGCTCTATTGCAAGGAAATGTTGGATTTGTACATACAATAGAGTTAATACTTCTTACACATTTTAAGTGGAATATATGTGTTATGTTATATCTGCTCTTAAACATTTGCACTCGTATATTTTTAGTAGCGACATTTCACTATCTGTACACTGGTATTTTTTCACTCTTTAGCTCGAGCGCTAGCAATAACCATTAAACGAACAACAAACCATTTGCCATTAGTTTACTACTAATATCAAACTATTTCTTACTCTTTAACAGGTGACTGTCCTTGCGACGAAGGAACGCGGCTGGAGGACGAATCGCGTTTCTTTATTGACTGCTTCGACATTTTGTTTAAGTCTTCTGTAGGTAAAAAATAACTTCCATTTATTTCTCTCGTTATGATACACCGTTGTGACCGTTACAGCAGAGAAAGTTTGAGCTGTTGCTAGGCGACCTCATCACGTGCCACAGCCTGCCGAGGATTCAACCTAATCCCTAGACGGCTAGTGCACTACCAAGGGCGCAGGAGCCGTATTTCATACCCTGTAGTGCACTAAAAGCTTTACGGTGAATCACGATAGCGATTAGCGCTGTCCCCTCACAGCTTCAGAGAACCGGTTTCGAGGCCCGGCCTTGCTGCTGCCTGTTTGGAGTTTGTATGTTCTCCTCGTTTTGCGTTCCAAACACATAAATGACCCAGTGTGTGTGTATGTGTGCCCTGCGACGGACTGGCACCCTGCCCGGAGTTGGTTCACACTTTATCGGAACCCCGTAAACCCAATTATTAACCATGCTAACAATGATTATGGCATAATCTATGCAGTAAATCAAGTTTTGAGTTACAAGGTCACTATCAAATGTTAACAGTCCCCAGAAGATTAAGGAGTAGCCCAGAGTCTTGATCACTCCCAGGAAAAAATGTACTGTGAAATTTGACAGTAGAACCATAGTAGAACTGTGAACTTCATGGTCTAACTGTGAAAGTTCACATTAAAACTGTCAAGCAATTCACAGTTTTACTATGAAAATTCACAGTACATTTTTTCCTGGGCTGAGTCATCTCACTGGGGCTATATTTTTAATTCACGTGTTATATTTACATTATTTCATTCTACTGAAAGCAAATAAGGCAGTGCTGGGAGTTTTACATTCAACCCTCTGGTATCTTCCACACTGCACCACATCCTGCACATTACAAATAGAGTGAACAGATCAAATGTGTGTCATTATGTCCCTGACAGTGTGTAGTGATCAGTGTAAGCTATGCACCGATCACAGGGCAATCACATGCCTGCAGTTTTCATGTGACACCCTACATAAGCAAGGAAATCTGATTACAGGTTTATAACGTCAGCCACAAAAACAATAAGCAGCACTGTTAACGCAAAGGCAGAGTCTGAAACATAAATCAATTACATGTCCACCCTTTCGCAAACACAGATTAAAAAATGAAACATCAGACTGTTATTTAAAACGTTTATTTTGTTCCAACAGAGGCTAAATGCACCATGTTTCATAATGGCTGAAGTTGTTACAGTAGTGTACAATTTACATTGAGCCGATGGTCTAACGAAAAGAACTTAACCAATGCAGGGAACGAACTTCAGTGGCATTTCTGCCTACTGTAACACATACATTTCAAAACATACAGGGAACGATGACAAAAATTGACGAAAGTTTGAGCACCCCTCCAGATGACTCGCTAGTGTTTTCCGTAACATCTCAGAACTCCACTGACCTGACTTCACTCTTTAAGCTTGTTCCCTGCAGAAGTTGTGTGACTGTCTGTGGGAAGAGTGCCCAAACTTTTGCATAAGGCTGTACACTTGCATTTGCCTCTCTCCAGAATGAGAGGAATGGCTGGAGTGCTTAATCTACTGCTTTCTGTACCATTTCCTAAACCTGCCAGCACAACATGTGGCTATATTCCTATATTCTTAACGAAATAACACCCGTGTCTCTCACAGACAGCTTACAAGATAACTCTGTCTGTGCTTGGCAATTAAATGAATGTCTTTTTTATTAATAAACTCTAGGAAGGCAAAACAAAAACATTTACACAGAAAGACCAAGACGGGGATATTTTAGTTGTTTTTTCACCATTTACCTCAATAAAGATGCAGGAGTTCCTGTCCCGAGAGGACAAAGAATAAGCATTCCTTGGTGGGACAACAGTTCATCCAAGCACGGGGACATGATCCCCCAAATATCCTCACCTCCCTCAGACACAGCCAATCACGCCTGTGCCAGCATATTAGATTGCTGAGTCACCCGAGTGTCTGACAGGGATAATATTTTTATATATTTCCTTATTTTACCTCCACTTTATCTTGGTCTGGGTTTCAGAGGATTGGTCAGGAGCCAAGAAGGTTAGTGGCTTGCCGTTGCGCCTCCTGAGCAAACATGTACCCTGGATGGACTTGATCCATTGAAGGGCTTCCAGAGGACCCTGTCGCAGTGCTGCTGTTCACGGCCAATTATGTCTCTGTGCGTGAGACCAGGACTTGAACCCAGGTCTCCACGGTGGGCTAGTAATATAGAATGATGGGCCAAATGAGGACACTGGGAAAATCCTTGAACTAAATATCAAATGCTGCATTTCTATATAAAGTTATATTTTCATCCGGTGTTATTTTAGATCTAGGTTCCTTCCACAGGCAATACCACTAGTAGGTGAGCTAACACTCATTTCACACATCATCAAAACCATGTTAACAGCAGAAGAGACATGGAACTTGGAGGAGAGTGCCATAACTTCAAAACTGGTAACCAAATGGATGTTTCAATACAGTCTGTTAAAAAATGGCATGATCACCCAAATGGTGTTCTGCTTCATATGTACAGTATATAGTCATAGGTTTGTGGACACCCAAAAGAAACACATCCAAAAACATGGGAATCAGTATGGAGTTTGTCTCTCCACTGGATGCTGGATTATACTGTAACTGCGAGGCAGGGCGCAAATTGAAATGGCTTACAGTTGGCATACCAATTCATCTCGAATATGTGCACATTTAAGGGCGGGCTCCGTGTGAGCCAGCCAAGTTCTCAGAGCAGGCAGCACAGCAGGAAGTTCATGAACTGTTGAAAGTGGAAACCTTTGAAAGCATACCTGTTCGTAAGCTAAAACAGCAGCGATTACTAAATACAAGCGTTGTCTACATACTTTTGGCCAAATCATGTACCTGCACTACAAACGCTATAGAAGCGATTATGGCGTACACTACGTAGTGCAGGTGAAACAGAAGTATGTTTATAGTGTATGAACCTTTGGAGTCAATAAAATTTTTTATGATCATGCTGGAATCCTGAGCTGTCAAGGTCATTATTTCCACTGTAGTTCAGCAAGTCTGGTTTTTAGGGTTATTCCCATTAGACGTAATAAACATTAATCTAGGTCAGGATTGGAGTATGTCAATTCCATACAAATTTTTAGGTCTTGGTCTCCCTAGTGTGCGCTACTGTTTTCTGCTTGTTGCTTCTAGTGCTAAATGCTGCAACCTAATATAAACAACCATTACATTATAACTAACCACTGAATCAAACCAAGTATTCCTGATAGGTTACAGAGGCAGTTTGGATAATATACATTGGCCAGTGTGCTGCTTTATACAGACCAGAAGTGGCCAACGTCAGCAGATACAGTTGCAGGATTCTTTCCAACCAGAAGCAGCTGGAGCTACACCTGATTGTTGTTTGAAGACCAAGGCCAACTGTGCAAACTGATTATGGTTATGATTATTACCCTTGACACCCGAGTTTGAGTGTCTCTGATGCCAGGCCAAGCACAGACACATTGGTCTGATGGCAGGAATCATCTCCCAGCCACTGCGACACAGACCTCATAGGGTGATAAAGGTGCCAGGAGTGATGAAGGATGAATATTTTGGAAGTGGTGCCTATCTCCAAATGGCCGGGGTCTTGCTGTAGAAGGGGAGACTCACTGGAGTACAAACCTCCTCCTTCAGCAATCATCATTGCAGTACTGCTCAAAGGTTTTAGGCCACCATTCGATTTGTTGTTTTAGCAATGGTATAATGACCATATGTAACATATCGTCGATGATTGGACCAAAAAATTTGGATTCGTCACTCCATTTCTCTTTTCCACTGATCTTTATTGCAATCTTTGTGGGCTTTAGGACATCCTAGCCTTTTCACCCTGTTCCCCGTGATCAAGCTTCTTCAGACTGTACAAGGGTCAACTTGGCATGCTGATGAAGCTGCTATTGCTCAAGTGTCACACTAAACACTTGACACTGTAACCTATAGAAGCTGTGTTTTGAATACTGCCTACAAATGTCCTGTGTTTTCTGGGTACATTCTAATGAAGAGACTTAGAAATAATTTTATATGGTCATTATATCATTGCTAAAGCAATGGTATATATAATCTAATGGTGGCCTAAGACTTTTGCACAGTACTGTAGTTCAGACAGAAGTGAAGAGATTCAGTTATGACATCTGGTTGTTCCTAATTCAGCCTGAACTACCGGTAGTCTTAATAACTGCACAGAAGGCATGACCCCAAATTTGAGCCTGGTAGGTCTTGGTTTTTACCAGTTACAAGGTATTTTTACTGAAGGGCAGAACTTTGTGAAGTGCCACTATTTTCACTAACCTAACTCACTATGAGAACCTCATTTCCTTGTTTTCTTGGCTTACCCCCTGGCAAAACCAAATGACTTCCTAAAGTTTGCGGAAAATTTGTAGGAACTTCTCACACTGGAGCAAACACGCTGGTTATGGCAGCATATGCACGTGATGTACTTGGCACATCCTCCTGAGGCCAGCAGCATTACGTTCATCAGTAGCAGCGTAACAAAGTTTTTAAGATCGGTAGAGAGAGTCAAGGAGAATGGCACAGAGACGGATGAATACTACACAGGGGAACACCTTCATGGCCATGGTTTCACCCATGGAGGCCAACAGATGTTATCATGCCACCGGTTTCAAGGTGAATGGTGAAGACTAATTAAATGTGGGAGGCGGCGGGGGCTCGAGGTCTCAGTCTGTGGTCATTAGCCCCTCCTTTGCGTCAGCTGAATGGACAAACAGAGGGCAGACGCTAGCAGCAGCCGGACTTGCTCTCCGCCGGGAAGGTCTCTTGGTCCAGCTTGATGCGGTCGCCGTTGCTTTCCTCATACGGAAGGCCTTTGTCGTTGAGGAGAATGTGCTCCACAAGGAAGTGGGCTGCTTCGTCGACGTTTATGTTATCCTGTGATGGGACAGAAAGTAAATAGGGATTTGCATATTAGGAATTAGCCAAACATTTATAATAAACTACATTAGATGTTGAGGTTCTCTTTAGGAGTGTCTAGGGTGGACAGGATTAGGAATGAGATCATCAGAGGGACAGCACAGGTTGGAAAATTGGGAGACAAAATTCGAGAGGGAAGACTGAGATGGTTTGGACATGTGCAGAGGAGGGATAGTGGATATATTGGTAGGAGGATGTTGGAGATGGAGCTGCCAGGCAAGAGACGGAGAGGAAGACCAAAGAGGAGTTATTTGGTTGTGGTGAATGAAGATATGCAGGGAGCTGGGGTGAGAGTAGAGGACGTGGAGGACAGGGTGAGGTGGAAAACGTTTAACTCGCTGTGGCGACCCCTGATAAAGGGGAGAAGCCGAAAGAAGAAGATGAAGGTAGATTAAGTATTTGCTCAATAGTAGCCAAAATACAACTTTATTATGTGGTAGAAATTCTATTATTTTTGATCCAAGACTTCTAATATACATATTTCATCATGTATAATGAGCCTTAAAACTGGATCTCTTCTTGGTTTGTTTGTATCTGTACCAGCAGACTTTGTCTGGAGAACATGAGTATTATTAGAACCGGTAAAAGAGCATTATTTTCACCTTTGGCATGTTAAGAAAAGTTTAAGGATGAGTTTGTGTCATTCTCATGTTCAAGTGTAAATTAGTTAATTGGTGCCTAATCAACATGAAAACTAGTTTAATTAGTAAACAAACTGACCTAGAGTGATCTTTTCATTTTTATGAATGAGTCATATTTTGAGACTTAGAGAAAAGCCTTTGTTTAAAGCTTTCTGAAGGTCAATGATAAAACACAATTCCAGAGAGACCTATAGTGGAGCAAGTGTGTCCTCTAGCATTCCTAGTATGTAGCATCCAGACAATGAATGGTCCAGTAAGAATGTCATTTTGTTATATTTTTGTTATCATTTTAGACAATTTTACAGAAACACACCAAAACAGCTATTTAGCTGTATCGAAAAGCACATTATACATTATACATACTGAGGACATTATAACTATTACTATATTTTTTTAAGTATTTGGGTCATTCTTTTGATCATAGCCTAGCAAGCAGGCTAGATAACTGCTAAAACATAGCTTGTATTGTTCAAAACCACTTTCTAAACGCAGACACAAATATATTTCAGTAGTTCCTCGTTACTTGTCATTAATTTGTTCCAGAAGGCTCGTTGAGTGCTGGGAAATTTTCCGATAATGAATAATTTAAATTGAATGAATCTAGATGTAGTTAGCAGTAAACATTTATTATTCTACAGCAGCTCCTTTGGCTTGGCATGAACTGCTGCAAGTTCCTGTGGGCCTGGGTTCAAATCTTGGGTGGGGCTTGCATCGTAAATGTCGAGTGTCGAGTTTAAGGAACCCTGTGATCGACACCCCACCAGGGTGTACCTTTGAGTGCACCCAGTGAATTCTAGGTTATGCTCCAGACCCTTCCCCAGGACCTGGCCCATGACAAGCAGGGGTAAAACAGGATGCTCCTGGCTTATGATCCTACGTATTACAATGTTCTCAAGCAGCAGGTCGCTTCTTCTTGACTGGACCCCATTTTTGTCTCATTATTTTATCATGATTCTCTCATTCCTTTAGCACTGAACCCGTCCCCCAACCACGAGCCCTGTAATCTGACTTGAGAGGCCATGTCAGGGGCAACAGTAAAGCACGGTTTGCTTTTCATGTCCTGCTCGGAGGAACAGAGCAGGATATAGCCGCCGTGACCTTGTCAAAAGATGATGAGTATGGATGAGCCTCATGTCCCCTCGTGAGCCTGATGAAGCACTCCTCAAACGGCGTCACAGGACCAGGACAATCTCTTGCGCAAGCGCTCGAGCGCGGACAAATAAATTAGCAGGAGCAGCCTACCGACACATCTAAGGTCGAAGGCAGAGCCTGACTTAACGGGGCCTCTTTCATCATATCCATCCACGCCTGGATTGACCACCAGTGACCTCTTGTTTCCTTGGAGCATTACCCAAGGCTGGATTAGTAAGTAGGTTACCATGGAGACAAGCCCACATCGTCACAATTACTGCGGCTCCTAACTGAACACGAAGTCCCAGTCAGCGTGGGCATGCACAGTACCACACAAGACACGGACATGGGGGAGAAAGTTGACAAAGTCGCAGGCTAGAGCTTCTTAAGCATCCAGCCTATGGAGGATAAATGATTATGAAGCAGCACGGTTAGACTGAAGCCATGGAGTCCATCATCCTCTCAAAAACGCTCTTCGTCGACGTGTCTAATGAATTAATAAAGGCACCGAATCACATTTTAAAGTATTTATTTGGGACTATGATTTCTAAACCCATCGACATTCACATGCATTATAACGCCCACGCTACTTAAATAAGCAGCAGTGTTTTTTCAGCAAAATGTGAAGGATCTAGAAATGCTGTGGTGTTACCACTACAGGTAAGCGCCTATTAATCTAACAACTATAATAAATTATAATAGAAAATAAAAACGTCTTGTTACTCAAGCAGATCCACGAGCACAGATGGGAGTTTAAGTGCAAAATTCATTAACATCAACACTGCGAACCATTGTCCACACGTTGAACGAGACATTCACTGCACTGTACCACCTCTTCTCAGTCTACGAATCACGTCACACACCCAGCGGGTATTTCTAGCCCGATCAACCCCGTGCAACACCATCTGCATCTGAAGTTACTACCACCTTAAACACGCAAGGTGACAAATTTATTCTCCAGGACTATATTATTATCCTTTAATATGCTAAATATACACAATTTCTCTTTTAAGCTTCAAAATTTCACACCGATTTTCCAGATCACGGGGGCGCTGAGCTGAACCCCTAAAACCCTCTACAGATAAATCTCTACCTGTCATATACCGTGATACCGCTCGGACTTCATACTAAATATGCTGCGGATTGCAGGCTTTCCAGTAATCCGGCAGAACAAAGCAAGTTGCTCAATAAACACAAATCCTGCTAATGAGGCTGCAAACACAACTCCGTGTCTCTGACCTTCATTTCCCTTTGAGATGAAAGATAGATTTTGTTCTTCCTTGCTGAGAGACGTCCTGATAAATGATGACTAGGGATGCACAGGACATGCAGTTTAATGGATTTCTTGACAGCCAAACTGTCAGACATTGTGCTTCGTGTTGCAGGGCGATATTTGAAATTTAGAATATTTTAGGTCTTGAATGTTTATGAAGCCATTGAACATGTAGGACAACTTTATATAGGGGTGGGTATTGGAATGGACGTCACAATACGATACGCATCACGATACATGGGTACAATGCGATACGATTCATATCGCGATATTCCACATAGGTCACTGAAAATATAAAAACAGCCGAAATACAAGTTACAGTCTGAGTCGTCTGCATACATCATATCACACTGGTAGTTCAGCGGACAAATTGAGTCAAAACACTGTACTACGACATCTACAGGAGCGGAGAATGTAGTTTTTTAGCACAGCCCTACTTCAAAGTAACCTTGTGTATTAATGTACCCTTGTTATAAATAGGTACTGATGTTGAACGCCACGTTAAATAAATCAAATAAACAAACAAAGACAAACAGAGATCAACCAAAATCAGGACCGTAATTGACAATTGCGAGTTTGGAGCAAAACTCATCTCGTTCCAATCCAGGCCCATTCCAGCTGTGCACCTGTAATGACGACGCCCTCTAGGTGAGCACAGAGAGGCTCTGATGAGCCCAACATGACTCGGCCTTGTTGACATGTGCCATCCTATTTCTTCACCGCTGCAATTCCTTCTCAGTAATGGAGACAAACGACACTCCATTACAGACTGCATACAAAGTAAACCAAAGCAAGAAAGCCAGCTGAGACCCACAGGGAGAACGAGGGACAAAATGAGAGACCGGAGAAGTGTGATGAGCGACGAGCCGCTGGAACACAGGAGGCCTCGCGCTGCACGAAGAGGGAGGATGAAGGACGATGCCTCTGTATACATACAAGCGCAGACTCGGCAGGTGCCGGAGCTACCCGCCAGACATCTGTGTGCGAGTCCCTAACGGTTAGATTAGGCCACGAGCATGTGCTTAGCAGACTGGCTGATGAGACGCCTTCTGTCAAACATCCAGCAACAAACACGAACGGCTGCGAGAGAACAAGCACGGAAGCTGAAAAAGCAAGGCTGTAACCAATTTTTGCTCTTTTGAGAGCTTCATACCTCACATCCTGCATGCTAATGGAACATGAAGAAAAAGACGTACAGGGTGTAACTTATAGCTGGCACCTATAGTACTGTGCAAAAGTCTTCGGCCACCATTGGATCTGTTGTTTTAGCAATGGCAGTATGATCATATGTAACATACTGTCGATGATTGAGGCAAAAATTTCAACCTTGGATTAGTCCCTCCATAATACTCCTTTCCACTGATCTTCATTCCAATCTTTGTGAGCTTAGGACCCGTTTTTCCAGTTTTTGTCCCCCGATTTTTAGCACTGCATACAAATTTCTTGTATTTTCTGGCTGTATTCTCATGAAGACACTGAGAAGTTATGATATATTGTTATTATACCATTGCTAAAAATGACAGATCTAATCTAATAGTGCCAATAATTATGGGGCTAACCACATAATTATGTAAGACAGTCAAAAGCACGGGACAAAGTCTTGTGACAACCTAGAGCCACATTCAGATGAAGGATGTCTTGTCTGATACAGAATCACATGATAAGGGCGGAGTTTACCCGTATGCAACATGGTAAACGTGTGAGCTTGATGTGCTCGTATTTAAAGCCACCAAGGTCACAGGTTCAGTGCACGAGATTATGTACACTTAATGTCAGTGCTTATTTGCTACAGCAACACTTTAACAATGTACTAACAAACAATTACCTATTACCAAACTCTCTATGTACGTTAATAATTAACTGAAAAATGACCTCACAGGTGTTTCATTAGGTATGGATATGAAAAAACTTGATCCTTTGCTCAGTTAACTAATTTAAGGATATGCCTGTTTTAATAAAGCAAAAGCGTAGCTGATGTAAGGTGCAGTAATTAATTGGATAATTTGATTTAACCACAGAAACTACCCAGCTACAGAAACATTCAAGAAACCCATCAACCAAACAAACACTGAAGCGACGCAACAACCAATTTCCCAAGAAACCCATCAACCAAACAAAAGCTGGTGACCCACCTACCAAATGATCCCCCAAAAAACCCAACCAAACAAAAGCTGAAGAGACCCACCAACCAATCTCCCAAGCAACCCACCAATCAAACAAACACTGAAGTGACCCACGAACCAAACGATCCCCCAAGAAACCCAACAACCAAACAAAAGTTGAAGTGACGCACCAACAAAATGACCCCCAAGAAACCCAACAACCAAACAAAGCTGGTGACCCACCATCCAGACAATCTCCCAAGCAACTCACCAATCAAACAAACGCTGAAGTGACCCACCAACCAAACGATCCACCAAGAAACCCAACAACCAAAGAAAATCTGATGCGACCCACCAACCAATCAATCTCCCAAGCAACCCACCAATCAAACAAACAGTGAAGTGAAGCACCAACCACACGATCCCCCAAGAAACCTGTCAACCACACAAACGCTAAAGCAACCACCGACCAAACGATCCCCGAAGCAACCCAACAACCAAACAAAAGCTGGTGACCCACAAACCAAACGATCCCCCAAGAAAGTCATCGACCAAACAAAAGCTGAAGCGACTCACCGACCAAACGATCCTCCAAGAAACCCATCAACCAAACAAAAGCTGAAGCGACCCACCAACCAATCTCCCAAGCAACCCACCAATCAAACACTGAAGCAACCCACGAACCAAACGATTCCCCAAGAAACCCATCAAACAAACAAACACTGAAGCAACCCACCAACCAAACGATCCCCCAAGAAACCCATCAACCAAACAAAGCTGGTGACCCACCATCCAGACAATCTCCCAAGCAACTCACCAATCAAACAAAAGTTGAAGCTACCCGTCAACCAACCAACTCCCAAGAAACCCATCAGCCAAACAATCCCCAAACTACCAATAAATTAAACCATTTTCCAACCAACCACAACCCCTAACCAGCCAAGCCAAATCAACCCAATTCAAAACCAAGAAACCAAACCAGTCCAAAAGCAAATGATCAACTAAACCAATCCACCAACCTCACTGACCTACACTGCATGTCTCTTTGTTTATCTAACCATATATCTACATATCTAACCACAAAGCTTAAGCTTTCCCGTTTTAAAACTTCATAACATTTAAGACCAAAAACATGTTTAAGGCTAATAAATCACTCCAATGTCAGTCGACAAAACACTTGGATCACAAAATGATCCTAATTTGTTGAGTTTGAGATATTCTGAGTATGGGCCAGTTCAGAGGAATCTCTGTGAAGTTAAATACTTGGATGCTTTTATGCTTTCATCAGCAGACCATTTGCCACGTGGTGCGACAGGTCTATCAGGCATGAATTATGGGGAATTTAGAATGAATATAATTTGATCATAATTATTGGAATCACATCAGGCAGTCTTCACACAGCTTTGATCTGTTTAGCATGGGCATTTCTGAGAAAACGCTGGACATTTTCTGCAGAGTTTAGTGTCGGCTAATTTTGTACGTGAATGGTTTGGTAAGAAGCAATTATCACTTTTGCTTCTGGAGTGTCCAAATACAGCTGCCTGACAAATTAGTAAACTGTTGGGTCACTACAACGACACTACACTACGACTTGCATTTTCAAGTCTCTCACTATAGAGACGAAGCTATTCTTCCTAAAGAAAAAAGATTTAAAATATGTGTTCAGATGGAGTGGTGAAGGTCATAGCTTGCTCTGAAGAGCATAACAGAGCCACCATAACCTCTCATTTCATTCAGATTCACCTTCCATTTGTCACTTGTCTGAGAAAGAATGTGTAAAAGCGTACAAGCATGTGTGTGCGTTACCTTGGCTGATGTCTCAAACCAGCCCAGAAATCCAGCCTCCTTGCAGAAAGTGTCCATGAGGGAGGCATTGTTGGAGCCGTCTTTCTTCTGGTCGCACTTATTGGCCAGTAGGACAGAAGGGATTGGGCTGCCATTGGCTAGTCTAACCTTGCTGTCCAGGTCATGTTTCCATTTCGACACAGCTTCAAATGTGGAAGCTCTTGTCACGTCAAAGACCACAAAGGCCCCCACTGCTTCCTTGTAGTACACTCTGGTCATGTTCCCAAACCGTTCTTGACCTAAATACAACAAAAATACATACAGTCAGGGGTGTAACATCTGGCCGTTCAGGCTGTGCATATGCATATGGCAAAAATGATTCACTCTTGAGATACAGAGAGATCCAGGCCAAAATGTTGGAATATACAATATTGGAGTGGGTTTGCCACTGTATACGCACTACAGAGATAAGATGTCTCTACACTTTCTAATCCGAAAAAAAAAAATTTCCCCCACACAGGCCTTAAACAGATCAGATTTCATAATCAGATTTTAGCTCCACTGATTAACAACAATTTCCTCATTCCGCCGAGACTCGTGCACTGCTGCGAAGCTGGCGTCTAGCCTAGATTCGACAGACTCTGAACGCTCTCTGAATACTGGAAATGCACAACCTAGCATTACATTACACCGAACACAGCTTCTAACTACATTAGGAAGGAAAGCGGCCAGTAACTGGTGGTGTGATCTACTACCTGACACCTCTGTTTACACCTTCGCAAAGAAACACGTTTAGCTGTGTTGTAGGTTTGAATAAAATAATCTGAAGAGAGTCAGGCTGAAGCTCGGATATGCTTCATCCTGAGCGGCCAGAATCATAATGGCTCAAAAAGTACTCTAGGCTTTCTGTTCACACAGAAATTCAGGACAATTACAGTGGGGAAAAAAGTATTTAGTCAGCCACTGATTGTGCAAGTTCTCCTACTTAGAAAGATGAGAGAGGTCTGTAATTTTTATCATAGCTACACTTCAACTATGAGAGACAAAATGAGAGAAAGAAATCCAGGAAATCACATTGTAGGATTTTTTAAGAATTTAATTGTAAATTATGGTGGAAAATAAGTATTTGGTCACCCACATACAAGCAAGATTTCTGGCTCTCACAGACCTGTAACTACTTACTTACTTTAAGAAGCTCTTCTGTCCTCCACTCGTTACCTGTATTAATGGCACCTGTTTGACCTCGATTTCTGTATAAAAGACACCTGTCCACAGCCTCAAACAGTCAGACTCCACACTCAACCATGGCCAAGACCAAAGAGCTGTCGAAGGACACCAGGAAGAAAATTGTAGACCTGCACCAGGCTGGGAAGAGTGAATCTACAATAGGCAAGTAGGTTGGTGTGAATAAATCAACTGTGGGAGCAATTGTAAGAAAATGGAAGACATACAAGACCACTGATAATCTCCCTCGATCTGGGGCTCCACGCAAGATCTCATCCCGTAGGGTCAAAATGATCATGAGAACGGTGAGCAAAAATCCCAGAACTACACGGAGGGACCTGATAAATGACCTGCAGAGAGCAATCAGGACCAAAAAGTAACACAAGGCTACCAATCAGTAACACCAACTACGCCAAGAGGGACTCAGATTCCTGCGTGCCAGGCGTGCCCCCCTGCTTAGCACAGTTGAGTTGAATAATTTTGAGGAAAAAGAATGCGGAGTTGCATCCCCAGAACACATACCTACTGTGAAGCATGGGGGTGGAAACATCATGCTCTGGGGCTGTTTTTCTGCAGAGGAGACAGGACGACTTGATTCCGTGTTAAGGGAAGAATGAATGGGGCCCATGTATCATGAGATTATTAAGCCAAACCTAGTTCCATCAGTGAGAGCATTGAAGATGAGGAACGTGGCGGCGGGGCTTCCAGCATGACAATGATTCCCAAAACACACCACTCGGGCAAACAAAGGAGTGGCTCCGTAAAAAGCATTTCAAGGTCCTGCAGTGGCCTAGCCAGTCTCCAGACCTCAGCCCCATAGAACATTTGTGGAGGGAGTTGAAAGTCCGTGTTGCTCAGCGACAGCCCCAAAACATCACTGCTCTAGAGGAGATCTGCATGGAGGAATGGGCCAAAATACCAGCTACAGTGTGTGCCAACCTGGTGAAGACTTACAGGAAACGTTTGACCTCTGTCATTACCAACAAAGGTTATGTTACAAAGTATTGAGTTGAACTTTTGTTATTGACCAAATACTTATTTTCCACCATAATTTACAAATTCTTTAAAAATCCTACAATGTGATTTCCTGGATTTTTGTTTTCTCATTTTGTCTCTGATAGTTTGTGTACTTATGATGAAAATTACAGACCTCTCTCGTCTTTCTAAGTAGGAGAACCTGCACAATCAGTGACTGACTAAGTACTTTTTTGCCCCACTGTATATAGAATGATGCCTTTATATACTGAGATGCAACGATGATAAAACTCACAATTAAATGGAGTTCATTAGAGGTAAATCTGACACAAGGGAAATCAACAGACTGCATTACGCATGCTTGGATGCCTAATCTGGGTCTCTCTGAGGGGTTTGGAGTAGTTAAATGCTCCTGCGCTTACCTCAACCTCAAACTTTCTTCACTTAACCCCAAAAAGGTAAAAACATTCAATAATTATGGCCTCTTTCCACCACAGCACACAGACTCACAAACCTTAAGCTGGCAGCTTTCGAGTAATGCTATACGAACACATTCATCTTCTTACTCCAACATGCACAGCGCCATGCAGGAGCATCCATCAGCGTACGTAGATATTAGCGCGTTACTATTTCAAGCACCTAAAATCTGTCATTCAGAGCTGTGCCGTTAGCGATGCACGCCAAGAACGGTGTGCGCTCACACTCGGCCGCACGTGCCCTCTTATGCATACCCAGTGGTATCCGTTTCATTATCCTCTGTGCACTTTACATGCCAAACGCTCGGCACGTCTCTCGGCAGCTAATTGCTCTTAATTGCGGGGCTAAATTTAATCCCTTTAACCTCAGGTGAACACCCAGGGCGACTGACACACAAGAAAAGAGCTGCCGGTATCTGCTTCCGTCTCCGAAATTTGGGCCTGGAGGCTTGCAAACTCGAGCTCTGCACCTTGAGTTCATAATGGGTGCCAGGGTGGACGTGCAGCAGCCTAGCAGAAGCTCATCGAGCGAGATTTAGATAGGTTTTTGCTGCAATACATCACATTGAAAGATGTTGTAATCCTTTTAATTCAGGATTCAAGTCCATAAGTAAAAATACAGATACTATTAATAAGGTTTACACCAGTAAAAGTCCTCTTTTTAAGTTTCTACTTGAGTAAAACTACAAAAGTACCTTCTTTTAAATGCATTTAACTATTAAAAGTGAAAGTACTGGCATGGACTCTGGTTATAATGTTACATTACTGTTTTGCTGTTCGCTTTTAAATTCCGTTTATTCCACAGGGTGATGTTGTTTTAAATGTCATATTTAAATTCCTTTTCCTTATTTAAACAACGTTTTCCTCCACGGCTTATTTTCGCCATGCCTGTATTGCAAACAGCACACTGAAGAGCCCCACGCTGAAGATATGGCTGAAATAGATCCCTACTCCCTCATTAGGATCCCTACACCGTCACTAGTATTGCGCAAAAGCACAACTGAAACACAACTGAAATCTAACACTTCCTCATCAGCATGACTCAGCAGCGGTCTAAGAAACAAACTGGCAAGCAGCTGAGCCATGTTTAAAGCTCTGCGCTTCTCAATTAGCAGGAACAGACCAGTTGTGACACAAAACCTTTTTCATGGAAATTCACAATAATTATAGAAAACACAGTTATGTGCCTAAATATTTACATTTACATGTACAGCATTTAGCAGACGCCCTTATCCAGAGCGACTTACAATTGATACAGTCTTACAATCCAAGCCATTGTGGGTTAAGGACCCAACATTAGTAGGATTTGAACCCTGGACCTTCTGGTCCATAGTCCAGTACCTTACCCGCTAGGCTACCACAGTCCCATAAATGGGCAATTAACGTAGAAATCTGTTACAATTATTAAGTAAAATATGGTCATCGCAGTTCAGTGTACTGTAACACGATATGTCGAGCTGCGTTGTACAGTGTCCTTGTCTATAAAACAACGTTTGGATTTAAAAGACAGATTTCTATTTCCTAGTATAATTTAAAATAGCTTTTAAGACCTCGGCGGCTGAAGCAAATGTTGATAGGTGCAAACCTGTAGGTTTGAACACAGTACGTGTTTACCTGATATTTGTAGGTCACTGCGTCTAAGGAAAGGTTACACGCTGTGATCATGTTATTTTGACACCGTTAGAAGCCCTGATACTAGAAACTCATTTTCTCTGAAGCAAATATAATCTCATGGCGTTACATGAAACAGCTTCACTACGGGCTTTATGAGAATCTCTCAACTCAGACTCAAGGCTGGTCGATTTCCGTGCAGGTTCCTCACAGAGAAGAGAAATCTGCCAGACGAATGAGAATTCAGCTCCGTTTTCATATCGGCTGAGCAATCTTAATAACAGCGTTTGTGAGAACGTTGTCGCACCAAGAGGTGGGAGACGGGGGTGTTTTTGTTTGTAAGCATGAGCATGGCATCAAAGCGTAACTGGCAGTTTTGCACTTGAACAGAACACACACACACACACACACAGCAGAAACTTATGATGCAACAGTTTTGCAATATCTGCATACTGCCTTCCTTCTGGCTGCGTAATGAAATGAAGAACAGCCACCATGACGGGCGCTTCGCTGGTTTGTAACGCAGGCAGCCGATACGCACCGTGCTTGCTAACATAATCCTCATTGTTTAGCTCCCATTTTCCACCCACTTCACCATTTGATCAGTTTAATCTGAGCATAAATCCCTCCCAGAGGAAAACAGATCCCTAGACTTTACGCAGTGGGCGGTAAACAGGCGAACGTGCTCCGAGCGATAACTAATGAAGTGTCCTTTCATTCAGGCAGCGTTTTAGCCTCTTTGACGGGAAAGCTCTTTATTGAGCGGAGTTCGCTAAAGGCCATGCTGAGGGCTGAGCATTATGCACCTCGGCTTGAGTTCATTTCGATAAATGGATCGGGTCAATAGCGTAGGATGTACGTCAGCCTTCAGAGTGAGTCAGAGGGTCAAAAGTGGGGTTTTTTGTCTCCCCCTTGGGCTCACGATGTCAAGGATCAATCGCCATTCATCACCAATACATACCTTTCTCCCAAACACAACGTCTGAGTCACAGGCTTAAAAAGAAGGTGTATTGCCAATACATTACATTGACAAAACACAAAATTCAGTGCCACGTGGCGCGGAGTTAACGATGCATCGATACATCGTCCGCAACAATTGTACAGCACTATCCACCAGGAGGAAACTTCACATCATGCCAACCTCGGAAGACTTTACAGGAAGTAGTAACGCCAGCCATGTAGACGCGGGAGAGACGAGAAGTAAAAGAAGAACAACCGGGGAGCGAGAGCCAACGAGAACGGGAAACTTCGTCCATAGCCATGGCAACCACAAGTTTGCACGATCCTAATCATGGTTATGATATCGTGGGTGTGTTGCCATGGGAACAGGCCAAACCAGACGAGCCAGCTGCAAGTTCCTCTCCTATATGCAATTAAAACAGCATTCAGACACTGACCAGACAGCCCGTCGCCTTAGATTCGACATCATTAGGAGCCGCAGCGCCGAGTCTGTAGGACCCGTCCGTACAGGGAACGTCCTAAATAACCAAGTCTATTTAACTCTGTCCAACTAGTGTGTAGTGATGTAACAAGATCAACTATTTACTTGAAAACCTTGTAAAGTTGAACTCGGATTTAACGCGTAGCAAAGAATGCAGAGGTCTGAGAATAAAGTTGGAAGCAGTAGACTTTAAGTAGGTAGAAACAAGAGGCCATTTAGAACACCATCTACATCTGCTACACCTAGTACTGGTTTTCAGAATGCCATTCAGATCGCCATTTGCTATAGGAGGAAACCGTGGTTCAAATAGCAGGTTGGGGTGTTCAGATTCCCCAAACCTTACAGCAGGAGTTTGAGTAAGACTACATATGGAAGTCTCATTTGAAAATATCAATCAGCACAGTGCATCTGTTGTAGATATAAAGACTCATAACAGAAGGTCTAGGGTCTCAGTCCAGTGAGACGTGTCTGAAACATCTCTAGTGGGATGCCTGTACCAACACTGGAGTGGCATCTTTACTGAGGCTCCTCTGATTTGATCAAACCCTCACCCTCATTTCTAGCGCATGTACCTGCAACCTTATTCTTTTGGTCACTACCCAATGATTTACCCAGTAATGAGTAGTAACAATGTCTATATTCTGTCTTACAGCACAAATGTGTCATTGTTTAATTCATAGAGAACAGCACCTTACGTTCCTCCAGCAGCTTGCTGATTAGTACTGGTACTGAATTGCTGTAGCACTGTCAGTAATATGTACTATAATATTTTATGAGCACAGTCAATTCAGTATGGAGTACCACCCTAAAATCATGACCTAAAAGAATGACTTCTACAGGAAAGAAATATACTGATAAAACAACACACCCTCAGTTCAATCTGTGTATGCACAGTGAATACATTTACTTTGCAAACATAAAAAAAAATGTCTGCAGGCTATTTAATAGCAAATACACGTCATTTAGCAAACGCATTAGTTTTCCATATTTGAAATGATCCAAGCAAATAGGTAAGCAAAGGGATATTTCTCAAGAGCAGAGCAATTGTCCTCTGGTAATCCGAAAAGTTGAACTCTTTCAATCATTAGCTCAGAATGGCTACTAGAAGAGTTACAGTGTTGCTTGAACGTTTGTGAATCCTTCAGAAATTTCTATATTTATGCATAAATACGACCTAAAACATCATCAGATTTTCCACAAATGAGACAAAATATCATACTTGGTCATTTATTTATTGACGAAAACGATTATTACATATTAGTGAGTGACCCCCCTGTGCAGCAATAACTGCAGCTAAACGTTTCCTGTAGCTGCTGATCAGTCCTGCACACCGGCTTGGAGGAATTTTAGCCCATTCCTCCGTACAGAACAGCTTCAGCTCTGGGATGTTGGTGGGTTTCCTCACATTAGCTGCTCGCTTCAGGTCCTTCCACA
>JAJAGP010000235.1:0-112500 GCA_025084515.1 Ancistrus triradiatus
CATAGGACACAAAGCAGAAACAACCCTAGACAGAGCGCCAATCCATCATAGGGCACACACACACACACACTCACACACACACACACATACTAGGGCCACTGTAGAGACACCAATTAACCTAATTCACTTCTATGGACTGTGGGAGGAAACCAGAGCACCCGGAGTAAACCCAGGCAGACACGGGGAGGACATGCAAACTCCACAAAGAAAGGACCCAGACCACTCCAACTGGGATCGAACCTAGGACCTTCTCACTGTGAGGCAACAGCGTTACTCACCAAGCTGCCATTCTGCCATTTTGAAATATTAGTTATAATAATTTTCAGAGATATCCTGGCAATTACCTTAATAACTGATGATTATTTTCATTAATGTGTTTTATGATAAGCTTTGGTCAAGCTTTAACTTTTTTCTATATCAATTACAAACTATAAAGTTTCAGATCTAGTAAAGATTAGGAGTATGTCTGAATCCTGAATGGAGGTGGGGAGTTATTAAATAACTGGGAGGCCATGTATTGTCAATACCCTGTCTCCTGTCTTGACTTTTAAATTTTAGAAACTAAAAAAAGCACTTTGTAAATTAAATAGACATGCTGAGTAAGACCTTACGTGTTCACACAGATACTTTGGGGCTAAGCCATATATGTTAACTGAAGGAAATTGTACCAATCAATATGGCATCTAACAGTTAACTAGTGCAGGACTGACAGAACAGGACTAATATGGATACATTTTCTAGTTCTATTTAGCACTCGAGCAGCTGCTTTCTGAATTAACTGGAGCTAGTGAGTATTGTGTTACAAAATATATCCCCCAGACAAAAAATGAGTCACCTTGCATATTTAAGATGGTAGTAACTTCAGGCTCCTGCAGATGGCGTTGCATGAGGATGATGGGGCAATACATACCTGCGTGGTGTGTAAATGGATTCATAAACTGAGAAAAGGTGGTACAGTGCAGTAAATGTCTCGTTGGATGTGTGGTAAATTTGTCACAAAAAGGAGTGATTGCATTTGAGAATGCCAAAGGCCATAGTGCGAAGGAAGTAGTTGAATTTGCAAGAGTATTGAAGCGTACGATCATACAGGTCTACCAGCAGTGACAAAAATACAGGAAATACTAAACAGAATTTGTTTACACACTATTAGATACATTTCAGTCACAGCTGACTAATATTTTGTTTGGTGAGTATAATAATCTTTAAGTTATTATTATTATTAATTATGAAAGACATGAGTATTCTTTTGGCTGACAAACTAGTGACCAAAACACCCAAGAAACTGATTTGTAGCCTTGTATGATATTAATATTGCAAAGCCTGACATTGCGACATCGATTATCCATATCGATTAGCACACACGACTTTGTGCAGCCTACTCCGAAAGCACTTCATCTAATCCATAGAACATCACAAAGTGCCTTGCAAACAGCAGTCTTAATAGAACTCCTATTTTCTGGTTCACTCAGCTGTCCAACAAGCTGTTTTAATAAGTCCAATAACTCTACTCCCAATTGCACTCTACATCAACAGTGTATGCTGACCAGTGGTTTATGACTGTGTATATTTGAACACAATTGGGCATGGCCATAAAGAGTGTACATAAATCACTCTGTTAACAAAGGTCATAAAATCGTAAATCACTCACTGTGGCTTTAATAGCCTGTCATAGGTTACAATGCTAGAGTGATGTGTTCGAAAGTGTGTATTATATGGTAAACATTTACAATGGAGAGCTAAGCATGAGTCGAATCCTCTCAGTGTTTACTACTCCTGCTTCCCTGGGTCTCTTGCTGCACGTAGCAGACCAGGGTTCATGGAGACATAACAACAACAACAACAAACACACACACACACGCATGCACATATGCATATACACAGATGGCTGACCCCTGCTGGTTATTATTCGGGTGGTCCCTAGATCTGTCTTGGTCAGGCTATTTTTAAAAGAATTAATAGCAGGCTGTCAGTCCTCACGCTCACAGACTGGAGAAACAGGCTGCAGTGTTTTTCAACCTCCTTTGACTATAGTACGCTGCACATACAGTTTCATCTTTGCCAGTGTGGTCTCTGGGGGCGTAAGCATAAGGACATGTTGTGAACTATGCAATGTGACTGTGTCAGCAAAGCTGCCATGGGCAGCACCTGCAAAACATAGCAGTATGTTGCATTATACTGGCAACCGAATGTGTGAAAAACGCAGAAAATTACTGAACAGCTGCCCCGTTTGTGCATGAAAACACATAAATAAAATGCATGCAAAGTTTTGCGCCCGAACTCTATGTATGGCCTTGTACATTCAGCGATATGAATGACATGATTAAAAACAGAATGGGACTTTCAGTCATAACGTCTTTTGAAGTCAATAATATATCAAGGAAAAGTCAAGGAAAATCTCTGGGCCCTATGGCAGCCCTAAAATCAATAATAGTCCCACCCCCACCACAAAAAAAAGGTTGTAGACCAACATTCAAATGTTCACTGAGGGAGTTAACATGTATTTAATAATCAGATAACTTCAGATAATCAGATTTTGTCAGTAAGCCGATCAATACATGCAGATAATAGGAAACCTCAAGGTAGCCTGTGGACTGTGGTAGCCTATCGGTTAAGGTACTGGACTATGGACCAGAAGGTCCAGGGTTCAAATCCCACCTCTGCCACTGTTGGGTTCTTGAGCAAGTCCCTTAACCCACAATTGCTTGGATTGTAAGATTGCATCAATTGTAAGTCGCTCTGGATAAGGGCGTTTGCTAAATGTTGTAAATGTAAATGTAAAATGTAAGGTTTACGTGACTCAGGCAGTACTCAGATTTCTACTTTGCAACCAGCCAATAATCTCACAGAAAAATGTGAGATAAACTTCAAAATGTAATATTAAATAATAACATTCTTAATTTTCTCAAATATATCCTGCATTCCAGTGTCTCCACAAAGTTTTCTATAGCTGTTTCACTGCAGTTAATTCCATAGCGTGTTTAATTCCGAGGTTGCCAGATCGCGAGGAAAAAATGTCACAGTCGATGGAAAAAAGTGACATAAAGCCAAGTCTTTGAAATAGGTGGACCTGGCAACCATGTCGGGTTAGGAAATTGGATAACTGGTATACAAGCTATAAGTAATCCAAAAAATCCAGGTTTCTTTATCTGGTTTCTTAATCTGATTTCTGTATAGTATGCTGTATACATGACATCTTGAATAATCAGATAACTGCAGAAATCCGACTATGATCGGATTATTAAGTGCATGTAAATGCTCTCACTAATCTCACAGAAATATGTGACATAAACTTCAAACTTGAATATTAAATAATCAAATTCTGAATTTTCTCGAGTATATACCGCATTTCAGAGTCTCCACAAAGTGTTCGATAGCTGTTTCGCCACCTTTAATTCCTCATTGTGTGTAATTTTGGGGTTGCCAGATCCCATGAGGAAAAAAATTAATCGACACAGTCAGTGGAAAAAGAGCCCAAATAAAACCAAGTCTTTAGAATAAGTGGACCTGGCAACCGTGTTGGTTAGGGCACATGCATGCGCAGACTGACAAAACCAACTGAAGTCGGGTAACTGGTACTGGAAACCTAAATAAAAAAGATTCTTTTGTTTGGATTTTGAATCTAAAAACGTAATAGTTTCAGCTAATTTTGCCAAGTATACTTTTAATGAGTTTACTCTGCACCATTAAAAGTGACCTTTGCTAAATATGTGACCCATAACAGCAGTGTTTCTCTTTCTACCCTGGTGATATTCCCCTGTCCCCATATGCCTCCCTCCACCCGTACCTATCTAGCCACACTCCCTCACTCTCACCTCTCTTTGCTGATTATTTTAGAGACATGAGCCACAGGCATACTGGCATACAGTACATATCTCCAGCAGGGTGAACCAGGAGTCATGTCTGCAGAGGGCACTAATCCAGGCCTGAATGCTGCAACCTGTTAGCCTGGCTTGGGCGCCATGCCCAAAAGTCGAGGACACATTCATACACTTTCAGCCTGCCTGAACAGTGTCATTAAGGGCATGTACCTCAGGCACAGAAAATAAATCCAACCCAACGACATAGCAGAATTGCTCTGCACAACATTGTAAAAAGTGCTGAACAATTGTTAGCTAACAGAGAAAGTTATCATTGTGTTCAGCAACAACATTTACAGGCGCTAGCAAGGATGGTATTACATTACAAAAAATGTTAAAAACATTATTAGTGCACCTGAAAACTGGATGGCTAGAACGTCCAAGGAAGCAAAATTCAGATTCATTAAATGTTCTGCTAACCTGAAACGAACCACTTGAACCACTACAGCATGAACTGGTGATTCTCTCAAAGTATTTATTTAGGTTAGCTAACTATTGTATAAATGTAGTTTTTGTGGGCTTGAAATTGTCTAGCTAGCCATGCTATGGATAAAGCAAAGAATACAGAACCTGTGTGGAATAATGTTCATTGCATTTTAATAATGCTAAAGAAATGTCACTATTCTGTGTGTGATATGGCAACAAAAATGGCTATATTACACTAACTAACCAGTGAAACAACCAGCTAGCAGATTAAAAACACTTTTAAATGCTGTAAATATAACTAAAATGGCAGCATCCAAATTAAATAGGTAGTCAACTTAAACTACTAGAACAGTTTTACCACCAAATACAGAGGGTGCTTGAAGGTTTGTGGACCATTTTGGATTTTGTACATTCTGCATAAATATGACCTAAAACATCATCAGATTTTCACATAAGGTGCATCCCAAGAACACCGTACCTAGTGTGAAGCATGGGGGTGGAAACATCATGCTTTGGGGCTGTTTTTCTGCAGAGGGGACAGGACGACTGATCCGTGTTAAGGGAAGAATGAACGGGGCCATGTATCGTGAGATTTTAAGCCAAAACCTCCTTCCATCATTGAAGATGGAACGTGGCTGGATCTTCCAGCATGACAGTGATCCCAAACACACTGCTCGGGCAACGAAGGAGTGGCTCTGTAAAAATCATTTTAAGATCCTGGAGTGGTCTAGCCAGTCTCCAGACCTCAAACCCATAGAAAATTTCTGGAGGGAACTGAAAGTCCATGTTGCCCCAAAACATCACTGCTCTAGAGGAGAGCTGCATGGAGGAATGGGCCAAAATACCAGCTACAGTGTGTGCCAACCTGGTGAAGACTTACAGGAAATGTTTGACCTCTGTCATTGCAAACAAAGGTTATGTTACAAAGTATTGAGTTGAACTTTTGTTGTTGACCAAATACTTATTTTCCACCATAATTTACAATTAAATTCTTTAAAAATCCTACAATGTGATTTACTAGATTTTTTCTCATTTTGTCTCTCATAGTTGAAGTGTACCTATGATGAAAATTACAGACCTCTCTCATCTTTCTAAGTAGGAGAACTTGCACAATCAGTGGCTGACTAAATACTTTTTGGCCCCACTGTACTGATGTTTTTAAAAAAAAACAAACCCTGTGAGCTCTACTTCGGATATAAAGTTGGTGACCAAGACAAACCCTGGGCTCCTCACGTTTGTTATGCATGAAACTTTGCTTTAGAGGTATACGAAAGTCAAAGGCATTTCCAGTCCTAATGATGTGCAAAACCAGAATGGACTTCTTCCTGACCAAAGTGTCTTACTTCTATACTAAACTTTAGAAATATGCTGAAAATAGTGAAACATGATGACAGCTTGCCAATGCCACCAGAGACATGAGGGCTAGATGAGGCAGATACTGGCCATAATTTAAATGGTTTGGTCAGGGATTTGTCAAAACCTAAAGCAGAACTACTTGGTTTAAGATGAGGATACGGTTTGCTGTCACCAGGAAGAAAAATTATCTTTCAGAACTATCTAGAATATTTAACAAATCTTTAGATAAGTGGACAACCTTTGTATCTGTACTGATATTAATGGATTGTTTATGGATTGTTGGGGTATATGCATGGCGTACTGTTGATTTTTTTGTGAATGGGTTAGCCATGCTATAGGTACACATCATGTTAAAAAGAACTGGCCACTCTTTTCATTCTATATTTTCAATCCAGGGCAGAAAGGGTGGTGTATAAACCACTTGTTGACTTGCAAAGTTATTTCTGCTTCCTCTTCACATAAAACTCTGATTAATGATTTTTTTATGAAAGCAATGAAGAAAGATGGTGATGGATTTTGCAGTTTGAGACAGATTTTGATGCCAGGATTAAGGATGACATTTATGCATGGATGGCAATTATGGATGTTGTTGAGAATTTCTTGGCAATTACAGATCACCAAATTACACTGCACTGATTGACAACACGCTTGCAGCATATAAAACCAAACCATGTGCAACATGTCATTGAAAAATCATTTTCTGCATTCAAGTCAAGTCAAGTCAGATTTATTTATATAGCGCTTTTTACAATGGAGCATTGTCTCAAAGCAACTTTACAGGTTTAGATTATCTCCTAATAACTACGTCCAATCTCAAATTGAGCAAGCCTAGGGCGACAGTGGCAAGGAAAACTCCCTAGTTCTAGGAAGAAAAGAAAAGAAACTTGGGAGGACAAGGGACTCACACAGGACCCAACCTCCTTGGGCGGCGTAGATGATAAATCTAAGAGAGAACTAAAGTCATCGGAGTCAAAGTTTGAATAGATGTGAGTCTGCACATCGACATTAAGTGGCCGGGGTATGATGATAAAATCTAAGAGCGAAACTAAAGTCATGGAGTCACATCATGGCGGAAATAAAACATGGAATTATGCACAGTGGGCTCCATCCCAGAGTACATCATGTGTAGGGCCGGAACTGCCGGGAAACACAGATCGGAGAGAAAAAGAAAAGGTAATTAGTTAGTGATAATGAGCACAGTGTCTTATTAAACAATCACTGATGCATGTCAATCATGATGCCAAAGTGTGCATGAGACCCACGGCCAGCAATTAGCTATCGCAGGATAGCTAGAAGCTAGAAGAGGAGAACTGGGTAGGAAACACAGCAAGAGGGATCCACATGAGGACATTGGGCAACCCCACGAGCGCCAAGACAGCAACCAACGTCTCTGATCACCCTAAGACTCTTTGACTAGGCACCCCAGCTCTGCCCTTATTCTAAGGCAAGGAGGCATGAGTCAAGATCACGCAAACCGAAGCCTAGTTCAGCCAGACGCCCCCACTCGGACACTTCCGGCTCGCGGACCAAGGCAGGAAGGCAAGAAATGACTCCAGACTCCGGCCCCAGCACCCAAAACCATGCAACCTGGTCTCATCTAGTCAAAAGCCTGCGTAAAATAGGGTATTCTTTAGCCTAGACTTAAAACTTTGCGAGGGCTGTTTGTCTGAATTTCGAACGATAGTGCGGAAGTGTATTCCATAGTTGGGGGGGCCAGATTATATGAGAAAGATTTCCCCCTTGCTGTGACTTTTTAATTTAGGAACTCAAAGAAGTCCTGCACCCTGGATCGAAGTAGACGAGTTGGATTGTAAAACTCTAAGAGGTCACTCAGATAATGTGGGGCCAGGCCATGTAGAGCTTTATAAATTCTAAGAAGTATTTTGTAATCAATGCGGAATTTGACTGGTAACCAGTGCAGTGATGATAGAACAGGAGTGATATGATCAAATTTTCTAGTTCGAGTTATCACTCGGGCAGCTGCATTCTGAACTAACTGAAGTTTATTTATAGATTTACTAGAGCATCCTGTAAGTAAGGCGTTACAGTAATCCAACCTTGAGATTATAAACGCATGAACAAGTTTTTCTGCATCATTAAAAGAGAGGATATTTCTAAGTTTAGCGATATTACGTAATTGAAAGAAAGCAATTCGAGTGATGCTGCTAATGTGTGCATATGCGTTATCTGAGTTAAGTAAGAGAAAATTAAATGATATGTCTATTATTGCCTTTACACAGTCCTCAATTTTGTTGATTGTAAGGCTGTCATTAGGTTTGTCCGATATGTACAGCTGTGTATGATACACAGCTGTACATTTCGGCCAAACCTAATGACAGCCTTACAATCAACAAAATTGAGGACAAATGATCTGCATAGCAGTGGAAACTAATGCCATGTTTACGAATAACTGAGCCTAGTGGCAGCATGTACAGAGAGAATAAAAGCTGGCCAAGCACTGAACCCTGAGGCACGCCATACTTCACTTTTGAGAGCTAAGACTTTGGATTATTTATATGACCAAACTGGTACCAGTCGGATAAGTAGGATTTAAACCAAGAAAGTGCTAATCCCTTAATACCTACAGTAGTTTCTAGTCTGTTTAGTAAAACATCATGATCTATAGTGTCAAATGCTGCACTTAAATCTAACAGAACAAGAAAAGAAACACATCCATTAACTGACGACACTAACAAGTCATTTAGTACCATAATTAATGCTGTTTCAGTACTATGATGGGGCCTGAAGCCAGACTGAAATGTTTCATAAATACCATTCATTTGGAGGTAACTGCAGAGCTGCTGATAGACAGCATTTTGTAAGATTTTGGACAGAAATGGTAGATTTGAAATTGATCTATAATTAGATATCACACAAATGTCAAGATTGGCTTTTTTAATCAGTGGTTTGATATCAGCAGACTTGAAGGATTTGGGAACATAACCAAAGGTAAGGGATGAATGTAAAATAACTAACAGTGGCTCTATAATACTAGGTATTACTTCTTTGAGTAAACGTGTAGGAATTGGATCTAATAAACATGTTGATGACTTAGACGAGCTGATCAGTGCGGATAGTTCAGTATTAGTAATTGGGGTAAAAGATTTTAATCTAGATTTACAGATAATTAAACAGATGTCTTCACTAGTGCTGCATCTGGAAGGTGGCTGAATACTTTGGTGATGTGGTGAGCATTGAGTTTTATGTCTAATGTTTTCTATCTTATCATTAAAGAAAGTCATGAAATCATTACTGTTAAAATTACACAGAACGGGAGAATCACTTTCTGTAGGGGTTTTGTTCATTTGGAGACTGTATTAAAGAGAAATCTTGGATTATTCTTATTTTTCTCTATGATTGAGGAGACTTATGTCGCCACTCGCGCACTAGGCGCCACGTTGTTTGCTTTGAGGTATGAGTGTAGTCATTATACCATGGTGCTAGCCTTTTTTCCCTAATGGGTTTGACCCTAGCAGGAGCAATCATATCCAGGGTTGAGCAAAACACACTTTCTAATTGGTCATTTACACACTCAAGATGATCGGGCTCCATAAGTGTATTATATTTTAAGTCTGGTAGGTTTTTAATAAACGCAGCTGGAGTAGCAGATGTGATAGTGCGCTTGGTGTGATAACGAGGCAGAGGGATTTTATTTATTAGAGATAGCTCAAATACTAAAAGATAATGATCTGAAATCAAATCACTTTGTGGGAAAACATCAAGGCTATCTATATTGATACCAAATGTTAATATTAGATCTAAAGTATGATTACAGCGGTGGGTTTTTCCCATCACATTCTGAGTGATACCCATGGATTCTAAGATGGATTCGAAAGCAATTCTAAGTGGATCCTGTTCATTGTCAAAGTGAATATTGAACTCACTTACAATTAAAGCCTTATCTGTTGACAGTATTAAGCAAGAAAGAAATTTAGCAAATTCCTAAAAAGATTCTGAATAGGGACCAGGAGGACGGTAAATAGTGATAAGCTGAAAAAAAATGTGGTTTTGACTTCCATAATGATGGATCAGTCACATTAAGAATCAGTATTTCATTAGCCCTGTAATGGGATTTAGTTGTAACACCTAGCTCTTTGTCAAAAATTGTGGCTATGCCTCCCCCGACCATTAGGACGAGGGCGATTAGCATGACTGCATCCAGGAGGTGAGGCTTCATTTAAGGCTAAATATTCATCAGGTCTAATCCAAGTCTCAGTGAGACAGAGAGCATGTAAACGTTTATCAGTGATTATTTCATTTAAAATCACTGCTTTGTTTGTAAGTGATCTAACGTTAAGTAATCCTAGCTTTAGTCTAATGTTGTTATTTCTTTGGGAGCTATTTGTGCTATCTGGGAAGCTATCTCTTTATACTAATGAGGTTATTAAAACAGACCTTTTGAGAGCGTTTACGTTTAGGGCAGATGCGGGTAACAGACACAGTTTCAATAATGTGGGTTCTGGGTGACGGTATATGGCTACCAGCAGACAGTTGGTTAAGCCGGTTTGTCTGCTGCCTGACCCCTGCTCTGGATAGTCAGCCCCTAACCAATCGGGCCATAAGACTATGGGCAATGTTGCAGGAGATGAGAGCGGCACCCTTCCGAGTGGGATGGACACCGTCCCATCCTAAAAGGCCAGGCTTACCCTCAAAGGCTGTCCAGTTGTCTATAAAGCCCACGTTGTTTTCAGAGCACCACTTGGACAGCCAGCAGTTCAGCGACCATAACCTGCTGTAGGCTTGGTCACCTCGCCGCATTGGGATGGGGCCAGAGCACACTACTGCATCGGACATCGCCTTCACCACTCTAACCACCTCTACAAAATTAGCCTTAGTAACCTCTGACTGACGAAGGCGTATATCATTAGCCCCTACACGAATAACTATCGTAGAGAATCTACGGCTCTCGAGTTCACTAAGAATCGTTACAATGTCCGGCACTCTAGCTCCGTGGATACATGTAACTCTAGCTGCTGGTGTCCCTAAAGGGGTAGCTACTTTCACGTGTCGTAAAATAGAGTCACCTATGACCAGAGCTCTTTCAACAGGCTGCTCAGTGGGTGCATCACTGAGGAGGGCAAACCTGTTGGACTCGTGAACAGGTAAAGAGTGGTGCTCTTGTGGACTAGCCTTATGACTACATCGCTGAACCGTCACCCACTTGTCCTGCTGCGAGGGCTCTGCCGAGATGGGGGCTCTAACTTCACCTTTGGCATCCAGATCTGCTTAGCTAGGAGCTGAGCTAGCCTTCTCTAATGTCTGGATGCACGCCTCTAAAACTACAATCTTCTCCGTCAGACGGCTACAAGCCTAAACCTATCACAAGTAAAAAATTTACACTAATGACGGAGGAAGAAAGGAGGAAGAATAGCGAAACAGGCCACACTCGGCCAAGGGAACAAGCGCAGCAGCAGAAGCCATGTTAGTACAATTAAAGAATTAAAGGTACTTAGCTTCGGGTGGTGTTGTGGGGTGCCGAGTGAAGATATGGTTCAGCTGCAGCCGATGGTCCAATGCAATGCTCGATTAAAGCGTTAATTCACACTTTTTTCCTGCTGTTTTTGGTGCAATCAGTGACAAACATTACAACCACAGAAGAGCAGTATTAGGAAAATTGGAATCCATTGTGAAGACGCACCAGATGGTGAATAAAAATGAAAAGCATCGGCAAAACATTCAAGTTCAGGTGAAATAACACATCACTATACTTGTTAGCATAGCAACTCAAATTTGTTTTAATGCTTTTAATACATTTTAAAAGCTGTACAATTGAAAGAAGGCCCTCGTACCATGTTGGGCCGCCTCTAGCCTGGGTAAAAGATGAGATACAGTTGGTTTACAGGTTCTGTATGGTATCCTGTGGCACATTTTTCCCACAGATGTTGCAGCTGGGCCTGTTGATCCTTCATAGTCATAGGTTGCTGAAACTGGCATCCCAGCTGGTCTCTTAAATGCTTGATTGGCAATAAATCTAGTGACTGGGCAGGCCAGGGAAGTGTAGTAATCTGGCAGAGACATTCCTGGGAAAGTCATGCAGGTGTGGGTGAGCATTATCCTGCTGAAAAATGCCAGTTGGAAGCCCTACCATGAGAGGAAACATGTGGCCACAGGATGTCGTATCACCTCATATATACCCGTATGTGATGGCTCCCCAGAACATCACATCAGCAATAGGGGCAGTGTGTCATGAGGCCTCCATACCTGAACTGTTGTCGAATCCCAAACAGAACCTGGATTCGTCACTAAAGATGATACAGTTCCTTTCGTAGCAATCCAGCTTTCTCGTTCACAACACCACTGCAAGCAAATGCGACTGTGGCTGGCTGTCAATTGCAGGACACATAATGGGCGCCATGACAACATATTTCTGCATGCCAAGTTTAGCAGCAGTCAGACATTTCTATCTGGGTGCGTCATTTTTGTCAATGAGTATATTAATACTAACAAAAATGTCAGTTTTCTGTGATGAGAAAAAAAACTTAACTGGAGGTTTATTACCAATGTCTGGTGCCTCAACAAGGGCCTTGTCATTTTTTTCCCACTTAGGCACACTACATCAACAAAATGGACCCAAAACTCACAAAAAACCCCAGACAATTGTACTTTTTAAAATAAGATTTTCTTTACTTATAATACACCTTGCAAAGCGTTTTGAAAGTCTAAAAATTCTGTGCAAGAGAGTTAAACAAGTAAACAATTAAATCAAGGATACAACTAAACTACATATAATAATTTATAAGTTAATGCACCTTAATTCTCATGTGTCTCTGCTTTCTGCATTTTTAGTCTTGCAAACATCTGCTTCCAGATTTCTTTAATGTAGTGCTAAGACAATTAAGCCTTGCATCCAAATCTGCAGAATTTAATGTTTATAAAACAATAAATGGCAAAGATAATCAAATAAATGCAGAGACTGACCTGTACCACAAAAACAAACACAATATCATATATTTACAGCATTTAGCAGACACCCTTATCCAAAGCGACTTATCACTGATATAATTGTGGCTTAAAGGCCTTGCTCAAGGACCCAAAGGTGGACGCTTGGCAGAGGTGGGATTTGGACATTGGACCTTCCAGTCTACAGTCCAACGCCTGAGCCACCAGAGTCCTGCATTTCAGTAGACACCCTTGTACTACTGGATACATCCTTAAAATCCAAGCAACTGTGGGTTAAGGGTCTTGCACAAGGTCCCAAGATTGGCAGCTTGGCAGAGTTGGGAGTTGAACCCTGGGCCTTCTAGTCCATAGCCCAGTACATTTACCACTAGGCTACCACAGTCCTCTCTTTATTTATATATTATATTATTCCAGGGAAAACCAGACAGAACTTTGAAGCCAGTACGTTTGAAAGGAGTGTGCCATGTTGCTTTGAAGCCATTTATTTGCAACACTGAATAATATATAGATGATTTAAACACACGTGCAACCAACCACCACTAAGGTGTAATGACTGGAAATCTTATCCAAAACATCTTAAACCACTTACAGTTTATCAATGCATCAATACATCAGGATCACAAAAGCCTTGTCAAGGGAATTTGGTGGTCAGAAAATGGCCTGTGAGTCAGTAAGGTTGTACTTTTCCCACTCAGAGCTTGTACTTGTGTTCTTGTGATCCTGTGATACTCACGGAGGGAAGGAGAGGCCAGCCAAGCCAGAGGGGAGACAGATCGAGCTCCAGAGAGAGAAGGTTATAATGGCTATGTAAACAGGATTATCAGTAGCTGAGCTCATTCCAGTAATATGACACCGACAAGCCCACTGCACGCTCACACATACACACTGTCTGTCTGCCTCTCTTTTACACACACACACACACACTTACTGGGTTATTATATCTTCTCTGCACGTCTCATCTATCTGTCATTAAAGTCTGCTTATTACAGCCATGTCCTTGAGTTTGCCTTGACCAATAGAGAGAGCAGTTAGATAGTTATATAAACCAAACCATGGAATTTTAAAGAGGTTTCCACATGCACAAACGTGAAGGAAATACATCACTAGGGAAAAGCCTCCATAACTTGTTTTGCTGCTCAAAAGAACCTCAAGCACTCACAGAAGGTCAAAGTCACAGGGCAACAAAAATCTTTTTTCAAGAGACATATTGTCTTACCTGAGTGCTCAGGTGCTGCAGTGGCAATTCTCAACCACACCACCATTCTGGGCTCGGTTCAAGACCTGAATTTGTTGAGACATGACTGGCCATGCCTGGTCTACAACAACAAACTCTACCGGACCTGTGATAAACTGCTGTACCACGCAATGTGACTGCTTGTTTAAGAGGATTGCTAACTAGCCACCACTAAGGCTGAATGACTGGAAATCTTACACAAACTATCTTAAACAATTTATCAATGCATCAGTACATCAGGGTCACAAAAGCCTGGTCAGGGATTTGGTGGTTGGAGCACACTGGTGCAAGTTTATCTTATGACATGACCTGTTATGGAAATATTGAGAGATACAGCCAATTGCGTGTGACTGCTTGTTTAAGAGGATTGCTAACTAGTGCACGAGTTTGTGCTGTGTTAACACACACTCTTTTACTGAGACCTCGGGAAATGTTGTTCTTACCATGATACGCTTTAACAAATGTGTTGCAAAGATCAGACTTTCATAGATTCTGTGCACCCCTGAATCTTTTTTTCTTATTGCCCCACAGTGTAAATAATATGCAGCTGATGCCTAATTGTTCTAGTTCAAATTTGGAACCTTTAATCCATGCTGGGATCTGTGCTCCGAGAGAAAAATGGAGCACAGCTGAGGCTGTAGTACACTCTAACCACGTGAACTACATGTCTGTCATCAAGCGCTTTAGTAGTCCCACTCTTTTCTCCTCTCTCTCTCCATCTGTTTCCCCTCCCCTCTGCAGCTTGGGCACTGATAGTACTACACTTTGCAGCTGACGACACATGCCGAGGCATCACATTCCACATCTTTACTACTTTACATGTTTGTGGCCCAGAATCACTTTGATTGGTGGGAGAGTATCAACCCCGTGGTATGGTGACAGCCAGTGAGGGAGGAGCTCTGGAGTGTGAGAAAGTGAGATATTAAATCTCACAGCATTTGCCTTCCAGTGCCTTCTGAGGCATTAGAAGCCCTTTTAAGATTTTTTTTTTCATTTACTTCTATTCATTTTAGACTGTCTGTTAAAACTTGCTGTTAAAATAGTGCTGATAAAAGAGAGCTTTTTTAGATTATCATATGTTCCATGTCATCTCCTTGAGCTATACAGTACTGCGCAAAAGTCTTAGGCCACCATTAGATTTGTTTATTTAGCAATGGTATAATGACCATATATAACACTGTCAACACTTTCAAACTTGGATTTGTCAATCCAATAATAATACACGTTTCTACTGATCTTCATTTCAGTTTCGGTTTTTAGCCTTTTCTCCCTGTCTCCTTTTGGAAACGTGGTTTCTTGGTGGCTACCCTTTCAAAAAGTCAGGCTTCTACGGACTGTAGAAGGGCCAACTTGGCATCCCAATGAAGTTTCTTTTCAGATTTTTTCCAGTTTTTCAAGTTGCATACAAATGTTATGTATTTTCTATTTTGTATTCTAATATAGAGACTGAGAAACAATTGTGGTTGGTCATTATACCATTACTAAAACAAGGGTATATGTTATCTAATGGTTGCCTAAGACTTTTGCACAATACTGCAGGACATTTTGTCAATGGATCCAACAGCGTGATCCACTTATTTTAAAGCTTTAAAACAAGTGTAAAAATTACCCAATAAAACCTTTTAAACATATGCTGTTACAGTGGTGCTTGAAAGTTTGTGAACCCTTTAGAATTTTCTATATTTATGCATAAATGACCTAAAACGTCATCAGATTTTCACAAGTCCTGAAAGTAGATAAAGAGAACCCAGTTAAATAAATGAGACGAAGTATAATATTTTTGTCATTTACTTATTGAGGAAAATGATCCAATATTACATATTAGTGAGTGGCAAAAGTATGTGAACCTCTAGGATTAATTTGAAGGTGAAATTAGAGTCAGGAAACAGGGAACAGGGATCTATCAAAGTCTGCTCTTCACAACACGTTTGTGGAAGTGTATCATGGCATGAACAGAGGAGATTTTTGAGGACCTCAGAAAAAGAGTTGTTGATGCTCATCAGGCTGGAAAAGGTTACAAACCCATCTCTAAAGAGTTTGGACTCCATCAATCCACAGTCAGACAGATTGTGTTTTAAATGGAGGAAATTCAAGACCATTGTTACCCTCCCCAGGAGTGGTCGACCAACAAAGATCACTCCAAGAGCAAGGCATGTAATAGTTGGCGAGGTCACAAAGGACCCCAGGGTAACTCCTCAGCAACTGAAGGCCTCTCTCACATTGGCTAATGTTAATGTTCATGAGTCCACCATCAGAAGAACACTGAACAACAATGGTGTGCATGGCAGGGTTGCAAGAAGAAAGCCACTGCTCTCCAAAAAGAACATTGCTGCTCGTCTGCAGTTTGCTAAAGATCACGTGGACAAGCCAGATGGATATTGGAAGGATATTTTGTGGACGGATGAGACCAAAATAGAACTCTATGATTTAAAAGAACACCGTTATGTTTGGAGAAAGGAAAACACTGCATTCCAGCATAAGAACCTTATCCCATCTATGAAACATGGTGGTGGTAGTATCATGGTTTGGGGCTGTTTTGCTGCATCTGGACCAGGACGGCTTGCCATCATTGATGGAACAATGAATTCTGAATTATATCAGAGAATTCTAAAGGAAAATGTCAGGACATCTGTCCATGAACTGAATCTCAGGAGAAGGTGGGTCATGCAGCAAGACAACGACCCTAAGCACACAAGTCATTCTATCAAAGAATGGTTAAAGAAGAATAAAGTTAATGTTTTTGAATGGCCAAGTCAAAGTCCTGACCTTAATCCAAATGAAATGTTGTGGAAGGACCTGAAGCAAACAGTTAACGGGAGGAAACCCACCAACATCCCAGAGCTGAAGCTGTTATGTATGGAGGAATGGGCTAAAATTCTTCCAAGCCGGTGTGCAGGACTGATCAACAGTTACAGGAAACGTTTAGTTGCAGTTATTGCTGCACAGGGGAGTCACATCAGATACTGAAAGCAAAGGTTCGCATACTTTTGCCACTCACTAATATGTAATATTGGATCATTTTCCTCAATAAATAAATGACCAAGTATAATATTTTTGTCTCACTTGTTTACATGGATTCTCTTTATCTATTTTTAGGACTTGTGTGAAAATCTGATGATGTTTTAGGTTCCTCAGGAATTGCCATTACCACAGAGCCACTTGAGCTATAATAGTATAATTAGTCATTAGCAGTCATATAATTATAAGTTATAATTATATGAAGAGTATGTATAGTATTAGCATACTGGCACGTGATTGGCCCTTATATGCTTTTACACAATAACACATAGCAAAACACATTTTATGCAGTTACGGTTAACCTTAAGTATTGTAAAACCACATCCAGCTATTTCTTTTTTAGGTTCTACCACATACACATGCACACAAGTATACACACATTTTACACCACTGAGAGAATCCAGACAGACCTCAGACTGTGCAGTCGGTCTCACACAGGCCATCCATTATAACTCTTCTCTCAGAGCTCTGAACTCTCTCTCTCTCTCAGTCTTAGAGTTCTTATTCAGCTATGTGAACAAAGATCCACTGTGTCCATCTGCATCTGAACCCAGTCTAGTGACGCTTCACATCCTATCCTGAGTTTATTTACAAAAACCTTGGAAAACAGACTACGAGAGTGTCTATAGAGGGTATCTGGGTCAAGTGCTGAGTCATTGCTGTACTACTGCATTCTGAAGTCTGGTGGAAACTGTGTTTTCTCCAGCATGTAGATGGAGTACAGTGGTGCAAGTTTATCTTATGACATGACCTGTTATGGAGATATCAAGAGATACAGCCTATTGCGTGTGACTGTCTGTTTAAGAGGATTACTAACAAGTGCACGAGTTTGTGCTGTGTTAATAGGTATTTTCTAGATCTAGTTATAGTCAGCATGTCTTGCCGGGCAGGAACTAGAAACAGATAGCCGATGTAAAGCAAGCTTTAGTGACACATGAGCAGAGGTACCAGAGGACAGAGCTGAACAAGAGTCCAAAACAGTACAGGGTTCAAAATCAGAACGACAGAATAATAAGAGCAGGGAGAGCATGAAGAGCAGGGCAGAATCAAAATCCAATCCCAGTCCTAAGTCGATAATCCAAGCAAACAGTATATTTAACAGGAAATCCGAAACGCAATACCGCAAACAATACCGCGAGTCCAGGAAGCAAACAGGGTTCAGGCACAGTACATAGAATCGGGAATACAGGAAAAGCTTAGTATCAAGGTCGGGTGCAGTGCAGGAACAACCTCGCAGAGAACAAGAGAAAATGCTGCATTTAAATAAAATGGGGCAACTGGGGTGAATACAATCACATAGTGTGTGACGAAAAAGATGGTAAGTGGAAACTGGAGTGCGGAATAGATGCGGCTGTGACATTGTACCCCAAGGAGTGCACAGGAACCGACGTGCACCGAGGTCTCCTACATAGATAGGACTGTCTCTGCGAGGTTGACCACGTGCTGCGGAAATGCCTGGATGAGTCCTGGGTCTAAGAGGCGACAGACTGGGCAAAAGCGTTCGTCTGTATCATATGCCTCTCAGTCGATCAGGTACTGAAGACCTTGGGCTCAACATTGGGAATCTAGCAGGTGGCACACCGTGTAGACGGTGGCTCCATCGATTTCTTGGACAGGAAGGGATGGGATGGTGGTTTATTTAATTGGGCCAGAGACAGCAGGCTTGAGCAGGGATACATGGAATGAACGGAACCTCCTGAAGTGTCAGGGTACATGGCTGTGTTTATTTGTTTGATGACTTGGAACGGCACAATGTATCGGGGATACAGCTTCCTGCTACCCCTGTGGAAGCATTTGTCCCAGGTTGAGAGCCAGACAGGGTTTCCAGGTTAGAAGTTAGGTGCCCGGTGCAGTCTAGAAGGTCAAAGGCAGCTCATGACAGAGAGTTTGACTGTATGGCTGCATGGGCATCTGGCTTGGGCAGATCGATGATAAAATCGATCAACAGGGCACTGAGCTGGAACTGAGCTGGAGTTTGTTGGAGGGCAGTGTTCAGGTCCTGGTCGAACTCCCATTGAATGGCAGGATGGGCTCAGGTGGACTGGTTGGAACATTCTGAGAAGAATAATGGGAAGACTTTGAAGTTCTTGGAGCCGGGACTGTCAGAGACAGTGAATAGGAACTAGGAAAAGAACATTGACCAGCAGTCCTGGTAGGGATTCAGCCTCTTCGCAGACCTGAGGTACTGTATTTCAGGGTGTAGTGGTCAGTGGATACAACAAATGGGTGCTCGGCTCTCATGAGCCAGTAGTGCCATTCTTCCAGAGCAAGCTTGATGGCTAATAGATCAGGAACAACCTTAAAATGACCCAGATACAGTATAATGTGAATCACTGCTGGCTTTAAATCTAAATGTTCTGTAAGGTACTGAATGTTCATACCTATTAATACGTGTTCCTATAGACCACCTTTTCAGTATAGTATACTGAAATGATTTTTGAATATATTGAACAAATTAATGCAATACAGTATCAGTAAAAACATACACGTCCAACTACTTCATCCATATTGTACTGAAATGAGTACTCACTTCACTCTCCCCTTCTCTCTCCATCATCCTCCCTGAAATATTTATATCTCCTCATCTTCTGTTCTCATCTCACATCATTTAAAGTAGGTATCATCATCAATACACTTCTCACACTGGTGAAAATGCAGTTTCATTCAGTATGAATATAGCAATAATATAGCATATACGGTATGTTGTTTTTTGCTTTTGCTGTTGTCAACATTACTGCATGGCTGGTCTGGCTACACCATCAACAGAAATAAAGTCCAATTTCTCCACTTTAAAGCAAGATTTCTGAAGTATTTTCTTCAGATATAACAGCTTACATAAAAATCAGTTGGTTAAATCTGAAACACATGGTCGAGAAATCAGTTTATGGGCCTTTAAAGCTCGGACAATGCAAAACTAACAAACTTTTTGTGGAAGCATCCATGTGTTCCCACTTTGTAGTAAGGAAAACTAATGACACAATTCTGAGGTAAAGATGAAAACAGCATGTGTGAGGGGGATGAAGGAGGGGACAGTATTGTGACAACTTTTAAAGTGACAGTAAAAGTGTTTAAAAAATAATTTGGTGCTCAAACACTTGGTGCTCAAACCCTGAAAGCCCACCGCTAGCATTGCCATGGTTATAGTTATTGCATACTATAGATAACTCCAATAACTCCAATAATCACAGTGTAACGTGACAAACACAGACCCAGACACAGACCCCGACCCTTGGAGTGCTGAGACTGCATTACTTTCCTTAGGTGTCTCTGCACACAAACGTAAGAGTGTCAGGAGCCCCAACCTCTATGAATGTCATCCAGAACCAAAAAACACAGGCATTACACAATCTTACCACCATGTAACGTGTGCCTACTACACTTAAACTTCACCTCACCAGAGGTGAGATATGAAGCAGCATTGTTCAGCATTGGGAACCAGCTCTCTAGCCACTCTGGTTCATATCCTGCCTCTGGTGAGGCAAGGTCTTTAGTATACAGTGTTTGCGTTTCAGTTCAGCTATCTGATGCAGCATTAAGTCCAAGTGTGTTACTGGCACCCCTGAAAGTTCAGTTGCACTCTGTACAGCTTCCGGATGTGCGTTTCCAAGTGTTACACCTAACAGAGGCACCAAAGATCCCTGGGGTTGCTTGCTGGGGTCTAGCTCAAATGTACTATTGCAAGATGGTCCAAATGCTAAATTTCATGGTACTCGTAATCTTGCACTCATCACAAATGAAGTCGATCAGATATGGTTGGTGTTTGAAGTGTGCACACTCAGTTTTGCACTGGACCTGTGTTTAATGTAGCTAAGAGCAAGCATGAGCTTAGCATCATTTATGCTGCATAGACTCACACTCACTTCAAACAATAATCTCAAAACTTACTTTTTAACATAGTTTATGAATCTGTGATATACTTTTATCTTTAAAATGGACAAAAGTATATTGCATGGCTAACAGTACAGCAGCAGCTACAATTATTGAATCAAAACAATGAATTCTAAGTACTGGACTTGAGTTTGCAATTGCCAAATTAGCGATGTTAGGACTTTTAATACAGTCTTATTCTGCTAAATTATGTACAAATGGTCTTTTGAGGTGAGAGTTTAAGGACAGTTTGCACAACTGTATGGCGTTAGCTTTATTATTTTACCAACATTAACCTCATAACTCCAGTGTGAAAGAAAAGTGTCAAGCATGTCTGATCCAAAAATATGTGCTAAATGGTCTATTCTTAGCTTTAATCTACAGCTTTACGGTTCTTGAACTGAATCTTTTTTCAGGTATTATGTTAATATTATAAGTGAACAATGCAGAACCGGGATTAATATATGTTGTGCGCTGCCATCTGCTGGTTGTTACATGCACTGCGCTGTAACAAAACCGTGTAGATATTCAATCACAAAATATCGTGTCGAGTTTTCGACAGTGAACATGGTGCGGAATATAAACATTGGTAAACCATAAATGCACTTTAGAGGCACTTTAGAGGCGTTACTGAACAATGGCATGTTTAAACAAACAGCAGATGGGAAGCGAGCCTAACAAGCTGCTATGCTAAGTAGAGTGCAAAAATGTAAAATCCACCACAAAGCAACAAGACTGCTGTTTGGACCATTAAGGGTCAGAGTTATGGTAGATAACCTAAATCTAAATTATATAAAGAATCCTTTGGACACTGAAAATATCACACTAAAATATTATCAAAGCTACACAGTGCTAGAAATACAGCAAAACACCAGCATGTGTTCTGTTTTGATGGTAGATAAGGGGTACTGTTATTGTGGCATATTGGTCAACCAGCTTATTCAGAAAGTTTACCAGCATAACCAGAAAGCTTTGTTGCATTTCTACATTTACATGAAAACTGAAAACAATAGGAAAATGTTAAGATAATTGCTCATTTTGCTAAGTGACATATCAAAGTGGAAATATGTAAATGATAGACTTTTAAGTTGTACAGTTATTAACAATGTATTGATGTACCTTCCAAAACTATGATATACCAGTACTTAAGCTGTATTTAGGAAGACATAATCAGAATTTCTGCACATCAGCATTTTTAGTGTCTAAAATGTATTTTATCAAAGTGTAAATAGAAAAAATGTCAATTCTGCCACTTGGTCAGCATCGTGGTCTTTTGTAGGTCATCCCAGGAAAAAATGTACTGTGAAATTTGACAGTAGAACCATTAAGTGGCCAAATTACCACCAAAATTCATAGTACAATTGTGAAATAATTCATGGTCAGTTCACAGTCCACCAACTTTACAGTTGTACTATGAAATTTCACAGTAGAACCATGAAGTGGCCAAATTACCATCAAACATTTATATTAATGGCAATTCACAGTTTTACTATGAAAAGTCACAGTACATTTTTTCCTGGAATGAGCAATGTTGCCAGTCATGTGGCATGTTTGTATGTCAAAGTCTGATTTATTTCTATAGCACTTTTTACAATGGAGCATTGTCTCAAAGCAGCTTTACAATTTTCTGTTATCTTCTATTATCTAAGCCCAAGCCCAAATTGAGAAGGTCTAGGGTGACAGTGCCAAAGAAAAACAAAGAAAAACCTTGGGAGGACCAAGACTCTAAAGTGGACTCTGTCTTTTTGGGCAGCTTATGTGTTATATGTAAGAATTACATTAAGTTACCTAATTAATAAGCTTGTCTAAACTCGTTGTTTCACCCACATCTGTTTCATGGCTATTGTTTGACTAGACGCAAGTTTGGTGACTTAACATACCTGATGTTGACATAATGTGTTTTAATGAGCAGCCTGCATGATTTATATTGTCCATTTACTTATGCACATTTGAGACGTAGTCCGTGATTGACGATTTTTTCTGTCATGCGAAGCTCATGAAGTCCAGTCTATGATAAATTACAGCAAAATCATTATAAGATAAGTCTGTTCACTTCGCTGCCATCTTGGTAACACCGAGCAATTATTTTCAGCCATACAAGACCAGATTCTTATCTATTTGAATGGGGAGAGACCTCTATATCCGAAACTGTGTTTGTGGCACACAGCATCAGGGATGCAGATTTGATCCAAACTTATGGCTACAGCCTGTGTGTAGTTTGGCCTGTTCTCCCTGCATGATCCCTTGGGTGCTAGTGACAGTAAGCTGATGGGCTACCCTAAATTGCCCATGGGAAAGAGCAAGCATGTGACGCCCCATGATGGACTGTATTAGCACCTTGTGCCAAGTGTTTCCAGGATAGGCTTTGGTCCAACTGCAACCGTCACTAGGATGAAGCTTTTACTGAAGATGAATGAAGTTACACTCACTGAGCACTTCCTAGGAACACTATATTAATTCTTAGAGTGACCAGATTTTCGATAATGAAAGACAGGACGCAGTCTGTACAGTATTGTAGTGTCGACGTGCATGAGGAATCTTTGCTCATGCCTTTCATCATTAAACACCCAACACAGCACAGCCACATTACCAGCCCTAATCATGTCTTTTTACCTGTCAATACTTGGATATGAGCACTGAGTAGCTGCCCAAGCACCTCAACCCACTCATTCAACACACGAGCACCAAGACAGTAACTTGGTGCATATATACACATTATCACAGATACATAACATGGCATACAATATATACACACTGCACATTTACGTTTTTCAGCTTCTATGTACTTTTTTGTTTGAATATGTTAATTGATATCATTGCAACTTCCATGCAAAATTAAACTTAGCTCCACATGTCTGCCAAACCACTTCCAGCGTATTTTCTCAGAAATGTATATTGGCTGCGTCCAAAATGGCATACTTACGTACTAGATTACATCCAGTACACACTGCTTGATTGTTAAAGCAGTATTCTCTTTCAGTACGCAAGTGTGCAGTATGCACAGAACTTAGAACACACTACTCGGTATCGCGTACTGCTTTTGCATACTGTTTAGTATGGAAGTACGCGGTTTTGGACGCAAATGTTACATTTGAATAAATGCAAGCGTTTTGGATGCTGATTCTCTGCTAATGTTCATTACAGTATAAATTTGCCATATAATTTGTCAATTGTACATATTTTAAACTAAGTCGGGGCACTGGGACATGGACTGAAATATGGGATTGTCCCAGGAAAATCGAGACGTTTGGTCACCCTATTAATACTGGATAGGACCTCCCTTTGCTATCAAACAGCCTCATTTCTAGTGGCATGGATTCCAGAAGAAATTGTAAACATTTATTTGAGATTCTGCTCCATGTTGTGTTTTTAGTGCACTTTCATGTTGTGAATCCACCACATCCCAAAAGTGTTTTATTGGATTCAGATTTGGTGACTGGGGAAAACTCTGAGGAACACTGGACTCATTGTCATGTTCATGAAACCAGTTTGAGACTAGTTTTGCTTTGTGGCATGATCCCTTATTATGCTAGAAGTAGCCCTTAGAAGATGGGTCAACTGTGGCTATGAAGGGATGCACACGGTCAGTAACAACTGAAATAGGCTGTGGCATTGAAAATATTATTTGTATTACTGGGACCAAAGTGTGGGAAGAAAACATCTCCACAACATTACACCACCAGCAGCAACCTGTACTGTTGACACCAGAGAGGCCGGGTTCATGAATTCATGCTGTTGGTGCCAAATTCTGACCCCATCACTGTGCCTTAGCAGAAATCGAGATTCATCAGACCTTTTTTCCTAACAGAAGTGAAAGCTGATGTGGTCTTCTGCTGTTTTATCCTCTGACTTTTGACATGTTGTCAAAGTCAGATTTATTTACATAACACTTTTTAGATTAGAACATTGTCTCAAAGCGACTGATGATTTTCTGCTTACCACAGTTATTCAAAGTGGTTATCTGAGTTACTGTAGCCTTTTTGTCAGCTCAAACCAGTCTGGTCATTCTCCATTGACCTCTCTCATCGACTAGGCGATGTCCACTCACGAGATGTACTAGAAGCTGCTTACCGGCATAATATCTTGCACTGCACTGCTACCACATGATTGATGTTCCTAAAACAGTGTTTGGTGAGTGTAAGGGTTTCATTAATTAAGAATTGTTTCAACCATGTAAGGATAGAGATGGTAGCTTTAGTTTCTTTATAATCTGAAATGCTCACAGAATGGATATTGTTATATAAAGTAGTAGAAGAACAGCTTTGCATTGGATTCTTATGTAACTTGCAGCTTTGTGAATCTTTATGAACTCCTGTAGGGTGCTTTACAGCCTCTGGAGTTGCCATCAAGAGATCAGAGAGAGTCCATGATTTATCTACATTCCTCTAGTTAGCTTATTCAGTTCTTCTTCTTTCACATTTAACTCACTTGTGGCACAATTACAGGGAGGAAAAATCACTGCGCTTTCATGTGTGAGTGGAAGATGACAATGGGGTCTCCTCTTCATGTTTTTCGTCTTATATGGAACTGCTGCAAATCCTGATTTCTACATGCAGCAAAAGTATTTTCAATCATATTCTTCAGTGATATAATGGGAAAGACAGCAGACACATCCTGACCATTATTAATTTCAGGACCAAAGCCTAACTTTTAGTATATACAGTCGAACCTTGTTACCTCGCCCTCCTTATCTCATCTCTCTCCACCTGTGATGGCAGGACGGATTTCCCTCCATGCACATTACCTCAAAGGCCTCCAACCTCACCTCTCGCCCTTGTCAAGCTGAAAATGTGACAAATGTGTTGTCTGCAATGAAATTCTACCCTGCTAAGCTACCAAATTTCAGACCGTTGGTAGGTGGCATTGTAATCCTACTTTAAACTTGCAACGCTGGATGATATACAGCTCCTGTCTGTTATCAGAGACGGTATATTAGGAGAAGACCGGTCACTGGTTGAAATATGAATGGGACTGTAGTACAGAAGCCCCGCCACATCTTTAGAAAGGACCAATCAGCATATTAGTAAATGTGTCAAACAGGAGGTGCGGCAAGTCTTGGCCCCTTTGTAGTGGCGGCATGCGCATTTGCAGTAACTATAATAACCTTGAAAAATTATATTTTTTTGTGTTATTTGAACTCAACAACGCAAGAAAGTTATATCTTTTTTATCAGATTATACCAGCGATTTCAAATATGCATTTTAAATGTTCATTTCTCATTCAGTTTTGGATATAGAGGTCTCTCCCCATTCAAGGAGATAGAAGTCTGATCTTGTATGGTTGGAAATAACTGCCCGGTGGCGTTACCAAGATGGTGGCGGTGAGAACAGACTTATCTGATAATGACTTTGCTGTTATTCATCACAGACTGGACTTCATGCTCTTCACACTACAGTGATAATCGTCAATCACGGACTGTTTCTCAAATTTGCATACATGAATAGAAACTGTACATGTTTATGTACATGATAAATGTGATTGTATGATCACATGGGCTGCTCAGTAAAACACATTATGTCAGCATCAGGTATGAATGTCACTTTGTATATTGTTTTGTAACCTCATAAAGTCGTCAAACTCATCTCTTTCCAAAACAAGACTTGGGCGTGTAAAAGAACATTTGAAAATACCATGTATGTGGCATATGTGACAGGTTTTAATATGTCTAAATTTTGGATGTGTGTAACAATGTTGTTTTTGGGCAAGTTGTTTTTCAAGCGGTGTCCTGGTAACTCAAGGATGGTGCTATCTTGGTACCAGACGTTCTTTGTCTCCTAGATATCACAGAGCCAACCTTGGGGCCTGGTTCCATAATTCTGTGGGATAATGCCCTAAACCACTTCACTTTCATTTGTACAGGGACACATACAGAGTTTAGAGGGGAACAGCTGTACCCCTCTGCTTGCCAATAAGTCGTAAGGGCAACTCTGTGCTGTTAAAAACTCAATTTAAGCTGTTACTTTGCCATGGATGAGAAAGAAGAACAAATTAACACTAAAAAATTTTGGCACGTAACTGATACCTTTGCTCGTTTAATGAATGAACACATTAGCACAGCTGTTTCATTCAGAATTCTTTGAGTCTTCTTTGAGGATCCTGTCACACAGTAAAAGATTTTACGAAATATGTTTTCTAGCTAGAGAAAAGTCACTCTTACAGCTGAACAGAATGAACAGCACATGGGCAGACAGATGGCCAAAAGACACCCTGTGAAAATCAGCAGTGATTTGAGGCCTTTTTAATACACTCATGGACAAAAAAATGAAGCACTCATACAAAATGTTGGATTGCTGCAAAACCCGGCATGCAGTTACGTCAGAGGCAAATATATATATGATTACAGCTGTGGTCTGATTAGCCAAAGGGTCTTGCCACAAGAGGACGTAAAAGTACTTCCCCCACTGTCTATAAAAAGGCTCTCAGAGGTTCATTTTGGGTAGCGTACCTCTGTGTGGGATCACTGACAGCTAGACATTCCTCAGTGACACACTTGAAGACATTTTGCCTAGTTGACAAACTTTGACAGGGTACGCATCATTGGACTGAGAGAAGCAGGATGGTCATTTCGATGAATTGCGCACCATCTAGACCATTGTGACCTAGCTGTTAGGAGGTGTTGGGAGTAGTGGTTCCATGAGGGCACACACACATGGCAAACAGGCTCTGGACGGCCCAGACAGATATCTAGTAGAGAGGATCGTTTGATTCACCAACAAGCACGAGCAGCACAAACTACTAATCACTAAAATATACTGTTTAAAAACAGTCTAAAATCAAAATAACATGATAACAACAGGAAGGGTGATTACTTTTGAAATTGTCTTAGGTGTATGAATACATAGCAGTCCAAACATTGCTGGTACTATTCATTAACATGTTTGAGCTGTATCGTGCTTCAGCTCTGATATTGAAAACCTTTAATGTACAGGGCTCTGGCACATGTACGTATAATGTGTAAAAGTACCTATGGATTAGAGTTGGAAAAGCAATACACTGCTGGTGATAAAGGTGTAAAGCACAAACTCATGCTGGTTTGATTACTCATAAAACAGTAATATTTCATGACTGATAGTATTAGCATCATTATTTAGCTTACTGATCTGTAACCTGGTTCACAGATAAATCTATGCAGGATGGTTCCTTCCTGTGTCTGAGCGGCTCATTATTTTCACAGGACGTCTCGCAGCACCTCTCACTCTGTTATCTTCTAATTAGACTCTGCACTGCACTACAACGTGAAACAACAGAGCAGAAAATAGCAGTTCATCAAATGAGAAGCTGTTTTAGACACAGCAGAGCTTACAGATCAATTTGAAATTCATGTTGGTTGCTTGATGAGGAAAGAAAGTAAGACAAAAATGTTGTTAAAGGGGGAAACTTCCTTTCATTTTCCTAATGGAAAATGATTTTCACATATATTCTTAGATGTTCTAGGATTAACATTAGGTCAAGAAGAAACGTGATTTCCCTCTCCAGCCTCCATTCTTTCAGACATAGGAAATCATGATTGTATGACACCTAACCTGGATAGAAGGCACTCAGAAGGGAGTCATCGCTGTAATGGCTAGAAAATTGCTGTTGGATGTCCAGCAATCCTTAAATGTGACATACAGTCATTGAAAAAAAGTAAGTCACCAAGGAGTTGCTGGTATCGAATGAAACTTTATTTGTGTATAATTGATTACAATATTACAATAATATCATGAAATGGTAAGTTTGTTGGGGAAAATCGTACAATTGAAAGAAGGCTCTAGTTCCTGTATCACCTGTATACATTCCCAGTACTTCTACACTTTGTTCTTTTGAGTACAGAGAGACTTTCTTGTGTACAGGCTCAAGAACTGCCATGCACAGCTACAGTATTGGACTGTCTAACTAACAACATTAGTATTTATATTATATATTATTAGTATTAGAATGAGTATTTTTTCTTTTAATTTATGTACTGCGTACAGTCATGTCAAAATACAACTGCTAAGCTACCATAAGGCTGCCACAGTCAGTGCAGGATAAAGCTACATCCTACTCGGATGACATCTCTCTGCTGAAACAGATGTGCAAAACAGTAGAATTATAGCACAGACGAAGCAGACAGACGAACAAAGTAGTGGGTGGCGTAAACACTCTGGGAAGAGCCGATGAACCTAGAGGCTATGTGTAACGATACGGTACGTGAAGCAAAATGGGACGCAGACAAGTGCAGGGTTCCAGTAAATGAAACAGTTATTAAATAAAAACAATGATAATAATAATAATAATAATATAATATTAAATAAACAAAAGAGACTACCCAAACGAACAGTGAAGAACACAGCTAACTAAAGAGCAAGGGGGACAAAGGGTCCCCCCCAAGGAGTCTGTCCAAGGACTCCCAAAAAAGGAGCAGGCTGTGTCAGGAGGCTTCTATTCAGGGCGGCGTCCATGAGTATTCTGGCCACCACTGCGCCTGACAGGGGTGGGTGGTGGGAGGCCGGAATAGAGGAACGATGGGAGGGTCCGGGATAGAGGAGATGTCGGTCCATAGGAGGCCCCGGGAGTGGATGCAAGGGTGGTCATCCCCGGGACGGACGGCCTATGGAAGTGCCCCACTGGAACGGACGGCCTCTGGGAAGGCCCCACTGGAACAGAGGACCTCTGGGAAGGCCCCACTGGAGCAGGCGGCCTCTGGGAAAGCCTCAGGGTAACAGACGGCCTCTGTGCAGGCCTCAGGGGTCGACACAACTGCACAACTGACTCCATTAACATACAGAGAGTCGTTCAGATACGGAACTCGGTGGCCCGTCATGCTCAGATACCGAGCTAAACGTACGGTACATACTACGTACAGATTCGGAGCTATTTGGCGACGCTAACGACTTAGTTATGGACCTAAGTGGTGCGGCAGACACTGATACAGAGCTAGGTGACGCGTCTTGTTGAGGTACGGAACTAAGAGACGCGATGTGCTCAGGTACGGAATAAAACGGCACTTCGAACTCAGATATGGAGATGATGTGATCAGGTACGAAACTATGGTGCGCTACGAACTCAGATACGGAATGTAGCTGCACATCTGACTCAGGTACGGGGCTAAATTTGAGACGGGTTCAGGTATGGAACTAAGCGGAGCATTGGATCTCTGTACTGAGCTACCGTGTTCAGATACGAAGCTAACAAACTCAAGTACGGGGCTACCATGTTTAGGTACTAAACTAAAGGCCGCAGCTTGCTTGGGTACGGAGCTATGCGGCGCTAATGGTGCACCTACAGAGCTAAGGGGCGCGATATGAGCGGAAATTGAATTAATGAATTCGGATACTGAGCTAACATGCTCAGGTACGAAACTAAGGGGTGTGGTGGGCTCAGATACAAAGCCAGGTGGTGCTAACGGTTCTAATATGAAAATAATGAATTCAGGTACGGAGCCAACATGCTTGTGTACAAAACTAAATTGCGCAGCGGGCTCAGATACAAAGCCAGGCGGTGCATTGGACCTCTGCACTGAGCTGACCTGTTCAGATACAGAGCTAGTCAGTGCTAATGGCTCAGGTACTGAGCTACGTGGCACTACGGAGCCAAGAGTGGCATCTACGGAGCTAAGAGGTGCAGCTTGCTCAAATACGGAGCTAGCGTGCTCAAGTACAGGGCTACTGGGTGCTAACGGCATCTACGGAGCTAAGAGGCAGATTTGGTGCTCAGATTTGGATGACTTCCTCTGGGCAAACTCTGTGGGTGACGTCTCCCAGATGGAACTAGGGAGTAATGTCTTCTGCACACTGGCGAGCGGAGGATCCAACAAATGATGCACCAGCTGTGGAACGAACCTGGCCCCCTTAGTCGGACCAGCGAGGGTTGCTTCTGTCTGGACCCCAGCAGGAGGAGGACCAAAGAAGACCTCCAAAAATTGTTCCCCGGTACCAGCTTTGGCCGTAGGTCAAACATTGGAGGCCCATTGCAATGCCCTACCCGTGAGACGTGAAACAACAAACAAAACCTGAGCATGGCAAGAGGGGTAAAAAACAAAATTCTGCGCACTGGGAAACAAATCTTTGACAAAGATCAGGCTCTCCGTTAAACTTATCCGGTAAAACAGGAACCCATCATTTGCATGGTGAGCGGTAGCATTCTGTAATGATACGGTAGGTGGAGCAAAACAGGACGCAGACGAGTGCAGGGTTCCAGTAAATAAAACAGATTATTAAACAAAAACAATGATAATTAATAGTAATAATAGCAATACCAAATAAACAAAAGAGACAAACTAAATGAATAGAGAAGAACACAGCTAACTAAAGAGCAAGGGGGACACACAGTAGTGCAAAATAACGCGAGGAGACAGGGCTAACGAGAAGCTAGCCCGGACTAACGGCGGACTAAACGAAAACAAGTGGACGGAGCCGCAAAACAAAACGTACTGGACAGGGCCGCAAACACAAGAGTCCAGGGACGCGACAGTCCAGAAACGCAACAGTAGGTCATCCAGCGGACTGCATCATGAGCTCAGGACACCCGAGATAATGCTACCACAACAGCGCTAGCGAGAGCGGAGCTTTTTATAAGGTTCATGATAGATTTAACTTATTATGGATTTATCGGAATGTATTCCCATCGTAAATCAGGAAGCACTTGTACAATACAACTCCATTAATGCATATAATACCTCATACAGTGTGAATTTTCTGGGGATGTGGAACAGATTCATTCAATTTACTTACTTTGTCCTTATGGGAAAATTTGCACGGAACTCGTCTTTTTCTGCTCTCGACAAATCTTCTGGAATGAATTAATGGCGAGAACCAAGGTACCATTGTATTGTGAATAAATATTGGAGGGATAACATGGATCATTAGATTATGTGGGAAGTTTGTTTATTTGGTTTATTTAACGTCGCTATGAACATCAGTGGCCATTTCAGCGACACACAGAAGGTTACATCTATATACAAGGTTACCTCAAGACTAGTTATATACTGTATATACCCTCAAGTCAATTCCAATTTAGCGCAATCAGTTATCCTAACACGCATGCCTTTGGACTGTGGGAGGAAACCCGAGTACCCAGAGTAAAACCATGCGGACATGGACATGCAGACTCCAAACAGAAAAGACCCAGGCCACTCCACCCTGGGATTGAAGCCTGGACCTTCTTTCTGTGTTATATTTTTTTTAGATGTGATGTTTCTTTTAATTTTATGTTTATCTTATGTTTGTTTAAACTATTACTAAAACCTTCTTAATTAGGTAAAACAATGTAATTCTTACACATATCATTTAGGCTGCCCAAGGAGGTTGGGCCTCTTTTTGACTCGGCCTTCCCAAGGTTTCATCCCAGGCTTGCTCAGTTAGGGCTTTGGGCCTAGAAGCAGGCCTTTGAAACAGAGATCTGTTGTAAAAAGTGCTATATAAATAAATTGGTTTTGAATGTGGCTAGGGATTGTAATCACACAATATAAATGGAATACCGTTAACAATCATGGACCTTAACAAATACGAGTCATTAGTAAATTCAGTGCTAGCTAATCTGCTAGTTATCTTGATCCTTAGTTTTATGTACCCTGTAAAACAGCAAGTCTAATGTTAACTAACTTGCTGTTGAACTTGGAACCACATTTTAGTTACACAGTATACCGGTGGGTTTAACATTAGACACTTTGCTAGTAACATTGCCACCTGGATTGAATTACACAGTATTAGCTAGACTGCTAGTAAACTTGATGCCTGGTTGCAAAATATAACAGCAGATCCAACTTTAGCTGCTTGCTCCCGAACAAACTTGATGCGTTATATAGTAAAAGATAAAGTGTGTGTGTGTGTGTGTGTGTGTGTGTGTGTAAGGGCTCAAATATCTATTAATTTAACCCAGGTGCAACAAAACACCGTAATTCATATTTTGATTAGATTAAAATGTGCATTAATTCAATACAAACCTTTCCTGTCCCAAACGTAGTTTTAATGAAAAACGTATTGAACTAAATAAGCTTGGCAGCATGTCATTACTCAAAAAAGTACAAAAAACTGAACAGAGCAAACTCATTATTTGTCAGACTTAAGTGCATGTTAGCGTGTCTTGAACATGGCAAGAAAAGGAGTACAATCATTCATAAACACAAAAGAATTCAAATTGCTCAAACTCCACTTTCCATCATCTGGTTTTGTTTACCCTGTACACAATGTACAGTGGTGCTTGAAAGTTTGTGAATCCTTTAGAATTTTCTGTATTTCTGCATACATATGACCTAAAACATCATCTGATTTTCACACAAGTCCTAAAGGTACATCAAGAGAACCCAGTTAAACAAATGAGAAAAAAAATATTATACTTGGTCATTTATTTATTGAGGAATATGATCCAATATTACATATTAGTGAGTGGCAAAAGTATGTGAACCTCTAGGATTAGCAGTTAATTTGAAGGTGAAATTAGAGTCAGGTGTTTTCAATCAATGGGATGACAATCAGGTGTGAGTGGGCACCCTGTTTTATTTAAAGAACAGGGATCTATCAAAGTCTGCTCTTCACAACACGTTTATGGAAGTGTATCATGGCACAAACAAAGGAGATTTCTGAGGACCTCAGAAACAGAGTTGTTCATGTTCATCAGGCTGGAAAAGGTTACAAAACCATCTCTAAAGAGTTTGGACTCCACCAATCCACAGTCAGACAGATTTTGTACAAATGGAGGAAATTCAAGATCATCGTTACCCTCCCCAGGAGTGGCCGACCAACAAAGATCACTCCAAGAGCAAGGTGTGTAATAGTTGGCGAGATCACAAAGGACCCCAGGGTAACCTCTAAACAACTGAAGGCCTCTCTCACATTGGTGGATGGGCGGATGGGCAGATGGATGGATGGAGTACTTCATTTATCCCCAAAGGGAAATTTTTTTTTGTTGCAGCAGCAATACGCATAACAACAATACACAATATAAATACAGAAAAAAAAACAGAAATTTACAAATTTTACAAAATTTAATAATGTTACAAATGTGTAACATATCCTCTGTCGGGATACGAGTGAGTCATTGTATAAGTGTTATTGCAGTTGGCAGGAATAATTTCCTGTATCTGTCCGTATTACAGCGGAGCTGCAGTAACCTCTTACTGAACACACTCCTCTGTCTGTCCAGTAGATTGTGTAAAGGGTGTGTTGTGTAGCATCCTGCTCTCTACAATCAGTTCCAGGGGTTCTAGAGTAGTTCCAAGCACAGATCCAGCTTTCAAGAGTTTAGCCTCTTTAAGTCGCTAGCTCTGATTCTGCTTCATCAGCAGATGGCTGCAAAGACAACTGCACTTTTTACAACAGACTTGTAAAAGATATGCAACATCTTATTGCATACATTGAAGGACGTAAGCTTCCTCAAGAAGTAGAGTCTGCTCTGTCCTTTTCTGAATACAGCTTCAGTGCGACATCTCCAGTCCAGTGTGTTGTCAAGGTGAACACCCAAGTAATGTTAATGTTCATGAGTCCACCATCAGAAGAACACTGAACAACAATGGTGTGCATGGCATGGTTGCAAGGAGAAAGCCACTGCTCTACAAAAAGAACATTGCTGCTCGTCTGCAGTTTGCTAAAGATCATGTGGACAAGCCAGAAGGCTACTGGAAGAATGTTTTGTGGATGGATGACACTAAAATATAACTTTTTGAAAATACTGCATTCCAGCCTAAGAACCATGGACCAGGACGGCTTGTCATCATTGATGGAACAATGAATTCTGAATTATATCAAAGAATTCTAAAAGAAAGTGTCAGGACATCTGTCCATGAACTGAATCTCAAGAGAAGGTGGGTCATGCAGCAAGATAACGACCCTAAGCACACAAGTCATTCTACCAAAGAATGGTTAAAGAAGAATAAGGTTAATGTTTTGGAATGGCCAAGTCAAAGTCCTGACCTTAATCCAATTTAAATGTTGTGGAAGGACCTGAAGCGAGCAGCTAATGTGAGGAAACCCACCAACATCCCAGAGCTGAAGCTGTTCTGTACGGAGGAATGGGCTAAAATTCCTCCAAGCTGGTGTGCAGGACTGATCAACAATGACAGGCAATGGTTAGTTGCAGTTATTGCTGCACAGAGGGGGTCACACCAGATACTGAAAGCAAAGGTTCACATACTTTTGCCACTCACTAATATGTAATATTAGATTATTTTCCTCAATAAATAAATGACCAAGTATAATATTTTTGTCTCATTTGTTTAACTGGGTTCTCTTTTTCTACTTTTAGGAAAATCTGATGTTTTAGGTCATATTTATGCAGAAATATAGAACATTCTTAACGGTTCACAAACTTTCAAGCACCACTGTATACAGTGTAGAAAAATATCAAGAGGATGTAATGACGTAAATACGACACCTAATGATCTGAGCACATCTAATGAGCTGAAAACACTCATGATGTAGTTGTGAATATCATCAAGCTGTATGTGTTCTCCCAGCTAAGATCATTGATAAATGTACATAACATCCTTACGTGCATGTAGTTATTAGTCCAACATTAAAATTTTGCAGCCACACCAGATGATTCCATGCTTGTACTAATGTCTGCCCAGTGGCCATGTTTTATTAGTTTCATGAGGTTTTTATCATGATGAATATTTTCAGAGACTAAGCGACCTCCGGAGAGTTCAGCCAAGCTCAGCAGAGGAGGAAAAGAACAAAACATTTGAATTATGAACTTTTTTATTTAGGCCAAAAGATTTAAGTAATCATTTATCTTTCAGTATCTATTCCAGTTTGGCTATAATACAAAATAACAGTTTATCTTGTTACATATTAGAGAGAGAACATTTTCATACTGGAATTCATTTGTTTTTATAGCCTACGTGACCCACCTCGTTTATGTACTTACATCGCCCTCTATTGGAAATGACTGTTTATCCCTCATTGCATTTCTGTTTCAAAATACATAGGTTTGCGCCATTTGACGTCCATCCGATCAGTGTCCGTTGGTCGAGGTCTTGAGAATTGTATTAGTAAATAATATGCCTTATATACTTTTAAGTCATGTCTGAATGACAGAAAATTAGTACAGTACGAACAAATCCTTGCGACACCTGCTGACAGCGCATCGCAGTCTTTAAAGGCATTAAAACGTGACATTGTTCTGCTTTCTTTTTCGTTTTCGGTAAGTGTTTCTAATTGTACAAAATACACAAAGATGAGAATTACTATATTGTACAGTAGGAAATGTTTTTATTAGTATCTATGTGACTGTGGTAATGTCCAGTCAACGTCCATCTCGGTTTTAACTTCCTGTTTCACAGAAGGTAATGTGGAAGTTATAGGGGCCAAACCTGTATTACCAGTTCATGTAGTGTAAATCTGAAAATAACACTCATTTATTAGTACATATACTTTGGAGCTAGCCTAGATTGTCAGGATACACCTACGATATACAGGGGTGTGAAAAAGTGTTTGCCCCCTTCCTGATTTCCGATTTTTTTGCATGTTTGTCACACTTAAGTGTTTTGGAACATCAAACCAATTTAAATATTAGTCAAAGACAACACAAGTAAACACTAAATGCAGTTTTTAAATGAAGGAGTTTATTATTAAGGGAGAAAAAATGCAAACCTACATGGCCCTGTGTGAAAAAGTGATTGCTCGCTAACCCTAATAACTGGTTGGACCACCCTTAGCAGGAACAACTGCAACCAAGCGTTTGCGATAACTTACAATGAGTCTTTTACAGCATTGTGGAGGAATGTTGGCCACTCATATTTGCAGAATTGTGGTAATTCAGCCACAATGGAGGGATTTCGAGCATGAACGGCCTTTTTAAGGTCATGCCACAGCATCTCAATAGCATTCAGGTCAGGACTTTGACTAGGCCACTCCAAAGTCTTCATTTTGTTTTTCTTCATTCATTCAGAGGTGGACTTGCTGGTGTGTTTTGGATCATTGTGCTGCTGCAGAACCTAAGTTTGTTTCAGCTTGAGGTCAGGAACAGATGGCCAGACATTCTCCTTCAGGATTTTTTGGTAGACAGCTGAATTCATAGTTCCATTTATCACAGCACCATCACATTACCATATTTTACTGTTGCTGTAATGTTCTTTTTCTGAAATCCTGTGTTATTTTTACGCCAGATGTAAACGGGACACACACCTTCCACAGAATGTTTTCCCAAAAGTCTTGGGGATCGTCAAGATGTGTTCTGGAAAAATTGAGACGAGCTGTAATGTTCTTTTTGCTCAGCAGTGATTTTCATCTTGGAACTCAGGCCATTTTGCACGGTCTCTTTCTTATGGTGGAGGCAAGTGAGGCCTGCAGTTCTTTGGATGTTGTTGTTAGGAGGGCAATCACTTTTTAACACAAGGCCATGTAGGTTTGGAATTTGTTTTTTTCCCTTAATAATAAACAACTTAATTTTAAAACTGCATTTTGTCTTTACTTGTCTTTGACTAATATTTAAATTGATTTGATGTTCTGAAACACCTAAGGGTGACAAACATGCAAAATAAATAAATAAATAAAGGAAATCAGGAAGGGGGCAAACACTTAAGTGGTTCACCACTCATTATCTGGTGAGTAGTGGTCCATTTCCAGTGATGGATGGGGCAGTACTGTGGTCAACACTTGCATCGATGAAGAGTCACTGTTGCTGGAGGTTTTTATTTGAGCAAAGTCCGTGCTAGTACAGAAACAAGGAAGAATCAGTACAGCTCAGTGTGGCCAGTACCATGTACATTACATCATACGCACCTTCATTCACCTAAGGGGTGGCACAGTAGCTCAGAGGGTAGCACTGTCATCTCGCAGCGAGAAGGTCCTGGGTTCGATCCCAGATGGAGCGATCTGGGTCCTCTCACTGTCCATGTGGGTTTACTCAGGTGCTCCGGTTTCCTCCAACAGTAACTGATTATTCTAAATTGGCCTAACCTGACTATGAATGACACTACCTTTGATATAACCTTGAGTGTTGACTTAACTTTATGTCTATCGTTGAATGGCCAGTGATGCTGAAGAACGACGTTATATAAACAAACAAACAAATCATACACCTAAACATCTAAGGAGAATTTAGAGCAGCCAATTCAAATACTGATATGCATTTTGGGGAGTAAACCAGAACACCTTGAGGGAATCCACTTGGACACATGGACAACATAACTCCACACAAGCAGAAAAGGAATCTCAGGACTGAACCCAAGCCTCTGTGCCACCTTAAATTAGCAATGTTGCTGAAGCTTTGCCATTATGCATCATTACACCCCTAGTCATTTTATAATATTAATAGTCACAGAAATAATTAGCCCACTCAACGTTATAGTTTAACTCCTCAGTTCTTGTTTAGACTGCTAATTTTAGGAAATAGGGTTTTTTTTTGTGAATTTTGAAATTTTGTAATGGCATGGCGGTAGTAGTTCTGAGAGAGCGTTGGTATTCGTGTGGGTGTTACTTTAACACATACCACCTATCTAAATATTGCTCCAGACCAAATACACCGCTCCATGCACAATATTAGGTAGGTGGACTTAATGTAATGGCTGCTCGGTGTATGAAACTGTTGTTGCCATGACAGCAATCGGTTAGTATATCATAATTAAACACACCATTGTAATAAGGATCAGACAAACTACAGTAACAACAGTCATATTCCATCTCCAACCATTCTCTTTCTATAAGTTACTTTTGGTTTTTACCAGTTTTGCCCCTCTTATACTGGTCAGGGTCGCTGGGGAATTCACAGGCCTTTCCTCCCTCAGACAAGGCAAGTCATCCCTGTACGTTTTCCAACTTGCCTGGAAGGCACCAGTAGGACTTGAACCTAGGCTACCACATATTAAAATATACACTCACCAGCCACTCCATTAGCTACACCTTGCTAGTACTGGGTTGGACCCCCTTGTTCCTTCAGAACGGACGTAATTCTTTGTCACAGACTTCAACAAGGTGCTGGAAACATTCCTCAGAGATTTTGGTCCATTTTGACATGTTAGCGTCACAGTTTCTGCAGATTTGTTGGCTGCACATCCATGATGTGAATCTCCTGTTCCACCACATGCCACAGGTGCTCTATTGGATTGAGATCTGGTGACTGTGCAGGCCATTTGAGTACGGTGAACTCACTGTCATGGTCAGGAAACCAGTTTGAGATGATCTGAGCTGTGTAACATGGAACATTGAACATGTTACACTGTGGTCCAGTCTTCTATCGTCCAGTTTTGGTGAGCCTGTGCGACTTGTAGCCTCAGTTGCCTGTTCTTTGATGACAGAAGTGGCACCCGGTGTGGTCTTCTGCCGCTGTAGCCCATCTGCTTCAAGGTTCGATGTGTTGTGTGTTCAACAATGCTCTTCTACATATGGTTATTTGAGTTACTGTTGCCTTTCTATCAGCTCAAACCAGTCTGGCCATTCCCCTCGGACCTCTGCAAGGCATTTTCACCCAGAGAACTGCTACTCACTGGTTATTTTCTCTTTTTTGGACCATTCTCTGTAAACCCTAGAGATGGTTGTGAAAATCCCAGAAGAGCAGCAGTTTCTGAAATACTCCGACCAGCCAGTCTAGCACCAACAACCTTGCCACGTTCCAAGTCACTTAAATCACCCTTCTTCCCCATTCTGATGCTCGTTTTGAATGTCAACAGGGCGTTTTAACCATGTCTACATGTCTAAATACACTGAGCTACTGTCGTGTGATTGGGTCGTTAGATAGTTGCGAACTTAATGAAGTGGCCGGTGAGTGTGTACATGTATTTTCGTCCACTTATTATACACAGTACAACAAAGGTAACCAGCACCCACTGCTCAACATCAATTTCAGGCGCACATACACATACATTAGTATGATGTTAAGCAAAAACTGCTCTGAACTCCAGAGCCGAGACCAGATATGATGAGACAAAGCTGACATGTTTACAGTTTTCTCATTCTTGATGGCCTTAATAAGAGTGAAACATTCCAGACAGTTACATGCGAGAGAAGAATGCACTCCACACGGCGAGTGCAGTGCAGATGAACGCCTCTTAAGCTCTCAAACTTCAGTGCAATTGAAACCAGCTGCGTCTGGCCGGACCGTTGGTCTGTCTCTGGATAACACTAATGAAAAGCATTTGGTCCAAAAAAAAAAAAAAAAAACATTCCAGTCTGTCAATATGAAACCTACAAATCAGGCAAAGCTTAACACTGTGAAACATCACGCTAAAATCATCACTGTGTGTGGCTTTACGTCCAGAATGCCTCAAGAGCATTTCTTAGTGCAAGTACTGCCAAAGCAGTGTCATGTTCAGCAAAATGTCGACAATCGGGTACCAACGAACAAATAAAATAATAGCAAAAAAAAAAAAAGCAGCCCGTTCTACTTATCCGAGTCACAAGGAGAGTCCAGAGCCTATCCAGGTATTCACTAGGAGCAGGCAGAGGTACACACTGGACAGGGCGCCATATCATACTAGTCATCCACCACTCACTGGCTGTGTTTACATACACTTAGTAATCCAACTGCAGAAAATCAGATTTTGTCACTAATCCGATCAACAAGTACACAGAAAGGTGTGACGTAAACTTAAAGTTTTAATATTAAATTATCAAAATTCTTCATTTTCTGGAGTATATACTACGTGTCAGACTCCACAGGGTGCTGTGTTTAATTCCAGGGTTGCCAGATCCCACGAGAGAATCCCCACCTGGTCTACGTGACAATCCCTAAAATAATTGTAATCTCTCAGAATAAGTGGACCTGGCAACCTTGTTGTTTTCTGCTAGTCGCTCCGCGCACATGCGCAGACTGCCAAATCCAACTGAAATCGGGTAACTGCTATACATGTTATTAGTACTCCGATTACTGGGGTAAAACTCCAGCTCACTTTATCGGATTACTTAACCTGATTTCTAGATCCGAGTACGCTGTCTACATGGCAACTAGTATAATCAGATAACTGCAGAAATCTGACTATGATCGGATTATTAAGTGAAGGTAAATGCACGCACTGTTCTCATTACAAGTACAGTGAGGAGTTCAGACCTAGATCTTTAGGATCTTCCAGCAACTGACAAAATAATAAACATAAATTTAACAACAAAAACTCTGTCTGCTATAACTATATGTATTTAGAATTCAATAAATGTTGCCCTCTGATCAGAATGAACAAATCCAGTCACTCTTTGATCCACAGCACAGGATCACCTGGATGGTCACCTGGGCCCCCTCCGTCGGACCACGATGGTTCCAGCGACGATGTCGTAAACAGTTCGGTTGTGCTGAAAGAAGAGTAATGTGATGAAGACTGGAAAGAGGAAGGCGATGGATAAGTTCTTATTCAAGGCCCGTACTGTGGAACTGTGGATGAAACCAAACAGATATCAATACATGTTAATGGTACATCAGTGTATGTCCTTACTGAACATAAAGTACACAGCAGACTGCAGAGCTGGAATATGTAGGAGTGAAAGATTTTGGTATTTAATCTTGTTTTTCCTGTTTTGCCCACGGGTGTGAAATGACTGAATAAATCCATTGGCAAGCGGTGTACAGGTATGCGCCATTTAATATCCATCCGATCAGTGTCTGTTCGCTTGAATAGCCGAGGTCCTAAATTATAATAGGAAATAAAAACTTGTCTTTTAACTCCAAACCCTGCAGCAATAAACAGACTCACAATGGCAAAGATATTGTACAGCGTCTGGCACATGATGGTACAGTATACAGTACTGTACTGATCAACAGATCAACAGACAGAGGCGAGAGTTAACGTCCATCATTGACTCAAAGCTCCCTACCTTACTGTTCAAGATTATTAACTCACGTTTAGCCTAGAGACTGTTTAGAGACTTTTGCAAGTTACTCGTGTCTGTGGGTATGACTTTTCACTACTCATTGTGAACAAACTGCAAATTGCGTTTGAAGTGTATGTGCCTGTCCTATTGGAAGTAGTACTCCTGTGTTTGTCCCCCACTACTTGTATGTCTTAAGTCGGATTTCTGCAGTTGTCTGATTATTCAAGTGGTCACGTATACAGCATACTCCGATCTACAAAATCAGATTAAGAAATCCGATAAAGAGAGCCGGAATTTACTCCAGTAATCGGAGTACTTGTAACATGTATACCAGTAACACGATTATAATTGGTATTTTGAGACTGCACATGTGCACAAGCCTTACACCATGGTTGCCAGGTCCCCATATTCTGAATACTGTCATATTTCATTGACTTTAGGTTTTTTTGCCCCCCCCTGGGGATCTGGCAACCCCAGAATTATACAAGCCAAGGAATATTCTGATTACTGACAAAATCTGATTTTCTGCAGTTATCGGATTATTAAGTGCATGTAAACGCACTCACTATACCTATATAAACTGGTTTACATTCATTCGTTGAGTTTCATCTGGCTGATCTGTGTTGTGCGTTATGCTACCTCTCAATGTCAATCACTCATGTTTTCAGCTGCATGTCTGACGTGTTTTATTTCCACAGTTTTTTGTGAAAATACCCTTTATATTTACAATAGCCTAAAAAGACTGTAATGTCTGGTCAATGTCCATTTCGGTCAACGGCCTGTTTCACAGAAAGACATTAAATGGCGCATACCAGTAATTACACATGCTAATGCAACACCCAATTAACTCAACTCTTCTCATTCCCTTTCAGAACTCATGAGTTGTTGCCCAGAACCTATCCCAGGATAGAAACACAAAACTTCCTCTGCACACCCCCTGTTTTGCACCCCAAAGTACAGCCAAATAGATTTGTGACCACAAAACACCAACTACATATATACAGTGAAAAACTGCTTAATTTGAACCAAATTAATAACACAACAAAATTCTCTCACTAAACTATATGTCCACCTACACTACAAATGAAGTGCACAATTATTCTTAGCACATTTTCTTCAGATCAACTAGATTACTGAGAATGTCACTTACGCAGATAACGTGACATTAGATGCTGGTACCACCAGGACCCGGTTGGGTCGTACCATGACTGTAGAATCACAAGAGACGACATGCAGGCCAAGCAGGAATTTCCCAGGTGTGGCGCCCCCTGCTCCCCAAATACATATAATCTGGAGTGACAGAAAGAGAGAACACGACTGTCACTCAGTAAAAGACAGTGGTAAACAGACCTGGATATTGTTTGAAAATGCTTGATCTTGATACAGATACAGTGGTGCTTGAAAGTTTGTGAACCCTTTAGAATTTTCTGTATTTCTGCATAAATATGACCTAAAACATCCTCAGATTTTCACACAAGTCCTAAAAGTAGATATAGAGAACCCAGTTGAACAAATGAGATAAAAATATTATACTTGGTAATTTATTTATTGAGGAAAATGATCCAATATTATATATTAGTGAGTGGCTAAAGTATGTGAACCTCTAGGATTAGCAGTTACTTTGAAAGTGAAATTAAAGTCAGGTGTTTTCAATCAATGGGATGACAATCAGGTGTGAGTGGGCACCCTGTTTTATTTAAAGAACAGGGATCTATCAAAGTCTGCTCTTCACAACATGTTTTTTGGAAGTGTATCATGGCACGAACGAAGGAGATTTCTTAGGACCTCAGAAAGAGTTGTTGATGCTCATCGGGCTGGAAAAGGTTACAAAACCATCTCTAAAGAGTTGTGTACAAATGGAGGAAATTCAAGAACATTGTTACCCTCCCCAGGAGTGGTCGACCAACAAAGATCATTCCAAGAGCAAAGCGTGTAATAGTTGGCCCAGGGTAACTTCTAAGCAACTGAAGGCCTCTCTCACATTGGCTAATGTTAATGTTCATGAGTCCATCATGAGAACACTGAGCAACAATGGTGTGCATGGCACGTGGATGGATGAGACCAAAATAGAACTCTTTGGTTTAAAAGAAAAGCATTATGTTTGGAGAAAGGAAAACACTGCATTCCAGCATAAGAACCTTATCCCATCTGTGAGACATGGTGGTGGTAGTATCATGCTTTGGGCCGGTTTTGCTGTGAGGAAACCCACCAACGTCCCAGAGCTGAAGCTGTTCTGTACGGAGGACTGATCAACAGTTACAGGAAATGTTTAGTCGCAGTTACTGCTGCACGGGGGGGGGGGGGTCACACCAGATACTGAAAGCAAAGGTTCACATACTTTTGCCACTCACTAATATGTAATATTGGATCATTTTCCTCAATAAATAAATGACCAAGTATAATATATTTTTTTTCTCATTTGCTTAACTGGGTTCTCGTAATCTACTTTTAGGACTTGTGTGAAAATCTCATGATGTTTTAGGTCATATTTATGCAGAAAAATAGAAAATTCTAAAGGGTTCACAAACTTTCAAGCACCATTGTACAATATTTTCAATTCAATATGGATACCAAAACAATACTTGATATATTTTTTCTAATAGTGACAAAAAATACAAAATGGAATAAAAGACAATAATAAAATACAAAATACTAATAATTATTCACAAACAACATATTTCTATGATCCAAAGATGGCGGTGCAGGAGTCTGCATGTCCTCCCCATATCAGCATGGGTTTACGCCTGGTATTCCGGTTTCCTCCCACAGCCCAAAGACATGCTTTAGGTTAACTGAGTACACTAAACTGGCCTTAGTGTGCGAGTGTGTGTGCCCTACGAGCGCCCTCTCTAGGGTTGTTCATGCCTTGTGCCCCTATGCTGTTGGCTAGGCACCGGCTCTCCCGTGACCCTGTCCAGGATTAAGCTGATAAGAAAGGGAGTGACTGAATGAAGATAACTGTGCACATGGACACTTTTCTTACAACCCCAAATCAGTGGAAAATGCATACAAGTGCTTCTTACATTTACTTTGCCTTTCATGTCATTGCGGACAGGATGAACCTGAGATATTTCATGGTTTTTCTGGTCAACTTCATTTCATTTGTTAATAAACATCCATTCCTGCATTTCAGGCCTGCAACACATTGCAAAAAAGTTGGGACATGGGCAATTTAGAGCTAGTAATGAATAAAAAAAACCTAAACGATCCAATTTCAAACAGGTGATGTCAACAGGTGATTGAAATCATGATTTGGTACAAAAGCTGCATCCAGGAAAGGTCTTTGATGAGCAAAGATGGCCAGAGATGGTCCAGTTTGTCAACAAATGCATGAGAAAATTATTGACATGTTTAAAAACAATGGACGTCAAAGAAAGATGTCCCAGACACAACATGAAATATATCAGGTTCATACGGTCTGCAATGAAATAAAAATCTAAGTAAATGAAAGAAATACAGCGTGTGTGTTTTTATGTTTCCCATACTGTCAACTTCTTTTGCAGCTTTTTCTAGCAACACTTTACCATAAGGGTACATGAAATAGAATTAATTAATACAGGATTTCATGAATGAGTTATCATTAAATCATACATAATACATCACAAGTCATCATGAATATGCATAAAGTGAACATGTCCCATGAATTCCTTAACGCAGGAGCAATATCTGAATACATGTAGTAATTAAGGTAGAACATGAAACGCTAAGCATTACCAGAACATTACTTCTTCATGAGTTCATGTCTTTTTCTTCATGTTTGTGGCTCTCAAAGTAACCCGTTACTTTTTTCCTTTTTTTTCTGTTGTTGTCGTTTTATGTTTGTCAGTATATGGAGTAGTAGCAGTGATGCATTCAAGCACAACTCCTCTGTATCAGAGATGAGCACAAGGATTACTCTTTTCATTCAGAAAACATTCTGAGAGACATCATAAGCTTTTTTTCCAGTACTCTCCTCTTTCGGTACTCGACAAGCCTTCTGGGATGAATTAAAGATGAGAATCGTGGTACTATGATCGTGGTACCACTGTACATGGTTGGTTGGTTGATGAATTTTAATGCCACTTCAGCACATCGGCCATTTCGTGGCAGGAAAGGTAATGTTTTTGTCACGTCCTTAAATATGGGCTCTTAGTTTTGTAATAGTTAGGAATTTCAGTAGTTTACTTGCTTTGCCTCGGTTGAATATTTCGGGTAATGTGTTTGACATCCATTGAGTAAATGTGAGTAAATGCTTTATAGTGATTGTTCGTTGGCAGGTTCCACATTGTGGGGGTTCTTCACTCTTCAGCAAAAAAGACTGGGTCAATCTGGTATGTCCAATCCGACATCTAGTGTATGTAAGTTGGTCCCATCAATTGTCCAGATATGTGTTGGGTCTGTTGCCTATCTTGGGGCTGAGCTTGTGCAGTTTGTTATTAGCTTGTGTATTCCATTCAGCTTGCCACATTTCTTGTATATAGCAGGACAGTAGAGGTTTTATGTCCCTTGGTGGGAGTTTGCCATCCAGTGTGCTCTTTCATTTCCAGAGTGGCTGCTATGGCCTGGGATCCAGCAAAATTCTTTATCAAACGTCAGCCTTGTGAGATTATGCAGTTTTTCCAGAATGGTGTTGATGGTTGGGTGATCAGTATTGAGGGATTCCAGTGCTTGCAAACAAGATCTGGAGTCAGTACATATAATGGATTTGTGTTGTTGTGTGGTATTGATATGGTTGACTGCCATTAGGAGGGCACAGATTTCAGCAGTGAAAATTTAACTGTATTTTGGTAGGTCTACTCTGAATACGTCGTCCAGATACCATTGCCGCCGAGACTCTATTCTCCGTTTTGAAGCTATCTATAAATATCGGGAGGTGGAGCGAGAATTTCTTTCTGGTATCCAGGAACTTCTTGAGACAGGTGTTCGGGTGGGTGGTAGATTTCTTTTTGCAGGCAATGTCTAGGATTATGTTAGGCTGTTCAAGATTCCATGGTGGGTTGGGGGGTATCTGTGCTATATCATTCAGGTCTACAGCGAGTTCCCTCAGGTGTGGCCGGATTTGTGCTCCAAATGGCTGTATATGGGCTGGTTTGGCATCGTACAGTGCCGGGTATGACAGGGAGAACGTTGAGGTACATGCTGGGTTTTGTGGGTTTCGGCTTGATGGCATATCGGAGGGCTAATTTCAGTCGTCTGTACTCTAACGATGGTTCGTGGGCTTCTATGTACAGGCTCTGCACGGGGTTCGGTATGCCCCCAGCGCCAGTCTGGTGCCTTGGTGGTGTACACTGTTTAGACCGTTCAGGTACGACTTCCTGGCGGCTCCATAAATCATACTACCATAGTCTAACTTTGTCCTGATGATGGTCCTGTACATTCGTATAAGGGTCTGGAATTCTGCGCCCCATTTTGTCCTGGCCAGAATTTTTATTATGTTCAGTCTCTTCATGCATTCATTTTTTAAAGTTCTCATAAATGGGATGAAGGACAGTTTGGAGTGCAATGTCAGTCCTAGGAATTTTGTTTCTTTAGCTACTTTGATGGGGCTACTTTGATGTATATGCATGTTGTACAGGGGGCACTGCAGAAAATGATTGGGTACAACTTGATTAGTCAGTTTTTCACTTGCAGCATCAATGGCTATTTACCAAGAGACACAGTCTTATATCGACACACAAGGTTATACTGAAAGTAGTCATCCATACTCAGATCGAGTCATTTTAGTGTAATCAATTAACCTAGTACATGTCTTTGTAATGTAGGAGGAAACTGGAGTATCCTGAGTAAACCCATGGACATGGGGAAGATGTGAGTGGGCTAACCGCTGCAACACCGTGTCACCTCTGGGTTAGTCACAGCAAAACTGTACAATGAAATAATTTATTTAGATTCACTGACCTGCAGAACCATGCCGCTATTATTTATGCACAAAGGAGATTTATACAAAGACTGGCTGAACATGCCTTTAATTAGCTTCAGTGCTTCAGTCTGCACAGTAAATATTTACTGACCTCATAGAAACAAACGAGAACTCGGTACACCAGAGCCACCACCATCATCTTCTGCAGGTCTTCCAGAGATGTGTTCTCATCTATTTCCTCCACTACAAACTGCATGATGACTTTGGAGATGTCCCTGTTAAAAAAAACAAATTATGACGCTTCTCGTCATTAATTAGTTCCAGAAGGCTTGTTGAGTACCAAGCAAATTTTCCCCCATAAGGAATAATGTAAATTGAAGTGTGACTAGAGTTTGAAACAAGTCACGCGGCCTTGACTCATACAAGTTTAAGCAAGTGCGCCTAGTACCGAGCAAACTACAAGAACTGAGACAAATTATTCTGGTCAAAACGCGTCGAGAACCGAACTTGACGAGTTCCGAGGTGGTCGCGAAGTACCACTATGTTTACCAAATCCTGGAAATAGGCAGCAACATCAGCAGAACTCTTCGGGGCAGTGGTTTTCAAACTTTTTAAATCAACAACACCCAAAAGCAAGACTTTTTGGCCATACAGTCAGACACACCTTATTAGAATTCTACAGATTGCAGACCTTTGGAGTGCAGGACTCATGTTTACTACAAGGAAATCCCATCTTGTTCTCATATATTCAAAGCCTCGTTTTAAATAGGACACAATATAGTGGTGGAGGAAACTTTCTGACTGACTCTCCTGTCTGCCTGTTATTTGGGAATTGTGTACAGCTTCGCCTTTCTAACATGCAGGGTCTCCTTTATCAGCGTGCCTCAGTTGTTTCTTCTAGTGTCAAAGGCTGCAATGTAAAATAAGCAGCCATTAGGGGTGTAATGATGCACCGTGACACGATTTACTGCAATGCGAAAATGGGATGGTGTCCATTGTCGGGTGGGACGATGCATCGTCTAATTGGATTATGCTTTCTTGGTTTTATAATGTAAAACCAGTTTTGAACACTAGATGGCATACCCAGATGCATATCCCGTTCTCAGTGAGAATCCTAATTTCTTTTAATTGCAAGGGACTAAAGTTTGTTTTTCATTAAAATTTGTATACAAGAAAAATACACCATTTTGAATTGTTATTCTTCAGAAATGAAATGTTTCCCCCAGTTATTTAATACATACTGTAGCTACAGTAAGTTAAGATAATGCAGTTATTGTCATTGTACAATTATACAATGAAATTAGGATTGCTCCAGAACAATGCAAATCAACACAAAAACAGAATAAGACAGTCACACAAACAGATTAAGTTAGTCAAACACACAAAGACTCTGAACTGCAAGATTAGTAATGCACTGACAGAATAAAAATAAATATTGCGTATAAGAAATATTGTACAGAGGTACTGCAGTGAGAGAATAGGTTCATTTTGTTTACAATTTTAAACCTCATGTTTCTAGTAATTTATTTTAATTGCAAGGGACTAAAATTATATTGTTAAAAAACCATACAAGAAAATGTGCATTATTTTCATGGTTTACACTACAGAAATAAAAAGGAATGTCTTTTGTCAAATGTAAGTGAAAAAAATCGAGTCGTGAGCTCAGTATTGTGAATTGAATTATGAGCAGAGTTAATTGTTACATCCCTAACAATCATTACCCTATAATTATGCACTGAATAAAATTAAGAGTGAAGGGTGGGTAGGTAGGTAGGTAGAAGTTGAAGCCAATCAGAATACCATTTACTTCACCTTTTAACGATCACATTCCTCAATAGCAAATTGGTGGTTTGGATAGTAAGGAATTCAGATAATGGGAGTTCAGAACAGAGTTGGTCTGTACTTGCATCGATGTATAACAATAACAGCCTGGACCTTCATGTGTCATATGCTGCAGGCTGGGAACTACTGCTTTACTGTTCCTGTAATAGAGAAGTGCTATGACTTACTTCATACCACTTAGGTGCATAATCCACAGGACGATGGTTGCTTTAACACAGAAGAGGATGAAGAAATCCACCAGTTCAGCCAGAAATCTGTGTAAAGGCGAGGGAATGGTGTACTCTCTACCTAAAAGAGAAACATCAGAACAAGTGAGCAAGTGAAACAAAGACTGAGCCTAAACTTGAACACAGTTTATTAGTGTTGTCAGAAATGTCGATAAATTTCCCACAGTATCGATTCTATTCATATCAAAAAGTGCTTTCGTTTGACCCACCCAGGCTTCTGTAATGCACAGAATGTTCCCAGCCGTCTTAAATATTAAAGAAAGCAGCATGAGTGGTCTGTGGAAATACGTCGGACTCCGGATGCAAAGCGGATAAGGACTGAAAACCAAAGGTCAAAGCTTTGGCCAGTTGCTGCGATACAGAAACACGTCCGCCATATTGGTCCAAGCAATATACATATATACACACACACACACACACACACACACACACACACACATATATATATATATATATATACACACACACACACACACACACACACACACACACACACACACACACCTATTATATATAATATATGATATATATCTATATATATATATAATATATATATATATATATATAGATATATATCTATATAGATGTGTGTTGTGTGTGTGTGTGTGTGTGTGTGTGTGTGTGTGTATATCTCTATATATATCTATAGATACAGTCGTATGAAAAAGTTTTGGGCACCCCTGATAATTTTTTTCATGATTTTAGTTTATAAATCATTGGTTGTTCAGATCAGCAACTTGAGTTAAATATATCATATAGCAGATGAACACAGTGATATTTGAGAAGTGAAATGAAGTGTATAGGATTTACAGAAAGTGTGCAGTAATTATTCAAACAAAATTAGGCAGGTGCATAAATTTGGGCACCCCAGCAGAAAAATTACATCAATATTTAGTAGATCCTCATTTTGTAGAAATAACAGCCGCTAAACGCTTCCTACAGCTTCCAGTCTGGATTCTGGTTGAAGGTGCTTTGGACCATTCTTCTTTAGAAACATCTCCAGTTCAGTCATCTTTGATGGTTTCCAAGCATGGACAGCCCACATTTTCAGTAATATTCATGTCTGGGGACTGAGATGGCCATTCCAGAACGTTGTACTGGTTCCTCTGCATGAATGCCTTAGTAGATTATGAGCAGGGTTTGGGGTCGTTGGCCTCGGTGCAACTTTGTCACTGATTCTTGAACATTGTTCTTAAGAATCTGGAGATATTAACTGGAATCCATGCGACCCTCAATTTTAACAAGATTCCTAGTACCTGCACTGGCCACACAGTCCCGCGGGCATTATGGAACCGCCACCAAATTTTACTGTGGGTAGCAAGTGTTTGTCTTGGGATGCTGTGTTCCTTTTCCGCTCCTTGTTATGTCCAAATAACTCAATTTTATTTCATCAGTACACAGCACTTTATTCCAAAATGAAGCTGGATTGTCCAAATGTGCTGTAGCACACCCTCAAGTGACTCTTTTTGTGGCGTGTCTGCAGAAAAGGCTTCTTCTGCATTACTCCTCCCATACAGCCTCTCCTTGTGCAAAGTGCGCTGTATAGTTGAACGATGCACAGTGACACCATCTGCAGCAAGATGATGAGGTTGTAGGTCTTGGAGCTGGTCTGTGGCTTGACTATGACTGTTCTCACCATCCTTTGTCTCTGCCTATCTGAGATTTTTCTTGGTCCTGCCACTCTGGGAGTTCCTAAACTAGAACTGTGCCTGTGGTCTTCCATTGCCTCACTATGTGTCCTCACAGTGGAAACTGACAGCTGGAAATCTCTGAGAGAGCTTTTCCCTTTTCCCTGAACCATTGATGTTTGAACAACCTTTGTTTTCAGGCCATTTGAGAGTTGTTTTGAGGCTCCCATGTTGCCACTCTTCAAGAGAAGATGCAAAGAGGAGAAAAACTTCACAAATTGGCCACCTTAACCCTTTCTCATAGTTGGATTCACTTGTGAATGTAGATCAAGGGTCAATGAGCTTACAAAACAAACTTTTTTGTGTTCCAATAATTAGTGCTAAAGGTATTCAAATGACAAGGGTGCCCAAATTTATGCACCTGCCTAATTTTGTTTGAATAATTACTGCACACTTTCTGTAAAACCTATAAACTTAATTTTCACTTCTCAAATATCACGGTGTTCATCTGCTATATGATATATTTACCCGAATTGCTGAGCTGGACAACCAATGATTTATAAAAGAAAAATCATGAAAATGATCAGGGGTGCCCAACTTTTTCATACGACTGTGTATATATATATATATATATATATATATATATACATACACACACACACACACACACAACACACACACACACACACACACACCACACACACACACCACACACACACACACACACACACACACACTGGTCCTTCTCAAAAAATTAGCATATTGTGATGAAGTTAATTCTTTTCCGTAATGTAATGATAAAAAATTTACGAATCCATCTAAAACTAACAAATCTAACGATGCTATCGAAGCATCCTGGGCCTCCATAACACCTCAGCAGTGCCACAGGCTGATTGCCTCCATGCCACGCCGCATTGAAGCAGTCATTTCTGCAAAGGATTCCCGATCAAGTATTGAGTGCATAAATGAACATAATAATCTGAAGGTTGACTTTTTTTGTATTAAAAACACTTTTCTTTTATTGGTCGGATGAAATATGCTAATTTTGTGAGGAATTTTGGGTTTTCATGAGCTGTATGCCAAAATCATCAGTATTAAAACAATAAAAGACTTGAAATATTTCAGTTCGTGTGCAATGAATCTAAAATATATGAAAGTTTAATTTTTATCATTACATTATGGAAAGAATTAACTTCATCACCATATGCTAATTTTTTTTAGAAGGACCAGTATATACATATACACTGCTCAAACAAGAAATAAAGGGAACACTTAAACAACACAATATAACTCCAAGTAAATCAAACTTCTGTGAAATCAAAAACTGTCCACTTAAGAAGCAGCACTGATTGACAATCAATCTCACATGCTGTTGTGCAAATGGACAACAGGTGGAAATTATTGGCAATTAGCAAGACACACTCAATAAAGGAGTGGTTCTGCAGGTGGGGACCACAGACCACTTCTCAGTACCTATGCTTTCTGGATGATGTTTTGGTCACTTTTGAATGTTGGTGGTGCTTTCACACTCGTGGTAGCATGAGACGGACTCTACAACCCACACAAGTGGCTCAGGTAGTGCAGCTCATCCATGATGGCACATCAATACGAGCTGTGGCAAGAAGGTTTGCTGTGTTCTGTAACGTACTGTCAGGCTGGAGGCGCTACCAGGAGACAGGCCAGTACACCAGGAGACGTGGAGGAGGCCGTAGGAAGGCACAACCCAGCAGCAGGACCGCTACCTCCGCCCTTTGTGCAAGGAGGAACAGGAGGAGCACTGCCAGAGCCTGCAAAATGACCTCCAGCAGGCCACAAATGTGCATGTGTCTGCACAAAACGGTTAGAAACCGCCTCCATGAGGATGGTATGAGGGCCCCGACGTCCACAGATGGGGGGTTGTGCTCACAGCCCCAACACCGTGCAGGATGCTTGGCATTTGCCAGAGAACACCAGGATTGGCAAATTCACCACTGGCGCCATGTGCTCTTCACAGATGAAAGCAGGTTCACACTGAGCACATGTGACAGACGTGACAGAGTCTGGAGAACGCCGTGGAGAGCGATCTGCTGCCTGCAACATCCTTCAGCATGACCGGTTTGGCAGTGGGTCAGTAATGGTGTTGTGGTGGCATTTCTTTGGAGGGCCACACAGCCCTCCATGTGCTCGCCAGAGGTAGCCTGACTGCCATTAGGTACCGAGATGAGATCCTCAGACCCCTTGTGAGAACATATGCTGGTCCGGTTTGGCCCTGGATTCCTCCTAATGCAGGACAATGCTAGACCTCATGTGGCTGGAGTGTCTCAGCAGTTCCTGCACGATGAAGGCATTGAAGCTATGGACTGGCCTGCCCGTTCCCCAGACCTGAATCCGATTGAGCACATCTGGGACATCATGTCTTGCTCCATCCACCAACGTCACGTTGCACCACAGACTGTCCAGGAGTTGGCGGATGCTTTAGTCCAGGTCTGAGAGGAGATCCCTCAGGAGACCATTCGCCACCTCATCAGGAGCATGCCCAGGCGTTGTAGGGAGGTCATACAAGCACGTGGAGGCCACACACAATACTGAGCCTCATTTTCACTTGTTTTAAGGACATTACATCAAAGTTGGATCAGCCTGTAGTGTGTTTTTCCACTTTCATTTTGTGTGTGACTCCAAATCCATGCCTCCATTGGTTAATACATTTGATTTCCATTGATGATTGTTGTGTGATTTTGTTGTCAGCACATTCAACTTTGTACAGAACAAAGTATTCAATGAGAATATTTCATTCATTCAGATCTAGGACGTGTTATTTTATTGTTCCCCTTATTTGTTGGAGCATTGTATACACACACACATATATATATATATAGCTTGATGAGTAATATGTGTTTATTTATTTATATATATATATATATATATATTTTTTTTTTTTTTTTTTTTTTTTTTTTCAGTTATCGCCATCGGTCCAACATTACAATTTTATAAATCAATAGTTATTATATATTACCTATGAATATTTCTTTGTTGTTTTTATTTGGCCATTACTCATCAAGCAAAATTTCTGATGTTGCTGAGTGTTTCATTCTGTAAGCAGTTCTATTCTTTGTTTTGGCTACTTGAACTTCTTAATCTTAAGCTTTCTTAGACTCTTAATTACTGTTGTTGGTGCCTGTACCAATTCAATACAATACCAAAAAAGATTCTTACCTTTTTAAAGGAAGGTTAGAAAATAAAATGGAATTAAACCGTTTTCCTTTGAGTGCGCTGAAACTTATGTTTACACTAATGTCTGATTTGTTTTATTGCTTATTATTATTTTATTTTATTATTGAAATGAACTGGTGATCTGGTTTTTAACAGCAGTTCATATATGGATTATAATGTGAACATTTTTTAAACACAGAAAGGTTAAATTATCGGTTTTAATATCGGTATCGGCAACAATAATGCGCCAAACATCGGTTATTGTTCGACGCAAGAAATTCAATTTCGGCGCATCCCTGGTTAATACGTCTGGAAGCGTCCCTTTATAATTTAATGCACATGAAATGTGCAGAAATTTATGTGCTCGAAATGGCTTCTTCTGTCCATGCCTTTATTATTTTAGCTTTTCTTCTGCTCCAGGTCAGAACTCAGCTCAATCACTTTGAAATACTGAAAGCAATATGTAAATAATGCATCTTTAAATTCTTATAATTGACCATCATTAAGAAAATGTAACAAAATCAGCAAATAAAAATCAAATGTCAGTCTGCCTTGTATGTGAAAGGATACAGATATACTCAAAAGACAATATACAGTATAGTGCAGAAGTAAATCTCATTTATTATTAGAATATAAATATAATACGATCTAGTCTAAACTAATATCGTTAATGAAACAGCATATTAACAACTGTAAATAGTATTTAAACATTTTTTGTAGTATCATATTGACATTGAAATTCTCAGTATGGTGACAACACTAGAGCTTATACAGAAAAAGCACAAATTACCCAAAAGTCCATGTTTAGATTTTATTGTTAATTAAAATCACTCTGTCAATGCTAATAATAATGCAACATAATGACCAACAAATGACACTGCAAGAGCGAGGCATTTTAGTAGTCGGCAAAGTCACAAAGGAACCCAGAGTAACTTCAAAGCAATTAAAGGCCTCACTCATACTGGCTAATGTTAATGTTCATGAGCTGCCAAAACAGCACTGGTGCTATCAGCAGTGTTTTAATGTTACTTGTGTCAGACTTCTAGCTTAAAGTCACTGCTTCCATAACAAATAAAGAAAATAATTCCTGGCTAACAGAATGTCACTTACTACTACGTTTGAACTTCTCTCGGCCATGTCTACGTACTTAAATGCACTGAGTTGCTGCCATGTAATTGGCTGATCAGATATTTGCGTTAATTGAGCAGTTGAACAGGTGTAGCTAATAAAGTTATTATTTTGAAGTCGCCAACAAGCTGCTAAGTTCTTTACATTTACACACTGTAACCCTTCAGGCACACATCTCAGCTAGTTGGAGCTCATCTCACCAGCTTGCTGCGCAGTGTTTCCATTGGCCTGTGCAGGACCTGCTGTGGCTGCTGGGGGTCTGGATGAACTTCCAGGCTGATTTGAAGCTGTAGTATTAATATGGGACGCGCTGCTGAACTGAATGTACCAGTTAGCGATGTCCGAAGGCGTAGGAGAGCTGTTGGAGGTTTGGGTCCCGGCCTGAGGCGGATAACATGGAGACACCGGCAATGCCGACATCATCATCCAGCTCTGCCAGCCCGCATAACCGCAGTAATAGTGCCACATCCACTCCCGCAGTTTATTACAATACTCGGTCCGCGACATGTTTACATCTCCGTTCAGTGTCTTAGCTTTTGCGTTTCTTGTTCGTTCCTCGTTGTTCTTTTTTGTATCCATCTTACAGTCTGTTACTAAACCTCAGCCTTAAAAAGGTAAACAGAAGGGCTGGGAGTCGATCGGAGGAAAAATCGTTCCTAAACGAGAGTTGACTCCGAAGTCGATTCCAGACCGTGAATGTTTAATACCGTTGGAGTCGATTCCTTGAAGTGTCGATTCTCAGATTAGATGCTTCCTTAACGTCCAACATTGTTTTTGTTTCATGTATGTTTTACATACAGACACACATTTATTTTTATGTTGTCAATATATAACTTAACTGACTGATAATTCTATTTTCTACAATTATTGGCAATTCGACATGAAGCATGAAATGCGCACTGCGTGAAGATGCAAACAATGGTCGATGCTGTTTTGTAGATTAGTAAGACTGTTCGATTCCACAAATTGAGAAATCGACTCAGATTCTGAATCGTCCTATTTTCGATTCCACAAGTTAATTCATTTTCTTTACAGTTGTGTGTTTCACCGTTAAAATAGATATTGTACGCCACAGTTAAAGAGTCGAGTAAGCAGAGTGAAATGAGAATCATTTTATTGGCAACCGATGGGAATTGTATTATAAACAGTGTAGGACGTAGATAATACATTATTATAACAGACCATTATGATTAAGACTATATGACAAGGAGCTTGAAATACAGTATTTGTTTGTTTATTTATTTATTTATTTATTTATTTAACAAAATTGTTTGTCTTTTGGGCGGCATGGTGATGCATAAGGTTGGCGGACCCGACTAGCCCTTCTTTCTGACTCTGTAGAATCGACTCCTTAAGCCCAGAGTCACAGAAGCCATGAAATTGAGAATTGACGTGTGTTATAATCGATTCCCAGCCGTACAGTTTGTTTTTGAGCCAGATTACCGTATTCATGTGTAAATTATTGTGTTATGTAAACTATGGTGCATGTACCTTATTGAATGTTGCGTGTTAGGACCAAACACATTCAATTCTTAGTATACGTAAATGTGCGTTGCCAATAAAATGATTCCGACTCATTTTACTCTACTTACTCGACTCTTTAACTGTGGCGTACAATATCTATGTTAACGGTGAAACCCAAAAAGTTTCTGGTTCAAAGATTGCCACAAGGTGGCACCAATGTTCTTATAATGCGCTCTACACTGATGGCCAAAAGTTTGTGGACACCCAAAGATTACGTCAAAAACATAGCTGTTAGTATAGAGATATTAAAATATAGAGTCTCCCGTCCACAAGAGGACTTTCCACCAGATTTTGGAACCTGAGTGTGGGGTCAGCTTCTGATGTTGACTATGAGTCCTGGCTCAATTTTATCATTCCAGTGCATTTTCAAGGGGTTTAATAGAGTTTTCAATCAACATTGGCAAACCAATGGACTTTGTCACTGGTACATTCAATACAAGCCTTCTACTGCCACTGCTTAACTATGGAGAATCCAGAAATGTTTGCTTTATATTATTAATGTATTTACAAGTGAGTGTTGTTGAAATCATATAGCTAACTAATTACATGGTGCAAGACGGTAATCAACTCTAGAATTGCAATTTCTCACTCACTCTCTCACTCACACTGGCACAGTTCAGAAACACCAGTTAACCTCACATGTCTTTGGAATGTGGAAAGAAATCAAAGAAAATGCACACAACCATGGTTAGAATATGTAAACTATACACAGGCAGTGAAGGTGTTTGTGGAAGTGTATCATGGCATGAACAAGAGAGATTTCTGAGGACCTCAGAAAAAGAGTTGTCGATGCTCATCAGGTTGTAAAAGGTTCAAAACCATCTTTAAAGAGTCTGGACTCCACCAATCCACAGTCAGACAGATTGTGTACAAATGGAAGAAATTCAAGACCATTGTTACCCTCCCCAGGAGTGGTCGACCAACAAAGATCACTTCAAGAGCAAGGCGTGTAATAGTTGTGGAGGTCACAAAGGACCCCAGGGTAACTTCTAAGCAACTGAAGGCCTCAGTGATGTTCATGAGTCCACCATCAGAAGAACACTGAACAACAATGGTGTGTTTGGTAGGGTTGCACAAGGAAAACAGGAAAACACTGTATTCCAGCATAAGAACCTTATCCCATCTGTGACCTGAAGTGAGCAGTTAATGTGAGGAAACCTACCAACATCCCAGAGCTGAAGCTGTTCTGTACTGAGGAATGGGCTAAAGTTCCTCCAAGCCGGTGTGCAGGACTGATCAACAGTTAGTTGCAGTTATTGCTGCACAGGGGGGTCACACCAGATACTGAAAGCAAAGTTTCACATATTTTTGCCGCTCACTAATATGTAATATTGGATAATTTTCCTCAATAAATAAAATACCAAGTATAATATTTTTGTTTCCTTTGCTTAACTGGGTTTTCTTTATATACTTTTAATACTTGTGTGAAAATCTGATGATGTTTTAGGTCATATTTATGCAGAAATATAAAAAATCTAAATGGTTTATAAACTTTCAAGCACCACTGTAGCACATCTAGGGCGATTGCCAAAGGGTCATTTATCTAACTTTTGACTAGTATGTCTTTGATATTTATGGTTTCATTATAATATTGGCCACTGTTTGTTTTGTAGGATGGCAAATAGACAGGGGTTCTAAGGGGACCACTGGAAACAAAACATATCAAGGAGAACAATAAGATCAATTTTTGCTTTTGACCTAGCATTGCTACTTAACACTTGTTAGGTGTCATAGATAAAACTACTACACATATGTCTTGCTGTGTCGTCCTCTTTCTCTATCGGTGATGTATTTGCTGATCGAGCTGCACTGAACCTCTGAGTATGGTCTGGTCTGTCCAGTGACTGTGCTTTGCACTGAATAGGGGCCTCCAGACGGAAACAAACGAGACAGACTGAGCCTGATCACCTCTGACATGCCCAGAAATTATCAGGGTAAAACAAAAGCTGTGTTCAGCAAATGCTGACCTCCATGGAACTAACCAGCAGCTGAGGATTTTGGATGAAGTGTAACTGTGGCTCTGTGTTTCTGTGTGGCTGATAAGACACAGGGAGGCACAGTCCGTACTGGGCATGACCCTGATTTTAGTTCAAGCTCAGAGGTCATGCTTTTGAAGAGGTAAACCTTTCCTTTTGCAACAGCATGGTGTTACTTGTCTGAACTTTGCTGCTGGTGTGATTGGGTAAGCTCTCATTTGGCTGACCTTTATACTGTATTTCATAAAGAGGTGATGAATGTGGTGTGAAAAAGAAACACTGAGCATGAATGTCGTTAACAGCTTTAACCATTCTATTAGGTTTACCAGCAAAAGAAATCCTCCTATGCAGGCAAACCATGCAGTGACTTGGAGCCCCTGATCAAATCAATGTCAAGCTGAGATGTGTGAAATAACTCACTTTGTGTAGATGTAGTTATTATTGAATGATTTCAAATGTTGACATGTGGCATATTCCTATAACAGTGAGTGCGTTTACATGCGCTTTTGTGGCACCTTCACTACACCCTTTGCCTCTGCCTGAACCATATCCATATCCAATTTGTTGTCATGGCGCCCACTACGTGGCATGCCATTGGCAACCATCCACCGTCGCCTTTGTTGCAGTGGTGTCATGAACGAGAAATCTGGACTGATACGGACTGGAGTCGTACCGTCTTTAGAAACAATACCAAGTTCTGATTGGGGTCCGATGATAGTCAGGTTCGAGTATGGAGACCTCGTGGTGAATACTTCAATTCAGTCTTTGCTGTGGAGCGACACACTGCCCCAACTGCTGGTGTGATGATCTGTGGAGCCATTCCATACAACAGTCGGTCGCCCATAGTAGTGATACGAGGGACACTAACAACTCAGCGATAGGTTCGGGACATCCTGCGTCCACGTTTTGCCTCTCATGGCAGGGCTTCTGAATTAGATTTTTCAGCAGGATAATGCTCACCCACGCACACGTGTGCAAGTGTTCCCAGGAATGTTTACATCAGATTGCAACACTTCCTTGGCCTGCCCGATCATCAGATTTATCACTAACCGAGATTTATTGGACCAGCTGGGACACCAGATTCAGCAACCTACAGTGGTGCTTGAAAGTTTGTGAATGCTTTAGAATTTTCTCTATTTCTGCATAAATATGACCTAAAACATCATCAGATTTTCACACAAGTCCTAAAAGTAGATAAAGAGAACCCAGTTAAACAAATGAGACAAAAATATTATACTTGGTAATTTATTTATTGAGGAAAATGATCCCAATACATATTAGTGAGTGGCAAAAGTATGTGAACCTCAAGGATTAGCAGTTAATTTGAAGGTGAAATTAGAGTCAGGTGTTTTCAATCAGTGGGATGACAATCAGGTGTGAGTGGGCACCTGTTTTATTTAAAGAACAGGGATCTATCAAAGTCTGCTCTTCACAAACACGTCTGTGGAAGTGTTTCATGGCACGAAACAAACGAGATTTTCTGAGGACCTCAGAAAAAAGAGTTGTTGATGCTCATCAGGCTGGAAAAGGTTACAAAACCATCTCTAAAGAGTTTGGACTCCACCAATCCACAGTCAGACAGATTGTGTACAAATGGAGGAAATTCAAGACCATTGTTACCCTCCCCAGGAGTGGCCGACCAACAAAGATCACTCCGAGAGCAAGGCGTGTAATAGTTGACGAGGTCACAAAGGACCCCAGGGTAACTTCTAAGCACCTGAAGGCCTCTCTCACACTGGCTAATGTTAATGTTCATGAGTCCGCCATCAGAAGAACACTGAACAACAATGGTGTGCATGACAGGGTTGCAAGGAGAAAGCCACTGCTCTCCAAAAAGAACATTGCTGCTCATCTGCAGTTTACTAAAGATCACATGGACAAGCCAGAAGGCTATTGGAAGAATGATTTGTGGATGGATGAGACCAGAATATAACTTTTTGGTTTAAAGTAAAACACTGCATTCCAGCATAAGAACCTTATCCCATCTGTGAAACATGGAATGGGCTAAAATACCTTCAAGCCGGTGTGCAGGACTGATCAACAGTCACAGGAAACGTTTATTTGAAGTTATTGCTGCACAGGGGGGTCACACCAGATACTGAATGCAAAGGTTCACATACTTTAGCCACTCACTAATATGTAATATTGGATAATTTTCCTCAATAAATAAATGACCATGTATAATATTTTTGTCTCATTTGTTTAACTGGGTTCTCTTTATCTACTTTCAGGATTTGTGTGAAAATCTGATGATGTCTTAGGTCATATTTATGCAGAAATAGAGAAAATTCTAAAGGGTTCACAAACTTTCAAGCACCACTGTATGAGTGTACAGGTCCAGCTGTAACATCTCTGGGTAAATGTGCCACAGGATACCATACAGAAACTGTATGCCTCCATGTCCAACCATATCTCATCTTGTATCCAAGCTAGAGGCGATACAACAGGGTACTAGAGCCTCCTGTCAGTTGTACATTTTTCTCAATAAACTTATCCTTTTGCTTTAATATTGTAATCACTTACATATATCATATATCAAGTTTCATTAGATTCCAACAACTCCTTTTTGGTGTGTTATTTTTTTACAGCATTTAGCAGACGCCCTTATCCAGAGCGACTTACAATTGATGCAATCTTACAATCCAAGCAATTGTGGGTAAAGGGACTTGCTCCAGGACCCAACAGTGGCAGCTTGGCAGAGGTGAGATTTGAACCTTGGACCTTCTGGTCCATAGTCCAGTACCTTACCCGCTACGCTACCACAGTCCCACCCCCAGCCCCACTCATTTTGTCAATGAGTTGTATAACCACATGGTGGCACAGTAGTTAGTGCTGTTGCCTCACAGCTCCGAAGACCTGGGTGCGAGTGCCAAGTTGTCCGCTGCCTGTGTGGAGTTAGCTTCCTCTGGGTACTCTGGTTTCCTCCCACATTCCAAAGATATGTGTTAGGTTCATTTGTGGCTTTATAGTGCCCAGTGTGTGTGTTTGTGTGTGTGCACATGTCCTGCGATTGACTGGTGCCCTGTTCAGGGTTGGTACCAACCTTACACCCTGTGCAGCTGGTTAACACCCACGACTTTGAATTGGTTTAAGCGAGTATAGATGAAGCAGTCGGCATCTGGAGGAGGTCCCAAAGTGGACTTTTGCTTAAAGCGGCAAAGGTTATTCTAATACGACATGCAATTAAATATAATCTGCTAAAGTTTCCAGATGGGTGCATTTTGGACTTAAGACAAGCAAATACCTTTCCCTAGGATTTGTAACCTGCTGCATGTATTAGACACAAAGACCAATTAAGTGAATTATGTATGCTTTTTGAGATTATAAGGGCGAGCACTTGTCTCAGAGGCTTAATGTCCTGCAGTCTGAGCTCATATACCGCCTGCCTAAGTTTTTGTGATCAAACAGAATTCAGCTCTATATGTGGCCCTGTCTGTTACGTTAGCCACTTCTCCTCTTCTCTCATCTGGATCAAAAGTGAACCATGAGAAAGTGCACCGGCAGAAACGTCCGAGCCACTGACAATGATGTTTGCTTTCTTTACTCACAGCTGTGCTGTACATATGCTCCAGTGGCCTTTATTTCAAAGCACAGTCCTTTGTGCTAAATCCGTCATATTTAGGAGCGAGTAATTCTCATGAGTAATGAACAGCGTTACCATATTTGGCTCGTGCGTACTTTGTATTTCTGTGACACAGGATACCCCCTGGTCTAGAAGTCTTGTTTGTGATTTTAAATCTCAGTCAGGGGCTCAATGTATGGTGCGTGCTCAAAGTGTTATTTAAAACCAAAACGAAGAAAGGTTAGCAAGTGACTGATGGCTTCCTATTTCCTCTACGTTTTCCCCAGCCAATGTTATCTTATCCCGACAGCATGTGGAAGTGCGTGCATGTTGTGTAAGGAGGTAATCGAAGGTTGTTCATGAAACCATTGTTTTCCAAACTCTCAAATTTAATTAAGTTAAGGGTTAGGACAAATCACCTTTACTGAAAAGCGGATTTAAAAACGCCACTTCTCTGCTAGTGTATGCTTACATGTTCACTTATTTATGTTCCGTGAGTCTTTCCTGCAGGAAAGAGAGATCTTGTTCTTTGTTTGACCTGGAACCAATCCATGGAAAACAAAGCACAGGATGAAAGGGCATCAGGATGCTTAAATAAATAGCCTCTTGCTGACTGGTTTGTAGTGACACTCAGCCCACAAAACGTGTGATGAATCCATGGTCTTGGGTCAAGATAGTTTTGTGGGATTGAGTTCAATTAGAGTTTTATCTACCACACAAATTCATTCCCCAAACATGTCAAATTCCTTAGATTCCTCCCCTTGCCTTATCTCCCACCAAAATGGGGGGCAGACTCTCAATGGAGACTGAATGTTCTTCGGTCGAAATTCCCTGTCAAGCTAAAGGACGGCCCCCTTTTCTCAGACATATATTGCGTTCAGAAGCATCTCAGTGCTGCCTTTAAGAGGAAAAATCTCAAAGCAGACAAAATTCATCTTGTCCCGTGGGAGTATTAGGTCATCTTAAAATGAAATGTACAAAATGTCCCCTTTCACCCCAATGTAACTGATGAACAAAGACATTTTTGGACTCTAAAGTATGATTTTTAAGGTTTTGCACTGGTTTATAGCTACTAGCATGTCTAAATGCAGTTGATCCCAATATTGGAACGCATTTACATTTATGCCACTTATCTAGAGCAACTTACAACAATCTTATAGTCCAAACAATTTGCACCTTAACCACTAAGCCACCTCATCCCACTCCCCACATCCCACAATTGTCATGTATACAGCATATTCCAATCTAGAAATCAGATTAAGAAATCTGATAAAGACAGCTGGACTTTACTCCAGTAATCAGATTACTCATAGCATCTATAGCAGTTACCTGGTATAGATTCTAACCTCACACAGTTGCCAGGTCCACCTATTCTAAAGGCTTTATTTGGCCTCTTTTTTCCATTGACGGTACTGGGTTTTTTCTCATGGGGTCTTGTGACCCCAGAATTAAATTCGCCACGAAATTAAAAGCAGCTGCCGAACACTTTGTGGAGACTCTGAAATGCAGTATATGTGAAATTTTGAAGTTTATGTCACATATTTCTGTGAGATTATTGTCTGGTTGCAAAGTAGAAATCCTGAGCCATTTAAACCCAGAGGTTTCCCATTATTTGATTACTCACGTGCATGTGAACTCTGATTTTCTGCAGTTATCAGATTATTAACTGCATGTAAACGCAATCGCCCGCTATCTGAATCCCAACAGAGGTGCCATCAGTGTTGCTGTGTGCCACTAAAATTGCAGTTATTAAAAGGCAGTTTTGTCCTGGAATTCTACGCAGAACGGACGAGCCTCTCAGTGGAGGTCTGCTGCCAGAGGCTGTTGGGCAAATTCACTACAGACACTACACTTCCCATAATGCTCGAGCATCTTTCAAAACGCTTCAGCTCTTTCAGTCAGATTATTTCCATTTTTCTCATGGAGTAATTGGCACCCGCAAATATTTAAAAGAAAGTCAGCCACACTGCAGACAAGGTAATGATAGCTCATAGCTATATTTAGTTAATGCAATGAATAAAAATTCTTTAGTGTTAATTACCTATTCATTTCTCATCCATGGAAGAGTAATGCCCACTTGTGTTAAATCATTTAATCTATTTAGTCTTTAACAGGCTTATTTTTAGGCACAGTTGTCCTCCTACGACTGATTGGCAAGTAGAGGGGTACAGCTGTGCCCCCTCTAAATTCTTTGCGTGCCCCCAAAACAACAAGTACGCAAACATGTATGGGAACTGTCAGAGATAACTTAAGTGTTCATGACATTATAAAAACAATTATATCAGTGTCTTAGATTACACCAATAACTGATTAAAAATAATGCAGGTGATTTAAATAATTTCTTGTCCTTACTTCACTGTGTTGTTGTATATTAGAATTTGAGGTTTGGCGTAAACGTGACCTGAGCACTCACCAGAGACACTTATCAGCAGTCTGGACAACTAGACAAAGTCAGTGGGAAGTATGGAGTCAGGAGATAACTGAAGGTTCTCTGCCAGTGGTTTCACTAGAAAATGATTAACCTGTAATTTGACACCACAAGTGCAAACAGGGCTGCTTCCACAGAGAAACATATTCAGACATCAGCACAAAATAGAATGAAATGACTATATTAGATGGTATTATGACCTATTCAGCTGCTTGTTAACGCAAATATCTAAACGTCCAATCATATGGCAGAAACTGCTGATCTACTGGGATTTTCACGCACCGCCATCTCTAGGGTTTACAGAGAATGGACCGAAAAAAAGAAAATATCCAGTGAGTCTCAGTGGAGCAAAAATGCCTTGTTGATACCAGAGGTCAGAGGAGAATGACCAGGCAGGTTCAAGCTGATAGAAAGGCAACAGTAACTCAAATAACCACTTGTTACATCCAAGGTATTGCAGAAGAGCTTCTCTGAATGCACAACACGTCAAACCTTTAAGTCGATCAGTTACTGCAGCAGAAGACCGCACCGGGTGCCACGCCTGTCAGCTAAGAACAGGCAACTAAGGCTACAGGGGCTCACAAAAATTGGATAATAGATAAACAATACAATAAATGTTGTCTGGTCAGATGAATCTCGATTTCTGTGGCAACATTCGAATGGTAGGGTCAGAATTAGGTGTAAACAGCATGAAAGCAGTTTGGTGTGAATAAATCAACTGTGGGAGCAATTGTAAGAAAATGGAAGACATACAAGACCATTGATAATCTCCCTCAATCTGGGGCCCCATGCAAGATCTCATCCCGTGGGGTCAAAATGATCATGAGAACGGTGAGCAAAAATCCCAGAACTACATGGAGGGACCTGATGAAAGACCTGCAGAGAGTTGGGACCAAAGTAACAGAGGCTACCATCAGTAACACACTACGCCGAGAGGGACTCAGATCCTGCAGTGCCAGGCGTGTCCCCCGCTTAAGCCAGTACATGTCCAGGCCCATCTGAAGTTTGCCAGAGAGCATATGGATGATCCAGAAGAGGATTGGGAGAATATCATGTGGTCAGAGAACATTTTGGTAAAAACTCAACTCATCAGGGCCTGAATGCTTGCATGAATGCATCCCAAGAACACCATACCTACTGTGAAGCATGTGGGTGGAAACCTCATGCTTTGGGGCTGTTTTTCTGCAGAGGGGACAGGACGACTGCTGAAGACGCCTGGGAAGAATGAACAGGACCATGTATCGTGAGATTTTAAGTCAAAACCCCCAGTGAGAGCACCCCCGTGGATGGATCTTCCAGCATGACAATGATCCCAAACACCAAAAACTTAGGCAACGAAGGAGTGGCTCCATAAAAAGCATTTCAAGGTCCTGGAGTGGCCTAGCCAGTCTTCAGACCTCAACCCCATAGAAAATGTGTGTAGGGAGTTGAAAGTCTGTGTTGCCCCAAAACATCACTGCTCTAGAGGAGATCTGCATGGATCAAAATACCATCGGCCAAAATACCAGCTACAGTGTGTGCAAACCTGGTGAAGACTTACAGGAAACGTTTGACCTCTGTCATTGCCAACAAAGGTTATGTTACAAAGTATTGAGTTGAACTTTTGTTATTGACCAAATACTAATTTTTCACCATAATTTACAATTAAATTCTTTAAAAATCCTACAATGTGATTTCCTGGATTTTTTTTCTCATTGTGTCATAGTTGAAGTGTACCTATGATGAAAATTACAGACCCCTCTCATCTTTCTAAGTAGGAGAACTTGCACAATCAGACTAAATACTTTTTTGCCCCACTGTATTTTTTTGGCACACTTTTGTGTCAGTTAGGCATCATTTAAGCACCACAGCCTACCTGAGTATTGTTGCTGACCATGTTCGTCCCTTTATGACCACAGAGTACCATCTTCTGATGGCTGCTTTCAGCAGGATAATGCACCATTTCACAATTGAATCTGAATCTACCTTTTTAAATTATTTTTTTCTAAAAAAAATGTCTTTTTGACTATGTACTTGGGCCATAAGTTTATGGTATTGTACAGTTTCCCTCGAGTCAAAACCTTCCTCAGGGTTTAAGAAAAACCATGGAAACATAAGGCAAAATGAAAAGGCCAGGTCCTATAGGAAACTAAATCTCTTTCTAATCTTTTGTTTGCAGTACATCTGTGAGGCCGCACCTGCCCCTCTGCTGCTGTTTTACTCTAAAGGGGCCAGAGGAGCAGCATATTCACAGCTCCATACTGAGCTGAGCTCCTGCTAGGGGTTACTGATTACATGCCCTGAGTGAAAGCAGGAGGTGCATTCAAAAGCATGACTTTATTCACAGTGGCATAGCAAAGAATTCCAATATCACGGCTCAGCCTTCTCAGGCTCATTCATCACTCGTGTTGGTACACATATTCATGCTTAACGTGAGAACAAGTCTGAAATTGCACAACCTGAAAACAATCAACGGTAACGGTTAACGGTAACAAAGTAACTACTGGCTCTGCATTTACTTTGGGAATATAGTGGTGCAAGTTTAAGCAAGTGCACTGAGTACCAAAGAAATGACAAAAACCGAGACAAATTTTTCTAGTCAAAATGTGTTCTGAGGTGGTCGAGAACCGAGGTACCACTGTATTTACTTTACTAATGAACACATGGTTCAAAATTTTGTCTCGGCTGTCATTGTTTGCTCAGCACTCGAAACACTTGCTTAAACTTGTATGAGTCAAGCTGAGCTACTCGTTCCAGCTGAAATTCAATTCATGACAACAATTCACGATTCAGTATACAGTAATTCATTGAATCAGTCTCAAAATAGCTCTTTTTCAGTGAAGATGCCTGCTGTTCATAATGTTTTTCTTTATTTTTACATCTACCGTACTGCATTCTTAGTGAAAATAAGTCCCCATGGGTCCTACAATGGTTGATGAATACAGCCAGCCAAAAGGAATTCAAGGACTGAGTCCACCGAATCACTTTCAGGCTGAGCAGTTAGCCTTAGCAACTAGTGCCCTGAGTTCACAAATAGAGTAAGTGTTTTGCTTTTACTTTTCACTCTCAATTCATTTCTCACTTAATTATATGAGATTTTCAACACTTTATTATAAAATTAAGTTTTGTGTTAATGATTTTGGCCAACTGTAGGTTCATGTGAATGTTTTAAACAGTAAGGTCGTCTCTGCTTTTATAGAGTATAGACCATATTAAACTCATCAGTTCATGATACATTTAACTTATGATGGATTTGTCGGAACATATCCCCTGTCGGAACATAACACCTGTACAATCCAACTCCATTAATGTATATAATGCCTTATACAGTGTGGATTTGCTGGGGGTCTGGAACAGATTCATTCAACTGACATTATTCCTTATGGGAAAACTTTGCTCTGTACTCATTTTCAGTTCTCGACAAGCCTTCTGGAACAAAATAATGACAAGAACCAAGGTACTACTGTATTTGGACTTTTACTCCTGTATGAGTACTGAAGGTTTAAAACAATAATGCGCTTGAAACTACTTTTATCTTACTATATAGCAAGACAGACTTTGAGAGAGTACTTTACTTGAAGAGTGTTCAGTTATCTGACTGTTCCCATAACTGCTTTAGGTTTTGGGCTTGTTGCAAGGTAAGCAGCTTCCTTTTAATTCTGCTGAAAGCAATCCTGCTTTAAATGACACTGCAATCATAACTGCTGACTCTCAGCAATAAGTCATGATTTCCAGCTTCTCTTGTTTTTACAAACAACTTGCAGTGTCTGTATGATCAACCACAAGCCTGAATCAGCCGGTAGTTGAAGTAGGCATGACTACTTAGTGTACTAAGTGCTCTTAGTGTTAAAAACAAGTGAACACTTGGGTATTTGCTCTGCAATAAAAAAAAGTCAGTACTGGTTTAGTACCACATGCAAACGGAAAAAAACTAAGCACAGTCTAGCCTCAAATCTTGGTGAATTTTATGACCTGCATTGTCTGAATACCAGAGGATGCGGAGGAACTGTGGGATAGGAGACAGTAACCTTGACCTTGTGCTTTGACTATGCCAGACTGGATTGTGTAAGAGCATTGTGTGTTATCTGAAAATAAGAAAGGACAGCGGAAGGGTGGGAATGATGTCCTGCAGAGTAGCCTTCCAGATGTTACTTAAAGGACATTATCTCATTCCCATAAGCTCTAAAGGCAAAAGAGGTTTCAAGTCAAAACTATACCATAGACCATATCAATAAATTATGCAATTGTTCCAACACTCTGCTTGTGTGTGAACACAGTATGTCATACACAGACTCAATAGCTGTACACTGTGTACAGTGTTTACACCATTCTTTGACATTTCAATGCCTCTTCTCCTGAACAGGGTCATGGTGGTGGCTGGAGCCTATCCTGGAATTCAGTAGGTGCAGACGAGCATGTAGCCTGAATGGAGCGGCAGTTTATCGCAGGGTTGGTTAAAGGTCACTGTTGAAAAGCCAGTTATGAACCCCCTGTTCCCTCAGACACAGCCAGTCGTATAGTACATAATACAACCCCAAATCAGAAAAAGTTGAGACGGTATGAAAAATGCAAATAAAAAAAACTACATGCAGTGTTCCTTATATTTACTTTGACTTTTATTTCAATGCAGACACTATGAACCAAAGATTTTTTACGTTTTTTCTGATCAACTTCATTTAATTTGTTAATAAATATTCATTTCTGCATTTCAGGCCTGTAAAACAGTCCAAAAAAGTTGGGATGAGGCAATTTAGGGCTAGTAATGAGATCAAGAAAACAGAGTAATGCTGTGATTTCAAATAGGCAATGTCAACAATCATGATTTGGTACAAAAGCAGTATCCACAAAAGGCTGAGTCTTTGAGGAGTACAGATGGGCAGAATTATCTCCAGTTCATCAACAAATGTGTAAGAAAACTATTGAAATGTTTAAAAACAATGTTCCCAATGTTCCTTGTCCCAACTTTTTTTAAAATGTCCTACAGGCCTGAAACGCAGGAATAGATGTTTATTGACAAATGGAATGAAGTTGACCAGAAAAAAATCTGAAATATCTTGGGTTCATACTGTATGCAATGAAATAAAATATATTTTTATTATCTGCATTTACTATCTACCTTTACAAAGATTTGTTAAAGAATGGGTCATTCTAAAGAGATCACTGAATTTGAGCGTGGTACTGTAACAGGATGCTCCCATTCCAACAAGTCAGTTCATTAAATTTCTTCCCTCCTTGATATTCCACGATCAACTATGAGTGGTATTATTGACAAGTGGAAGCATTTATGAATCTCAGCAAGTAAGCAATGAACTGACAGACCATGTAAAGTTACAGCGTTGGGTCACTGAGTGCTGAGGTGCATAGTGCATAAAAGTCACCATCACTCTGCAGACTCTATAACTACAGAGTTCCAAATCTCCTCTGGCATTAACATCAGCACAAAGACTATGCACTGGGAGCTTCATGGCATGGGCTTCCATGCCCAACCAGCTTCATGCAAGCCTTACATCACCAAACACAATGCCAAATGGCAAACGGAGTGGTGTAAAGCACACTGATACTGGACTCTGGAGCAGTGGAACCATGTTTTGTGGCGTAATGAATCATGCTTCTCTATCTGGCACTGTCTGCCTTTGGTGAATTGTGTCAACTTCTGTTTTGCAATAACAGTATTATACTGTATCTTATCTGTCTAACTGCAACATTTAATGGAGGATGGATAATGCTCTGGGGTTGTTTGTCAGGGGTTGGCCTAGGCCCTTTAGTTGCAGTGAGTCAGCTTACAAATACATTTTGGAACAGTTTGGGGAAGACCCTTATCTGTTCCAGCACTGACTGCACCCCAGTGAATAAAGCAAGGTCCATAAAGGCATGGTTGGGTAAGTTTGGTATAGAAGAACTTGACTGGCCCACACAGAGGACTGACCTCAACTCCAACACTTTTAATCTGAACTAAAACGTAGATTGTGAGCCAGGCGCTCTCGTTCCAACATCAGTGTCTGACCTCACAAATACTCTTCTGGATGAATGGGCAATAATTCCCACAGACACAGTCCAATAACTTGTAGAAAGACTTGTCAGAGTGGAAGCTGTTACAGCTCCATATTAATGCTTATGGATTTAGATTTAGTTGGTGTCCTAATACTTTTGTCCATATTGTGTATAAGTGACATGGGATGACAATAACTGCAAGTATACTACATGAATATTTTTGAATATTATAGATTAATACACAGGTTCCCCAACATCCTTTTTAGCAAAGTAAACAGCGAAGAATGTGTACAATGAAATGAAAGCTGTGGGAATACAGGGAGTGGAAGTACAGCTATCTCACCAGCCCTCTCTTAACCTCCCTAAGGGTCCTCAGACGTTCCCTTTCACATAAAAACATGTTCAAGCCTTGCATACATGTGCTTTTGAATTGCAGCCTTACACCACTGTGAACTCCTACCTTATTACAAATTAAAACAATGAGCAGGAAGTTGAACATCAGCATAATTCTTCAGAAACACATCAGTACTTAAGCTTTATTTTTCCAGTGTTTTCAGTTTACATTTGAATCATTTTAAGATTTGTTTGTATTTTTACTTTAGTATAGGTAGTATTAGAGGCAGTGTTATCTTTAAATCAATTATATTATTTCATTTATCTTATTAGCTGCTTCATACTGGTGAGTAACTCATGAAATCAGAACCTATCCTACAAGTCCACTGAAAAGCATATCACACACTCACCTATTTACTCAGGGACAATTTAGATCTACTGCCATGTTTTGGGAACAACCCAAACTGAACACAAATATAGTACAGCAGGGATCGGTTCAGATATCTCTGAAGGGAAGAATTTGCTAGGATAGTAAATACATCCGAAGTAAATCAAGCTCATATGTTCTCCTTCTTTGATCTCAGCATGATCAAGACAGGGGAAATCTACTGCATGTTGTGCTAACCAAAAGCCAATATCCTATAGGAACTAAAGGCTATGGAATTAGTGAATCATTATCAGTCAGGTTACAACTTTTTTTGCATGCTGCTTACCTGTCTTATTGAATTTGTAAATGAATAGTTAACTCAGCCTATGTAGTGGAAAAGATTGTAATAAGCCATTTTACAGGAAAGGTGCCCACAACACTTACATACACACACACACACACACACACACACACACACACATTCTTGTGCAACTCCATCAGCAGAAGCCTGAAGTTTCTACCACCTTAAACTAACAATTTTTTTGTTATGGAATTATTTATATATGTATATATATTTCATCACAGGTACACTTCAACTATGAGAGACAAAATGGGAAAAATCCAGAAAATCACATTGTAGGATTTTTAAATAATTTAATTGTAAATTATGGTGGAAAATAAGCATTTGGTCAATAACAAAAGTTCAACTCAATACTTTGTAATATCTTCTTTGTTGGCAATGACAGAGGTCAAACGTTTCCTGTAAGTCTTCACCAGGTTGGCACACCACTGTAGCTGGTATTTTGGCCCATTCCTCCATGCAGATCTCCTCTAGAGCAGTGATGTTTTGGGGGGCACAGGCAAACATGGACTTTCAACTCCTCCACAAAATTCTCTATGGGGTTGAGGTCTGGAGACTGGCTAGGGCCACTCCAGGACCTTGAAATGCTTTTTACAGGAGCCACTCCTTGCCCAACCGTTGCCTGAGCGGTTTGTTTGTTTTGATCAATTGTCATGCTGGAAGACCCAGCCATGTTCCATCTTCAATCCTCTCACTGATGGAAGGAGGTTTTTTGGCTTAAAATGTCACGATACATGGCCTCGTTCATTCTTCCCTGAACACGGATCAGTCGTCCTGTCCCTTTGCAGAAAAACAGCCCCCAAAAGCATGAGGTTTCCAGCTCCATGCTTCACAGTAAGTATGGTGCAACTCAGGCATTCATCTTCTTTTTTACCCAAAAGTTCTACTTTTGGTTTCATCTGACCACATGATATTCTCCCAATCCTCTTTTGGATCATCCATATGGTCTCTGGCAAACTTCAGACGGGGCCTGGACATTGTACTGGTTTTAAGCAGGGGGACATGCCTGGCACTGCAGGATCTGAGTCCCTCGTCGGCATAGTGTGTTATTGGTGGTAGCCTTTGTTACTTTGGTCCCAGCTCTCTACAGGTCATTCATCAGGGTCCCTCCATGTAGTTCTGGGATCTTGCGTGGGGCCCCAGATCGAGGGAGATTATCAATGGTCTTGTTTGTCTTCCATTTTCTTACAACTGCTCCAACAGTTGATTTATTCACACCAAACTGCTTGCCTATTGTAGATTCACTCTTCCCAGCCTGGTGCAGGTCTACAATTTTCTTCCTGGTGTCCTTTGACAGCTCTTTGGTCTTGGCCATGGTTGAGTTTGGAGTCTGACTGTTTGAGGCTGTGGACAGGTGTCTTTTATACAGATAACGAGGTCAAAGAGGTGCCATTAATACAGGTAACGAGTGGAGGACAAAAGAGCTTCTTAAAGAAGAAGTTACAGGTCTGTGAGAGCCAGAAATCTTGCTTGTTTGTGGGTGACCAAATGCTTATTTTCCACCATGATTTACAATTAAATTAAATTAAATACAATTAAATTACAGTTAAATCCTAAAAATGTGATTACCTGAATTTTTTTTCTCATTTTGTCTCTCATAGTTGAAGTGTACCTATGATGAAAATTACAGACCTCTCTCATCTTTCGAAGTAGGAGAACTTGCACAATCAGTGGCTGACTAAATACTTTTTTGCCACACTGTACATATATATTTAACATAAGAAGCCAACCTCACACTCATGTTTCAAAAATTTGTGGAAAGGCCTTATATAACACCAAAGCTGTTGTAGCAGCACATGTGGGGGGCAGACTCCATACTGTTACCCATGTTTTGGATGTAATTTTTTGAAGTCCACAAACTTTTGTCTATATAATGTACACAGGGTCGACAGGGGTAGCTGTTGGATTGCCGGTGGATCAGACACAGCCAATCGTGTCCGCCAGTGTTACCCAACCCAGCCAGAAGGCATTGCTGGGACTTGAACCCAGGACACTGCAGAAATATGTTTTATTTCATTTTGTTTCCTGCAGAAACTGTTAAATCATTTTATTTTGAAAATCAAACACACCAACCATGAATCATAAACAGGACACATCATTTACTGAGCATTTCTTCCAGGCCAACCTATTACCATGTGAACTTTATACAGTCAGGGCAATAGAACAATGCATTGTGTTTCTTTAATAGCGTGCTCAGAGAGAGTTGGCCCATAACACACCTGTTTCAGCTGTTTTTGTTCTTAACCACAATCAGCGTGTCTCCTCTCTTTCCTGAACTGGAAAAGTGATCACCAATGGAAAATTCTGCGATCGCAGGTCAAAGGGAATGATGCAGTGGAGCCATTGTGGGACCCTTGCTCTCATTTGCTTGCTTGGCCAAACAATGTGCAAAAGGGGAAATATCTGAGCTGAAGAAAAAAGGGAAGAAAATCCTGTGTGTACTGCAAAACAAAACTCACTGAGATTCATGTTTAGTGTATTACTACTGCTCCTAACCTTACAGTTACTTTGTGTTATTGTATTTATTCATTACGATTGGATTGAGATTATCACTTAGACACTGAATGATTCTGACAAAAAACTAGGATTTCTGAGGGAGGAGTGGTCAGTCGTGAATCATCGCCTAGTGCTACAACAGTGATCCCAGGTGACCTTGCAATAGTTTAGCGTCCAGTAAGGGGCACGCATACGTCTGCATGCCAAAGCCCTCATGACCCTGACATGAATGGATAATACACGAAAATAGTTTTTTTTTTTTTAATCACTTAGTATACTATTGGCAGCACAGTGGTGCAGTGGTCCCTGGCTCGATCCTGACTCTGGGCTCTGCCTGTGTGGAGTTTGCATGTCGAGAACCGAACACGATGAGTACTGAGCTAATTTTTCCCATAAGGAATAATGTAAATTGAATGAATCTGTTCCAGACCCCCAGAAAATCCATAAGTATATCCTGTAACAGGCATTATACAGGGGCTCTCTGATTTACGAAGGGGATACGTTCAGGCAAATCCATAACAAGTTAAGTGTATCATGATCCCATGAATTTAATATAGTCTTTACTGCATCAAAGCAAAACCTATTACACATGAACACTTACATTAACACTTATATTTAACCTACAGTTGGCCAAAATCATTAACACAAAGCTTATTCTATAAATAAAGTGTTGAAAATCTCATGTAATTTAGTGAGTAAATGGATTGAAGTGAGATGTAAAAGCAAAACACTTACTCTATTGGTGAACTCTATTGGTTAATTCTAACTGCTTAGTCTGAAAGCCAGTTTTCCTTTCGGTTGGCAGTCATTTCCTTTCCTTCCCAGAAAGTTTTCCTTTTTCCTTTTGGCTGGCTGTCATTACTAACCATTTTAGGACCCATGGGGACTTATTTTCATTAAGAATACAGTACTGTAAACATGATGTTCCATGCTCAGCTTCGGTTTTGCTTTTGAATGATTTCTCCCTGTGTAATATTACACGGCAGCAGAACGTTTACTGCTCTGTGCTCTAACAGCTGCAAAAAACTGCTAGTTAACCTCTGGAAACCCCCTCATTCCATCGATAGAAGACAATGGTTCTTATACCTTCTGGGTATCCTTTCACTTGAGCTCTCGGTGGCTCGGATGCATGGAGCGAAGTCGAGGACTATTGACTCTTGGACCAGGGCAATCCAGGAAGTGCAAACACTGATTTGCCGTTCATGAAAACCCTCTGTAATATCTCAAAGCGTTTAATCTTTATTGTAAGACTGTACATTGTTTTGTGTTACCATTTAATTGATCTTGATAACCACTGCACTATGATTTGGGGAGGGGGTTGGCAGAGGTTGACTTGTTTTTGTATTTTACATCTGTCTCTGTGGTTTTGTTCACAAAAAAAGGAATACAGTACTGTAGATGTAAAAATAAAGAAAAACACGATACAAGATGCACACACTATTTTGAATCTGAATCACTAAATCACTGTGTACTGAATCGGGAATTGTGAATCATGAATCACGAATCAAGTTTCGGTTGAAACGAGTTTCGGCTCAACTCATACAAGTTTTAGGAAGTTTGCTGAGAACTGAGCAAAGGACGAGAACTGAGACAATTTTTTCTGGTCAAAATGCGCCGAGAACCAAATTTGACAACTTTTGAGGTGATCGAGAACAGGTACAGTATCATATTACAGTGGTACTCTGAGTTTAATTCCAACATAGGTTGAATACTTCCTGTAGATACTTGGAAACTTCAGAGTTGGTTAGTTAACCAACCTGCTGTATATGAAACCAATATTATTAATAATATTTTCAGGGTTGTTATTACTATTATTATTTATTCACATTGTTATTTTTAACCCCATATTTCCTGGTTCTGGTTTCGGGGCTACGGCCTTATCCCTGTTGAACACAGGACACAGATGTAAGCGTGAGCCAGTCCATCGCAAGGCCAGCAGGGGTTGCTGTTAAAGTGCTGGGAGATGATCCCTTGTTTGGCCTGCTCTCCCTCAGGTACAGCCATTACATTTACCTTACATTTACATTTAAGGGCCTTGCTCAAGGACCCAACAGTGGCACAGCTTAGCAGAGTTGGGATTTGAACCCTGGACCCTGGACCTTAACCGTTAGGCCACTACAGTCCCTCGTCAATCGTCTCTGTATGTGACACTTGACCACTTGACACTTGAGAAGGCACTGCTGGGACTTGGGCGGTGTTGGGCTAGCATATTAGACACATTATGGAATATTTTAACAACTGGTAATTTCATCATACACACTGCAGTAAGTGCCCCCACAACAAAAAGGTAAGCTTCCTTATTCTATAATGTATGTTGTATTCAAAATACTGGTGTGCAATACTGATCATTTTCACATGGATGTGAATAGTATAATTATGGTATAGACCTTAACGACTCATGTAGAAATCAGTTTCATTCATTCTTTCTTTTTCTTATCCGCTTATCCTAGTCATGGTCATAGGAGGAACAACCCTAGGCAGTGTGCCAACCCATCGTAGAGCACATACACTGACAGTCATACACACACTCACACACGAAGAGCACTCTAGAAACACCAATTAATCTAACACACGTATTTGGAATGTGGGAGGAAACAGGAGTACCCAGTGCAAATCCACAGGGACACTGGGAGAACATGCAAACCCCACACAGGCAGAGTCTGAGGTCGGGATTGAAAAGACCTCTATGAAATCTATGAAAAGACCTTTTTTTACATTTTAATGAATCTGCATGAAACATAACTAATTGAAATGATTTTATTTAATGTTAACTATGTGATTGACACTTCACAAATCACAGTGTTTAAATTCTGTAAAAGTCCTGCTCACCTTTTGTTCATTTTCCAAGAGCCATGTTTTCTATGGACATTGTAATGGCCATTATGAATGATAATAGGTCATACATTTTTCTGTAGATTTCATATAACTTTTATGCATAATAATGTTCCCCAAGATAGACAGCCTGTAGATACATAACACATTCAAGGGCTTCAACCCTTACAATTTAGCATATTACATCATGTGCACAAGAAGGTTATATAAGGCAACACACAAAGTTCATCACAGATAATATTCTTTATTTAAGCACCACAAGAATTCATCTTAATGCATGTTAAAATACAGTGCATGTGTTGACTTTTTTGGTGTCAAAAACAGAACAGGATAAAACAAGAAACTTAAGACACGTTTGCCTTTTGCTCATTGAACTGAGCCAGGTGTGTCCATTTCATTCAGGAAAATGTCATCTTTATTCTTTTACATAAGTCCTCACTGCCACGACATCTCCCATCTTGCACGTCTGTAGAAGAGAAAAATATAAAATAAAATATATAAATATAAAATATATTATATAGAATATATAAAATAAAAATAATAGCTACACACATATATCTTTAAATTCTCTATATGGATTAGTTAAAGTCTAATAACACCACCATTATGAACTACGTCTGTCAAAATGAATGCATTAATAATGGAATAGATGGTGATCGCATTTTCGTTATTTGAATACATCAGGCACCATTAGTTGATTAGTTATATGATGTGTCCTAAATGCTCCCAGGCTGGTTAGGGGATCACCCCCCTACCCATCCCTGCGATAAACTGGTGTACCACCCAGGGCATGCTTACGGGTGCTTTTCCGAGTGAAAGAGGGTCAAATTGTGGAAAAAAAACCTGGTGCGATTAACACATCAATATAGCTTCACAGCACTAATATGAACTAATACATGTAAAACTAATAAAATCATACATGATAACTAGGAACTAGCATCTTATGAAGCCATGCATGCATGTAAAAACTAATCCAGATACAGAATACACCCAATTTATCTTCTGACTGGCATATTATTCAGTAACTAATATTCATAACAAAATATTCATAACCACAACTGACCCAGCTGAGAAAGCACATAGTTATGAGCTTGAGGAAAGAAGGTCTAGACCAAATGACAAATCTTTTTGTTTTAAGTGGTTAAACCCTATGTAGCTATAATAACAAAAAGGAAAAAAAGAATATCAATAGGCTGCACTTCTTTATACACAGAATATTTACTATTCCCTACTGTTATATTCACGTTATAAATGTGTATATATGTTGTAAAGTATGATTTGTTTTCACTGCTTCCGTGTAGATATTTAAAAATATATCTCAATGCATAAAACCCCCATTCTTACCGCTATTAACTTTCCATCAGTGATCTCTCTCTCTAGCGTTGTCTCTTTGCCATCCCAGGTTTGTTTCTGCACAAGCTTCCCATTCTCCAAGCTCACCACAGACTGCACACAGAAATGGACCAACTTAAGTAAGCCCACAGAGCACAACAGGGCTGCAGTTAGGAAATACTCATGGCAAGACACTGACATTGGTCTTTCGGTCATCGGCGGTGGTCTCTTCAAATGGCTCGTTCAGCTTGAATTTGACCTCAGTAGTTTTGAAAGTGCTCTGCGACTTCATGCAGATAATTCCCTGGCCATCGACGCTCAACAGGAAGTTGGGCTTGGTCCTGTTTCCCACCTGACGAGTGGCAAAACCCACACCTGAGAATAAAAGCATGAATAAATATGAGTAATAACAGGCTACGTGTAGTAATGTTCAGTATTATTATTATCAAACGTAGTATTAACATTGTTATTAGTAGAAGTTGTAATAGCAATAGCAGTAGTGTCAGACGTGGTTTATATGCAGCCTAAATTAGTAAAAAGATAAATGAACGAGTACGAATAAAATATGAATGAAACTAATGTGTAACATTTATTACAGACTGGAAGTGTTAGGATATTATTATATATTATATTATTATAAATATTATTGTTAGGAACAAATAATATTTGTAGACAAACCAGTCAGAACAGGTAGTTTTAAAGTTAGTGTGTGTATATATATATATATATATATATATATATATATATATATATGTGTGTGTGTGTGTGTGTATATGTACATAAATAAGTTTTGAGATGCTCGTGTGTGTGTGTGTGTGTATATATATATATATATATATATATATATATATATATATATATATATATATATATACACTCACACACACGAGCATCTCAAAACTGTTACAGCCTGAACGTCTGCACATACCCAGAGCCTTCATGTATTCATCGAAGTTCTCGCTGCCCACCATCTTCCATGTTCCAACAAATTTCTCCACCATCTTCACAGTCTGAAGTTCTCCGTTCTCGATCTCTTACAATAACTAAACCTAGCACTCCTACATCGCGAAGCCGCGCTTATGTACTGTTTCTATAGCACGTGCGATCTTAGACGATCCAATCAGTGAGCGAGACGTCACCCCGCGCTGTTCCTCATTCTGTCCTTGGTGAATGAGGCAAAGATTCACAATAAATATGCCAAAGAAGTGTTACACACCAGTTTTACCACAGCTGTAAGTGTTCTGACACGCGCATTGGACCATTTCTGCCTCATACACAGGGTACCTGGACATTTTACTGACACCCTTCCCATACACACACACACTCTTTCAACATTCATACAATCGCCCGGTCCATTAACGGACTGTAACCACCATAGGACCACTACTGACCAGTTGTTATTTCGGTGGACCATACTCAGTATCATGTATGATGTTGCATTGCATAGTAGTGTTTTCCATATAAAATATAAAATAACATATGTTGTATTGCTCTTACATTTATTACCACATAACCGTATCACATTCTTTCTGGGATAAATGTGTAAATACTTGCCAAAAACAATGTTAGAGTAGTGCACATGGTATCAGCATCTTTTTTGTTATTAATTCCTGTTCCAGTTAAAAGCAGTAAGTTGTAATGCTGGAAGAATAAAATTTTCATCCTCTGGCCCCACCCTCACTGAATCTCAGGGTCTCTTTGTTTTTAATCACTCAGTAGCCCCAGTGGCTGAGCTGCAAGTTCTAATGCACTTCTCTGCATTTTCCACACTATATTTGAATAGTGGCTATATGTCAAAATGACATTAATTGGCCTGATTAATTGCCTGACCAATTAATTATCGCTAATCAACACATTTGGGTGGTGAATCATTCTGGTTTGTTCCAGACTTTTGCAGTTTCTTCCCTCATAACAGAGATTTTAACAACAACATGTTGTCCTGTAGATCCACAACTAGAGTTTTGCATGGCTGGATGGATGGAAGGAGCTTTATTAACACTTGTCAAAGGAAATTAAATAGTGGTGCAGAGTTTAGCACAGTCGCCTCACAACTCCAGCATCACCGGTTCGATCCCGACCTTAGACTGCCTGTGTGGAACTTGCATGCACTCTGGGTTCTCTGGTTTCCTCAAACAGTCCAAGACATACATTAGCTTCAATGGTTCCCACAGTGGGGATGTGACACCTAGGAAGGGTACAGAGCTATTTCAAGGAGCTCAGCAAAGCAAATAGAGTGAAAATTTAAGCTATATAATGCATGCCTCTTGTGATAAGTCCACTGTAAAGATGATTTGTTCATTTCAATTTGTTCAATTAGAAGTGCAGTGTTGTATGAATTACAATGTTTAACACAAATTCCAGTGTAGTTTGGAAGTAACAGACGGATGTGTTGGGATGGGGAGTTTGAAAATATTATTCTCTACAAAAGGGGGCACTGCCGAAAAAGTTTGAGAACCACAGGGTTAATTGATTACGCTAAACTGGCCCGATCTGAGTATGTATTGCGTTTCTATGTGACCTTGTGTCCATTGTCAAAAAGCCACTGATGCTGACAGCGACATTAAATAACTAAACACACAATGTGTACATAATTATAATAATTCAAACTACAGATTCTTCCCAAATACTCTTCTTTTTGACTTGATCGTGACTTTTTTCCATTTGGTGTTAACACAGTTGATGTTATTTATTGTGAAAGATTCCCATTCTAAAACGATATGGATTAAATTAAACGCATGGAGAATATATGTGTACACACACACACACACACACACACACACACACACACACACACGTTTTCTTTTCATAATCTGGAAGAACAAACTAAACACAACACAATCCAGACATACATTTTATATCATGAAAAGACAATAAATTAACATTTTGCACAGAGAAAAACACATCTACTTTTTCCCAGCTACTTTAGCCTGGGGGTCTTTAGCAGTACAGCGTGTCTGTAGGGCAGAAAGCATCTCTTGGGTAGTCAGTCTGGCCCCTTTCATCACTAACCTTTCACCATCCACTGGAACAATAAAAGCACAATCAGATTAGGAGTTCAGATGGAGCACACATTCCTACGACCTTTCATTTAGTAGGCTATAGTAGCCTGTAAGACAATTCTGTTTTAGTTGATTTCAGAGCACGTGACAGAAATTGATGACTCAGGCCACTCACAGAACGTGATGTCAACCACAGGCTCTGAACGGTCATGTTTCACTTCTGTTAGCACTTCACAGTTCATGTTGGTAGCTCTGGCCTTTTCAGATCCCACCAAGACAAGAAAGTCTCTGTAAAGGAAATCAAATGTTACCGTGTGGCAAAGTGGTAATACTTTGTAGCATGTGGCAGAGTGCATCTAGTGGTTACATAGAGGAATATACATGTGTGTATATATGTATATACACTCACTGGCCACTTCATTAGGTCCACTGCTCCTTAATGCAAATCTAATATGACAATCGCTTGGCAGAAACTCAATACATTCAGATATGTAGACATGGTCAAACCAAGCACCAGAACGGGGAAGAAAGAGGATTCAAGTTACTTTGAATGTGGCATGGTTGTTGGTGCTAGGCAGGCAGATCTGAGAAACTGCTGCGATACTGGGATTTTCACATAGACATCTATAGGGTTTACAGAGACTTGTCTGAAAAAGAGAAAGTGAGTGGCAGCTCTCTGGATGAAAATGCCTTGTTGTCAGGGGTCTGAGGAGAATGGCCAGACTGGTTTGAGCTGACAAAAAGTCAACAGTAACTCAAACCACTACTTGTTACAACCGAGGTATGCAGAAGAGCATCTCAATGCACAACACGTTGATCCTTGAAGCAGATGGGCTACTGAAGGAGATGAGAGTGCCACTACTGTCATCTAAGAACAAACAACTGAGGCTACAATATGCACAGGCTCACCAAAACTGAACAATAGGAGACTGGGTAAAACATGACCTGGTCTGATGAGTCTCAGTTTCTGCTGTGATAAGGTCAGAATTTGGCATAAAAAACATGAAAGCATGAATCCATCCTGCCTTGTATCAACGGTTCAGGCTGATGGTGTAGGGGATATTTTCTTGGCACACTTTGGGACCCTTAATACCAATTGAGCATTGTTTAAATGCCACCGCCTAACTAAGTATTGTTGCTGACCATGCCCATAGTGTTATGACCAGAGTACCATCTTTTACGTGCCACGTCACAAACTTCAAATCATCTCAAACTGCTTTTTTTGAACATGACAATGAGGTCACTGTATTCAAATGGCCTCCACAGTCACCAGATCCCAATCCCACAGAGCACCTTTGGGAGGTGGCTGTAGAGAGCTCCTCTAGAAATTCTTATGAATAAAAAGTAGCATTTTCCAATTTCCTTTATTTATATGTATTAGTTTTATGTAACGTCACATCAGCATCAATGGCTATATTCACGACACAGGGAGGACATGCAAACTGCAGACATGATTAGTTGTGTCTGATCGAGGAGAGGTTTGTTGGGGATGCAGATGCATAATCAGAACCTGCCCAAGAGAAGCAAAAGCTGCAGAACCACTGGTATCACGAATGCCATGAAGTATCAGGAGATTTAAAGGGAGATCCAGTAGCCTCTGCCAAGAAGCTACAATTGGGTCAGGGTTGACTTTCCAACAGGGCAGTGATCCAAAACATGCATCCACATGCACACAAAAACCATTCTAACAACCCAACAAAAAAAAAATCCATTACACCTAAACCTCACTGAAAATCGGTGAGATGAGCAAGAGACATAACAGGAGAAGAATCAGTACTTAGGGGTGCAGCCAACTCAGGGGTGTTAATTAAAATTGCACATGTGGCTTTGTTAAAAAATTTGGAAAATGTGCCTATAAAATACACTGAATCACACTACAACGAGTGATGCATTTGCCTACTTGATGATTAGAAAGTATACAGTGGTGTGAAAAAGTGTTTGCCACCTTCCTGATTTCCTATTTTTTGCATGTTTGTCACACTTAAGTGTTTCGGAACATCAAACCAATGTAGATATTAGTCAAAGACAACACAAGTAAACACAAAATGCAGTTTTTTAACGAAGGTGTTTATTATTTATACATTATCAAGTGAGGAAAAAAAAATCCAAACCTACATGGCCCTGTGTGAAAAAGTGATTGGCCTCTAAATCTAATAACCGGTTGGGCCAACCTTAGCAGCAACAACTGCAACCAAGCGTTTGCGATAACTTGCAGTGAGTCTTTTACAGCGTTGTGGAGGAATTTTGGCCACTCATCTTTGCAGAATTGTTGTAATTCAGCCACATTGGAGGGTTTTCGAGCATGAACGGAATTTTTAAGGTCATGCCACAGCATCTCAATAGGATTCAGGTCAGGACTTTGACTAGGCCACTGGAAAAAGTCTTCATTTTGTTTTTCTTCAGCCATTCAGAGCTGGACTTGCTGGTCTGTTTTGTATCATTATCCTGCTGCAGAACCCAAGTTCTTTTCAGCTTGAGGTTAAGAACAGATGGCCGGACATTCTCCTTCAGGATTTTTGGTATACAGCAGAATTCATAGTTCCATTTATCACAGCAAGTCTTCCACGTCCTGAAGCAGCAAAACGCCCCCAGACCATCACACTACCACCACCATATTTTACTGTTGGTATAATGTTCTTTTTCTGAAATGCTGTGTTACTTTTACACCAGATGTAATGGGACACACCTTCCAAAGAGTTCAACTTTTGTCTTGTCAGTCCATAGAATGTTTTCCCAAAAGTCTTCAAAATTTCATCAAGATATGTTCTGGAAAAATTGAGACGAGCTTTAATGTTCTTTTTGCTCAGCAGTGGTTTTCGTCTTGGAGCTCTGACATGCAGGCCATTTTCGCCCCAGTTTCTTTCTTATGGTGGAGGCATGAACACTGACCTTAACTGAGGCAAATGAGGGCTGCAGTTCTTTGGATGTTGTTGTGGGGTCTTTTGTGACCTCTTGGATGAGTCATCTCTGCACTCTTGGGGTAATTTTGGTCGGCCGGCCACTCCTGGGAGGTTCACCACTGTTCCATGTCTTCGCCATTGTGGATAATGGCTCTCACTGTGGTTCGCTGGAGTCCCAAAGCTTTAGAAATGGCTTTATAACCCTTTGACTGATAGATCTCAATTACTTTATTTCTCAATTGTTCCTGAATTTCTTTGGATCTCGGCATGATGCGTAGCTTTTAAGGATCTTTTGGTGTACTTCACTTTGTCAGGCAGGTCCTATTTAAGTGATTTCCTGATTGAGAACAGGAGTTGCAATATTCAGGCCTGGGTGCGGCTAGAAGCAGTGAACTCAGGTGTGATAAACCATAGTTAAGTTATGTTTTAACAAGGGAGGATGATCATTTTTGTGTCAAAATCACTTTTTCACACATGGCCATGAAGGTTTGGATTTTGTTTCTCCCTTAATAATGAAACACCTTCATTTAAAAACTGCATTTTGTGTTTACTTGTGTTGTCTTTGACTAACATTTAAATTGATCACATTTGAGCTTACTGAGCTATTGCTATTGTGTCTTAAAGGGATGGACATGGTCAGCAACAATACTCAGGTAGGCTGTGAGGTTTAAACTATGTTCATTGGTATTATTTGGCCCAAAGTGTAGCAAGAAAATATCCCTCACACAATTACACCACCATCAGCCTGAACTGTTGATACAAGGCAGGATGGTTCACATTGTTTATGCCAAATTCTGAACCTACTATCCGAATGTTGGGGAAGAAATTGAGACTCATCAAACCAGGCAACATTATGCATGAGCCCATGCAAATTGTAGCCTCAGTTACCTGTTCTTAGCTGGCACTCAGTATGGTCTTCTGCTGCTGTAGCCCATCTGCTTCGAGGTTCAAGGTGTTGTGGGTTCAGAGATGCTCTTCTGCATACCTCGGTGGTAACAAGTAATTATTTGAGTTACTGTTGCCTTTCTATCAGCTTGACCTAGTCTGGCCATTCTTCTCTGACCTCAAGGCATTTTTAACCTGAAATTGCCACTCAATGGATGTTTTCACTTTTCTGACCATTCTCTGTAAAGCCTAGAGATGGCTGTGCGTGAAAATCCCAGTAGAGCAGCAGTTTCTGAAATACTCGACAACCACGGCGTGTTCACAGTACAGTGCTGCTTGAAAGTTTGTGAATCCTTTAGAATTTTCTATATTTTTGCATAAATATGACCTAAAACATCATCAATTCAGAATTCTTGTTATAATTCAGAATTCATTGTTCCATCAATGATGGCAAGCCGTCCTGGCTCAGATGCAGCAAAACAGGCCCAAACCATGATGCTACCACCACCATGTTTCACAGATGGGATAAGGTTCTTATGCTGGAATGCAGTGTATTCTGTTCTCCAAACATAATGCTTTTCTTTTAAACCAAAAAGTTCTATTTTGGTATCATCCATCCACAAAACATTCTTCCAGTAGCCTTCTGGCATGTCCACGTGATCTTTAGCAAACAGCAGATGAGCAGCAATGTTCTTTTTGGAGAGCAGTGGCTTTCTCCTTGCAACACTGCCATGCACACCATTGTTGTTCAGTGTTCTTCTGATGGTGGACTCATGAACATTAACATTAGCCAATGTGAGAGAGGACTTCAGTTGCTTAGAAGTTACCCTAGGGTCCTTTGTGACCTCGCCAACTATTACGTGCCTTGCTCTTGGAGTGATTATTGTGGGTCGACCACTCCTGGGGAGGGTAACAATGGTCTTAAATTTCCTCTATTTGTACACAGTCTGTGGATTGGTGGAGTCCAAACTCTTTAGAGATGGTTTTGTAACTTTTTCCAGCCTGATGAGCATCAACAACTCTTTTTCTGATGTCCTCAGAAATCTCCTTTGTTTGTGCAACGATATACTTCCACAAACGTGATGTGAAGCAGACTTTAGATCCCTGTTCTTTAAATAAAATAGGGTGCCCACTCACACCTGACTGTCATCCCATTGATTGAAAACACCTGACACTAACTTCACCTTCAAATTAACTGCTAATCCTAAAGGTTCACATACTTTTGCCACTAAGTAATATGTGATGTTGGATCATTTTCCTCAATCAATAAATAAGCAAGTATAATATTTTTGTCTCACTTGTTTAACTGGGTTCTCTTTATCTACTTTTAGGACTTGTGTGAAAATCTGATGATGTTTTAGGTCATATTTATGCAGAAATATAGAAAATTCTAAAGGGTTCACAAACTTTCAAGCACCACTGTAACTTCAATCACACTTTCCCCATTCTGATGCTCAGCACGAACTTCAGCAGGTAGTCTTGACCTTGTCTACATACCATAAGTTCTCAAAACTGTGCTCTGTTTTACAGACTGCACCCACCACGCTTTCGAATGAACGTAAACTACGTAAACTACATAAACAGCAAACACGAACAGCACTCTATTAATGACACAGACTTGACATAAGGTGCACAATGACATGAGGAATATAGTTAATCAAATCCCTCCAACATGGCAAACTGTTCATTTTCACATTCAAACAGGTCTTAAATAAGAAGCTTTCATACCGTGTGGAACGAACATTTGACTCAAACGGACAAAACTGCACCACTATTTTCTTAACCGTCTTTAGCACCACGGCTCCTCTGGACGCCGCCATGTTTGTTGTGCTCGGTCCCAAATAGCATACTACTTTATAACATAGTGCACTACGAACGGTTCTACAAAAGAGGGCTTCACACCCTATGTAGTTCACCTTTTTAGAGTTGTCTGTGCTTTTTAACACCCAGCCCTCGACGAAGACAATTTTTTTTATGGTCACTTTAATGACTAGATCATAGTTATGAAATGTTTGCATATTTATTATATAACGTTATTAAATTTAGTATTTAATATTAATATATTTTATCTCTATATTTCAAAGAGTTGTAAAGTTTAAGTATATGAATGTCAGTGCATGTACATCCCTGATCAGTTATCGCGATCAAACCGGCAGTATGTTAGTTGCTATTTTATTTCATTGTTCTGAATTTAAATGGATAATCTAAATCTAGATATGTTATCTATCTATTTATCTATATACCCAATGGTGCACACTGCATAGCGTGTACAAGCCATGAATGATAGGGCCATTTATCAGTGATGTTTTGTAATTAAAAAGACATTGACAGTACATTAGATCATAGTTATAACGGTTATCACTCAGAACAGGTTATTCTGCCTACATTGTAAAATATTAATTTAGTTAAATACACGTAGCTTCAAATAAAAAATATTTATGTCCACGAGGTGGCGCAATTTAATTGAGATTTGCATGGTAAGTCAAAATTCGCATGTTTCTATACTACACTCACTCATCACTTTATTATTATTATTATTATTATTATTATTATTATTATTATTATTATTATTGTTTCTATACTCAGTGTCCTTGTTATCAGTTCCACTTACCATAGAGATGCACTTTGTACTTCTACAATAACAGACTGTTGTCCATCTGTTTCTCTACATACTTTGTTAGTCCCCTTTACTCTGTTTTGTAATGGTCAGGACCACCATGGGACCACCCCAGATCAGGTACTATTTGGGTGGTGGGTCATTTTCAACGCTGCAGTGACACTGATGTGGTGGTGGTGTGTTAGTATGTGTTTGCAGGTACTGGATCAGACACAGCAAAGCTGCTGGATGTTTTAAACACTGTGTTTACTCACTGTGCACTATTAGACACATCTACCTTACTGCACCACTTTGTAGGTGTAAAGTCAGAGACAGTAGCTGATCTGTTGTTACACAGTTTGTGTTAGTCATCCTTTAATCCTTCATCAGTGCCCATGCTGCCTATAGGATGCTGGTGGCCGGGCATTTTTGGGGGATAGACTATTTTCAGTCCAGCAGGTGTTTAAAAACTCCAGCAGCACTGCTGTGTCTGATCCAGTCATACCAGAACAACACAAACTAACACACCTACCCCAATGTCAGTGTAACTGCAGTGCTGAGAATGATCCATCACCCAAATAGTACCTGAACTACAGTGGTCCTGTGGTGAGTAAAGGGGATTAACAAAGTATGTAGAGAAACAGATGGACTACAGTCTGTAACTGTAGAACTACAAAGTACATCTATATGGTAAGTGGAACTGATAAAATGGATTGAATGGAGAAACTATGAGGTGTACCTAATATCGTTTTCTGTGAGTGTTTGTTGTGACATTTATATTCTTCTAAAAGGAGATAAAGAGAAGCCTATTAAATAAATGGGACAATAATATTATACTTGGTCAATTATTTATTGAGAATAAAATCTGTGAATGGCAAAGTAGGTGAACCTCTATGATCAGCAGTTCAATTGAAATTAGACTTAGGTGTTTTCAATAAATGGAATGTCAGGTTTGAGTAGGTGTCTTGTTGTTTTTAAAGAACAGATTCTATCAAAGTGTGATCTTCACAACATGTTTGTGGAAGTGTACAGGATGTCTCAAAAAGTAAACTCTCATATAAAATTAAAACGGTTTGGCAGCCGGTGATCCAGTTTTAGACACAAGCTGTTGGGGAAGGAGCAACCTGTTAGAATTTAACTTCACTTTTTCCTTTCATGCTAAGGTAGCTGGGTGACACATCAAAATGGTAGAGAATTTCACCAGAAAAACAACAGTGTGCTTCATGGCAATGTTATTCGTTGTCATGTTCAAACATTAATTTTCCTTCTGTATTGCCTATGTGAAGGATGGCGTTAACCCAAGCAGACGTTTCGAGACAACGTTCGTTGTCCTCATTTCTGGTGAACAAAACACACGTCATTGCAGAAGATTTCCACCAACGCCACCTACACAGGCCACCCATTACCTACAGTGCAGCTGCCAAACTTCTTGCCAAATTCAAGAAACAGATTCTATCGTCCAGCTATGAGTAAACCGAAAGCAGGGCGTCCAATATCTACTATGGATGTAGGAACTGCAACTGCAGTTCTGACCTCATTCAGCAAGAGCCCACACCGTAGCACTCGTTGTCTGTCTCTGGAATGTGGGGTTAGCCGTGCCTCAGTTCAGAACATTTTGTCTACCCATAAATGGAACCCTTATAAAATTCTGATGCCGCTATGCTGCACCAACGGTGACCCAAACTGTGGGGTAGAATTTGCAGAATGGGTGACACAGCAACTTCAGATAAACCCTCAGTTTCCCTATCAGGTGCTGTTCAGTGATGAAAGCATATTTTCTAAAATAATGGTGAGGTCAACAAACAGAATCACCCATACTGGTTGGACACAAACCCTCACTGGACAGATCCATCTAACACAGTTGCCTCACCTACAGTCATGGTATGCTGTGGTGTATGGGGTACCCTGAGTTGTGTTACCTCTTTTATTGAAGGAACATTAAGAGCAGCCTGTTACACAAGCCGGTTAGATGTGTTTCCTTCATTGTTTCAGAGGATGAAACATTAATGGCTTTCTTCAAACATCATGGTGCCCCACCACATTACAGATATGCTGTTAGAGACTTGCTATTTTGTTTCCCCAAAAGTGGATTGGTTGTAGGGGTCAAACTGAGGGGTGCCTCGAGGGGTCCTGATTTAGCCCTTTTGTATTTCTATCTGTGCTGTCATGTCAAGGCACTTATTTTATCTGCAAGGGTACAGAATGTTATTCATCTTAATGACAGGATTGTTGATGCTTATTCTAGCATTCAGTCCTATTTGTGGTGAAAGTTCTTCAGGCATGCATAACCTTAACTCTCAGACATGGTGGACAGCATATCGAACACATTCTGTAGACTTTATGGTCAGTTTTCTGGTTTCATATAAAATCACGGAACAAAACTAACAAATTTTATTTCTGAGGACCTCAGAAAAAGATTTCGAAAGAGTCTGGACTCCACCAATCCACAGTCAGACAGATTGTGTACAAATAGAAGAAATTCAAGACCATTGTTACCCTCCCCAGGAGTGGTAGACCAACACAGATCACTCCAAGAGCAAGGGGTGTAATAGTTGGCGAGGTCACAAAGGACCCCAGGGTATCTTCTAAGCAACTGAAGGTGTTTCTCATATTAGCTAATGTTAATGTTCATGAGTCCACCATCAGAAGAACACTGAACAACAATGGTGTGCATGGCAGGGTTGCAAGGAGAAAGCCACTGCTCTCCAAAAAGAACATTGCTGCTCGTCTGCAGTTTGCTAAAGATCACGTGGACAAGCCAGAAGGCTATTGGAAGAATGTTTTAAGGACGGATGATACCAAAATAGAACTTTTTGGTTTAAAAGAAAAGCATTATGTTTGGAGAACAGAAAACACTGCATTCCCATCTTATCCCATCTGTGAAACATGGTGGTGGTAGTATCATGGTTTGGCCCTGTTTTGCTGCATCTGGGCCAGGACGGCTTGCCGTCATTGATGGAACAATGAATTCTGAATTATATCAGAGAATTCTAAAGGAAAATGTCAGGACATCTGTCCATGAACTGAATCTCAAGAGAAGGTGGGTCATGCAGCAAGACAACGACTCTAAGCACACAAGTCGTTCTACCAAAGAATGGCTAAAGAAGAATAAAGTTAATGTTTTGGAAAGGTCAAAGTCCAAATCCAATCAAAGTGTTGTGGAAGGAGCTGAAGTGAGCAGTTAATGTGAGGAAACCCACCAACATCCCAGAGCTGAAGCTGTTCTGTATGGAGGAATGGGCTAAAATTTCTCCAAGCCGGTGTGCAGGACTGATCAACAGTTACAGGAAATGTTTAGTTGCAGTTATTGCTGCACAGGGGAGTCACACCAGATACTGAAAGCAAAGGTTCACATACTTTTGCCATTCACTAATATGTAATATTGGATCATCATACTTTTGCCAGAGCGACTTAGAATTGATGGAGTCTTACAATCCAAGTGTTTGCGGGCTAAGGGCCTTGCTCAGGGACCCAACAGTGGCAGATGGGAAAAGTGGGATTTGGACCCTAGACCTTCTGGTTCATAGTTTAGTACATTAACCACTGGGTTACCACAGCCCCAAAGCAACACTGTATGGGAATGGGAATTATCTTTATTTCATGTCATATCAGCTGCAGTTGCCATTTCTCGACATGCACAAGGTTATGTTGAAACAAGTCATACACACTCATACCAGGCCAATTTAGCATAATCAATTAACCTACTGCATGTCTTTGGGCTGTGGGAGGAAACCGGAGCACCTGGAGTAAAAACACATGGACACAGGGAGGACATGCAAGCTCCATCCAAACGGAGTCTGAGGTCAGGATCAAACCGGAGATTCTTGAGCTGTGAGGTGACTGTGCTACCAAAGAATGGTTAAAGAAGAATAAAGTTAATGTTCTGGAATGGCCAAGTCAAAGCCTTGACCTTAATCCAAGCGAAATGTTGTGGAAGGACCTGAAGTGAGCAGTTAATGTGAGGAAACCCACCAACATCCCAGAGTTGAAGCTGTTCTGTACGGAGGAATGGGCTAAAATTCCTCCAAGTCGGTGTGCAGGACTGATCAACAGTTAGAGGAAACGTTTAGTTGCAGTTATTGCTGCACAGGGTGGTCACACCAGATACTGAAAGCAAAGGTTCACATACTTTTGCTACTCACTAATATATAATATTGGATAATTTTCCTTAATAAATAAATGACCCAGTGTAATATTTTGTCTCATTTGTTTATCTGTGATCTCTTGATCTACTTTTAGGACTTGTGTGAAAATCCGATGATGTTTTAGGTCATATTTATGCAGAAATAAAGAAAATTCTAAAGGGTTCACAAACTTTCAAGCACCACTGTATATATATTCTTTCTGTACATATAAGTCTATATATATATATATCTTTCTTTGAGGAGTTTGTGCTTAAACATTTCAATATTCTCCTACTGTATGCTGGAGATCTGCATATCAACTATCCCAGAACTGCAGAGTATAAACACAGTATGCTCTGGTCTTTGCAGAAACATCACATATGGGACTCTTGCAAAAGCTTAAAATAAAATGCCCTGCTTACAGTTTCACCGTGCTGATTATGCGATTATTCATTGAACCCTATTATTTTGATCATTGGACGCAATCAAGCAAACGCAACAAAGTCAAACATGACACAATTGTGTTATAGCTTAATTGAATGAGACAAAAATGCTAGGGTATTATTAATGTTTGCAACTAATTCATCTTCATCTACTTGGTTCCAAGTCAGACTGAGTTGTTCCTTTTAATGTATACAACAACTTATTTTGCAACTTCAATAAACAGGCTGTAAACACAGCAGTAAGGTCACAAAAACAACACCACTCTCACCACTATATTTAGTAGTCCTGCCCCAGATTTGATCATTTCTCATACTATGGTTTAGTCTATATCACAGTAAATGAGCAAGAGTTTCTGATGAACAAGAGGCCCTTTCCTGAGAGTGCAAACCCAGAAGCGCTATATTTAGACTCGCAGTCAAAGACTGTGTTTCCTATGAAACGTACCCTAAAAACTGATTCCTCTTTTCACAAATAAGTGTAGTTCAGCTCTAAGGCAACAATGCCCTGGCACTCTCAAGAGATAGGGTCATCCTGCAAGAATAAAGGTTAGGCTTATATTTTTGGATTTCTGTGTTTTATGTGCTAAATATATACACTCGGTCAGTGGTCTGAACAATAGTTGCAATGCATTTTATGAGCAGATGGAGTGTGCCAATTCAGCTGGCTGTAAGGTGGTTTCTGGAGGAAATGCATTAATTTGGGCCTCTTTGTAGAACAATCAATGCAATATTATGTAACTTTAAATGACCATCCAGAATAAACTCACAATGTCACATATAGTATAGTGTAGTCTACATTCAGTTTATTAAAAGTCAGGCCTAAAGCTCTTAGTTCTATCTGTGTTATTAAAAAATATTTTATAAAGACCAAAATACTTAAGGCCAATTGTGACGTTAAATAGATTTTTGTTGAGTTAAGTGCTGTATTGGCTTTGCAAGGCAATATCAATGGATGTGTCTAAATCTCACAGAATTGATTTATTTCCTTTACTTTTTGCCCCTGAATATCCTGATCAGGGTCAGTGGGGGCACTCTGGGCTATCTAGGGAATTCACAGAGAGCAGTCAAGGTTGTATCATGAACTGGGCGCCAGTCCATTACAGGACTAAGTAGAGGTCGCTGTTGCAGCACCAGAGGATGATTCCCTCATCCCACCTCCCCTCCCACAGAACAGCCAATCATGCCTGAGTGATGCCCAACCTGTCCAGAAGAGACATCCAATACTAGAATCTGAGTCACTTAGATTGCTGTGCTGTTGGAGTGACCAGATTTAATCTGTGTTTCTGATTAGAATCTGATTAAATGTCTAATACAATAGCCCATCATCGTAGGGACCCAGCTTCAAGTTCCAGTGGTGTCTTCTGGTTGGATTAGCTACTGCATGCAGACACCATTGGCTTTGTCTGAAGGAGTTTAAGCTGGCTGGGGGATCAGCAACAGCGACCCCCTAACCAGCCCTTTGATGGACTAGCATCCCATAAAGCCCCATTTACGCCTGTGGCCTGTGATCACTGGGGATAGGTGACCACTGTCTCGCGATCCTGACCAGGAAAAAGCTTGACAATAATAACAATAATGCCCTTGAAACAGTCTTTTGAGTTTAAACAGAAGCAACTAAAAACAGCCAGTAAACAGCAATTCTTTTGGTGGAAACACCTTGGTGAAGTAAGAGAGAGCAGAGGCGGATGAGCTAACTCCACCAAACTAGACTTGTTATAAAGGTCACCTGTTCTGATGAGTCTTAATTTTTGCTGTAAAATGCAGATGATAGGCTGGGAATTTGCCATTCACAGCATCAGTCCATGACCTCAATCTGCATGGTGCTCATTGTTCCTTTGGTGTTGGTGGAATGGTGTGGGGAATGTTTTCTTGTCACACACGGAAGCCCCTAATGCCAACTGAGCATCACTTGAATGCCACATTTACATTTTCAGCATTTTGCAGACACTCTTAGGGTGTACTCACACTAAGCAATCTCTACTGTGCCTGAGCATGTTTGACCGCCAAAGTCTATTTCATTTGACTAGTGTGATCGCTCTGCCCGGGTGCGGTACGCTGAACGCTGCATTGCATAATCAATAAATCTATAAGGTGTGTGAGAGAGCTGTGTGTCAGCATGCCCCAAAATGAGTCATAAAAGCCACAAAGTAAGTAAAACCACAAAGTCCATTGTGCTGTGCAAGCGCACATTTCTTCACCACAAACTGTAGCATTGTGATGATGTAAGTGTGCTCGCGCCCAGAAATTTTCAGCATAATGTGAGCGCAGGCCAGCAGGGGAGTGAGGAAAGGGACAATCATGCTCAGGCATGGTACAAGGCAACCGGGCATAGTGTGAGTACACCTCTATTCAGAGCAGCTTATAACTGATACTATCTTACAAAAAATGAGTCACCCTGTGTGTTTAAGGCGGTAGTAACTTTAGGCTCCTGCATATGCCGTTGCACGAAGATGATCAGGCCATAAATACCTGCAGGGTAGAGGAAGAGTAGAGGCACTGAATGTCCAGTTCAGTGTGTGGAACATTGGTCGCAAAGCAGATGTTAATGATTGACAAAAAGGAGTGATTGCATTTGGACGTGCCTAAGGCTATAGTGTGAAGGATGCTGCTGAATTTGCATTTGTATCGAAGTGTACGTTCATACAGGTCTACCAGCAGTGGCAAAAACAAAGTCTACAGGAAATTCTTGACAGAATTTGTGGTCGAGGAAACTTTTAGGTATGTTTCAGTCACAGGTGACTCATTGTTTATCCAGTGAGTATACAATCTAAGCAGTTGAGGGTTACTTAGACCTTCTGGTGTACAGTCCAGTAGCTGAACCACTGCACCAACACTGCTTCCAAAGACTTGACTAATTCTGTTCTCACCATTTAGCAGACCCACTTATCCAGACCTACTTACAGTTGAAGTGAGATGTTCCAGGTTAAGGACCCCGCACAAGGACCCAACAGTGGTGGCCTGACACTCACACCCAGTCACTCACTCATACTGGGACACTATAGAATATCCAGTAGATCTAACACCAGTTAATGTCTTTGGAAAGTGGGAGGAAACTGGAGTATCTAGAGAAACCCACACATAAACACAGAGAACATGCAAAGCCCACACAGACAGTGACAACAGTACTAAACTCTGCTTAACCAGGACAAAGACATAATACATTTATTTCATATAGAAACTAGGACAGCTCATATGGCACAGAGGTAAGAGCCACTTGCTGGAAACATCAGTTCCTGATGACTTCAGTTCAAACCCTGGTCTAGGCTTGCAACGTGAAGTTCAGGTGGTGTGGTTATGGAACCCTGCGATTGACAGGCGCCCTGTCCAATGTGTGCCTGTGCCAAGTGAATTTGGGGACAGGCTTTGTTGGTAGAGTTAATTGTGGTTATTTGGAGGACAAAAGTTTGCATGTTGTAACAGACATGTACATTTACATTTACAACTTTTATCAGCTGCCCTTATCAAGATCGGCTTATGAAAGTGCTTTGTATTCGTCTTTGTACACATTACCTCATGTGTTTAGACTACAGCACATGAACAGCATCCAGCTGTTAGAAGGCGATGCGGTTGAAAACAACAAACTTAATAAAAACTGGAAAAGAGCAAAAGGAGATTTTGAAAATAATATTTTAAATGTGTAAGTGCAATCTCATGCTCACTTAAGAACCCAGGGGAAAATGTGAATTTTAAGTCACTGTTTGAAGATCGCAAGAGACTCAGCTGCAGACGTTCAAGGAAGTTAATTACACCTCCTGGGTGCCAATATAGAGAAGGGTTTTGTTGCCTGCCTTCCTTTAGTCTTGAGGTGTTCGCACCAGTCAAGCCATGTCTGAATCTTGAGGGGTATGAGGTACAGAGCGGGATTTCATTAAAGCCTTTAGATAGGAAGGGGATGGTCCATTTTTAGCTTTGCAGATGAGCATCAATGTTTTAAATCTCATGTGAGCAGCTACAGGGAGTGGGATAACACAGGAGAATAAAGGAATGGTTGAATCCTCTTATTATTGTAGAGGACATACTCAGAGATTTATTGCATTCTATGAAGGTGTGATTGAGGGATTTATCAGAGCTATGACAAGATCTTGACATTTTGAGATGTCTTTAAGAAGGTAAGAAGCTCGGTCTTACTAGGTTTAGCTTCCAATGATGAATAGACATTCATGATGAGAAATTCTCCATTTCCATTTAGTCGTTTTGGCAGATACTTTGATCCAGAGTGACTTACAACTGATACAATCTTAAAAGGTACAATCCAAGCATTGGAAGAACCTTTTTGAAGGGACCAACAATGGCAACTTGGCAACACTAGGAACCCAGGACCTTCTGGTCAGCAGTCCAGTACCTTAAACCACTGTGCCACCATAGTCTTCCAGACAATTGGAGACCTGCTTGTCTGATGACTAACTGTAATGTTACATTTCTGATTGAAACTACGTTGTACATATTTTTGTGGGTGTACTGAAACATAGGCTAAACATAAGTACAGTGCTTCTACTAGGGACATCATCAGATTCACTTTTATAATGTTGCTGTGGCCCACTAAAATCACAGTGGTTACATTTTATTTTGGATTACTGAGCATAACTACAGGACACACCACGTAAATTCACTACAGGCACTACAGTTCTCATAATTCCCCAGCATCTTTCCAAAAGTTTGAGTGGCTAATACATTCAGTAAGAACCCGTTTCTTTCGTTTTTTTGAATGGATTAAGGGACATCCACAAATATTTAAAAGAAAGTCAACCACACTGCAGGCATGATAAGGATAGCTCATAGCTATATGTTTTGGCCACTTTTAACCATATAACCTACCAAAAGTACATATTAGACCACTAAACCAAAGGCATTCATTAAACAAGCAAAGACATCAGTTACGCTAGGATAAACAAATTTAATGCAATTAATAAAACATATTTAGTTTTAAATGGTGCTGTAACATCCACTTTAGTGTTAAATCACTTCATCTACAGTATGTTGTGTTTAACACACACTGTCCCTGTGCTATTTTCTAGTTATGCCCCTATGACTGACTGGCAAGCAGAGGGGTACAGCTGTGCCTCTCTAAATTCTGTGTGCCCCCCAGTATGATAAGTAGTGTAGAAATGCCTCTGGATTGTACAAGCAAATATATTTTATCAAGTAGATCTACCATATAGGTCTACATTATTAGTATACAGGCCCATGTAATTATTACCTATGACATACAGCATAAGCTGCTCAAGGAGGTCGAGTCTCTTTTTGAGTTTTGGTCCTCCCAAGAATTCTTCCTCATTACATTTAGGGAGTTTTTCCTTGCTGCTGTCGCTGTAGTCAGTTGGGGGTGTGGACTTAAATGGTTGTAAAGATACTTTGAGACAAAGCTCTGTTATAAAACGAGTTATATAAATAAATTTGACCTGACTTGACCTAGGACAGAAATTATTAGCATAGCTTAATTTATAGTCAGAACCTTGATGATTGGAGCCTTGGTTATGTGCCTATTGCAAATGATGACTATAACATTTAAGGCATTTAATATTCTAAGTGAAACGGCTAACATCTGTTGAAAGTATGGGCTTCAGTTTAGTCTGGTGTTTTGTTGGTGTTGACAGGGACATAGAGAAAGGAACTATAGCTATAGCAACTGTAAATAGCTGTACATATTATTGGATGTTACTTACTAAGAAAAAATGTACTGTGAATGTTCGTAGTAAAGCTATGAATTGCTTGACAGTTTTGATGTGAATTTTCACAGTTTGACGATGAAGTTCACAGTTCTACTATGAATTTTTGATGGTAATTTGGCCACTTCATGGTTCTACTGTGAAATTTCATAGTACAACTATAAACATGGTTGTCTATGAACTGACCATGAATTATTTCACAGTTGTACTATGAATTTTGGTGATAATTTGGCCACTTCATGGTTCTACTGTGAAATTTCATAGTACAACTAGAAACTTGGTTGACTATGAACTGACCATGAATTATTTCACAGTTGTACTATGAATTTTGGTGGTAATTTGGCCACTTCATGGTTCTACTGTGAAATTTCATAGTACAACTATAAACTTGGTTGACTATAAACTGACCATGAATTATTTCATAGTTGTACTATGAATTTTGGTGATAATTTGGCCACTTCATGGTTCTACTGTGAAATTTCACAGTACATTTTTCCTGGGTTTACCTATTTGCTTGGTTTTGAACCTATTTTGCATTCGTTTTAAGTCCACAAAACACTTTGTGTATTTGTGATTTTGTGTGTTTGTGTTTTTTTAAGTAGAAAGGGAGTAGTGTAAAACACATTTACATGTAGTCATTTATCAGACTTATATTTAGTGTATAATATAGTGCAAGTGAGAGGCGCAAGTGGTTAGCAAGGTTGCCCCACAGCTCCATAGATCCCCGGTTTGGGGGACGTCGACCTCCGCGTTTGTGGAGTTTGCATGTCGTCCCCGGTATAAACACCTCTAAGAGGTTATTTCGCCTGAATATTAGACTTTGACGACGCGTTTTTGTCCCCTTAGTTGAATAACCCATGACAGGACAACTGAATCCTGTTGCTATTCTACAACAGGGCACGTCACGTTAGAACTACGATTCCCATGAAGCTTTGAGCAGCTCATTGCTTATCGGTCTGAACTGTCACTCCTCCCCAGTAGGAGAGGAGCGGAGGAGTGAAGCAGCTGCGTGAGTATACGGAGCTCAGCGCCGGTATGCACCGGTACCTACAGAGGCAAAGCTCAGAAAAAATCTCAGTCTGAACAGAGTGCTTTATTGATCAGGAACGTTAAACAGAATAAGTTGCTGCTTATGCGTTTTTGACATTTTCGCCTGTTCTCTGCTGGTGTCGGAGTCGCAGCTGTACGCGAGGTGATACGGATGGTCATTTCAGGGTGAGTGCTTTATCCTTTCCCTACGAATCACAGGAAAAGTTGATGTTTGATAAACGTGATGGAGAAACGGACAGCACACAGGACGTGTATCCGATTAGAGGTAGAAAACTTGGCGTGTTTTTGTGCCGCAGAGACAGGAATGCGGTCTTTTCTCCGCCAAGTCGCAGTGCTGGATACGAATCATAACTGAGTCACATTCTTTACACACCCACCGGTACACAGTGAGAAAGGATGGAGACTGCTAATGGTGCGCCTGTGCCTCGTTATTCGGTCATTAATAGGTGCAGTATGCTGCTGAAGGGGTCGTGTAGCTCTCTTTAGGAGAAACTTGCTGGCTTTCATACCAACACTTGTGGATAGAGCTCCATCAGTGGCTCATAAACCCGGTGGTTCAAAGCCGCACCAGCTGATGGTGTAGAAGCCACAGAAATCGTAACTGCGTTGTTTCACGTGTTTACACCACTGCTAATTTAGCCAACCTTGCTCATTGTCCCTTATCCAGTGATAGTCCATTGAATTTCAGATTGACGTCATTGGTTATTAGAAGAAAAGGTAAGGTTCGAGTGCATTTTTGGTCAGCAAGATACAACACTGTTCCTTGAATGCTTGTCAACAAGGATGTTCCCCAAACTAACATGGCACAGATATGTCTTTAAGGGTACCACCCCCGGTTAGTGTACTGTCGAACTAGTTTTTCATGTGGACCCTACATAGTTGTTACAACTGACATGACAAACATAATTACAATTACCAACAGTAGTGGGTTGGGGGAAGAAAGCAAACAAGAAAGAAAACACTAAACCACAGCAGAATTATGAGGGTAGGACTGGGAGAAAATGTAGGTTTTTAACTATAATTCTAAAAGACTTAACTAATGACATGTTACCTAGGCTAAAGATGTAACTCCAGGGAGGGACTGTGGTTGTGCGGAATCTAAAGTACTGAACCAACAGGTAGAGGGTACATGTCGCATTGTTGTTTTTGTTGTTGTTGGAGCGTCAGTTGGTTTGGTTGTACCTTGTAAGATTGTGTCCATTGTCATCGTGTAATGCCCTAATGTCAGTTTCAGTGTCATCGCCTTATGTTCAGGTAAACATGGACTTTTAACGTGACTACATACTAGTGTCGTGGAAAATAATCGATACAGCAATATTTTGCAGTGTTTATTTTTGCAATATACTACATTGATTTTCAGCTCAAAATATAAATTTTTTTGAAGGAAATAAAAACAAATTTTACATTTGGGTGTAAAATACAATCTCCACTCCTGAAGATGGCACGGTACAGTGTTTTGACTCAATTTCTAGAGTGTAAATTGCATTTCAGCAGTTTTTATACTTTCAGTCAACTACGTGAAATATCATAGTATATTGCAGTATGCATCGTATCGCAATGTATCGTGATATAATTGTATCGTGATCCATATTGTATCTTGTTGTCCTTTTAAGTAGCCACTCGTACTACATACTAGGACTGCACAATATATCGTTTCAGCATCACAATAGTCACATCGCAGAATGTGCAATATGTTTTTGTTTTTTTAGAATGTGCAGTGGCACATAAGGGAAATGAAATCAAACATGTCATGCTCTAACTTTTTTGCTATTACTTTCCATGACATATATCCAGATATAATGTAATTTATTCAGTTTCTGGATATACAGAGTATGTTGCTTGTTGTTGTGAGTGACTTGGGTTTGGGGTGCGTAGCGAATCATCCAATCATTCTTGATCGGCAGCTAATTGAGCGAAAAGAAAGAGCAATGTCGCATATATAAAATTATTTCAGGTACTGAAAGGATGATGATGTTGCTGTGCTGGTATGAGTGGATCAGACACAGCAGTGCTGCTGGAGTTTTTTAAACTCCCCAGTGTTACTGTTGGACTGAGACTGAGCCAAAAATGTCCAGCCACCAGCCTTCTGTGAGCACTGAAGAAGGATGAATTACACAAACTGTGCATGAAACATGAGAGCTACTGTGTCTGATTTTACATCTACAAGGTGGTAGATGTGTCTAATAGAGTGCACAGTCTTTAAAATCTCCAGCAGCACTGCCATGCCTGATCCAATCGTACCAGCGTAACACACAAACACCACCACCACATCAGTGTCACTGCAGTGCAGAGAATGATCCACCACCCAAATAGGACCTGATCTGTGGGGGTCCTGACCATTAGAGAACAGAGTGAAGGGGACTATCAAAGTATAGAGAGAAACAGATGGACTACAGTCTGTAATTATAGAAAGACAAAGTGCTTCTCTATGGTAAATGGAACTGATAAAATGGAAAGTGAGTGTAGAAACAAGGAGGTGTACATATAAAATGATTGGTGAGTCTATATATACAGTGGGGTAAAAATGTATTTAGTCAGCCACTGATTATGCAAGTTCTCCTACTTAGAAAGATGAGAGAGGTCTGTAATTGTCATCATAGGTACACTTCAACTATGAGAGACAAAATGAGAAAAACAATTCAAAAAATCACATTGTAGGATTTTTAAAGAATTTAATTGTAAATCATGGTGGACAATAAGTATTTGCTCACCCACAAACAAGCAAGATTTCTGACTCTCACAGACCTGTAACTTCTTCTTTAAGAAGCTCTTCTGTCCTCCATTGTTACCTGTATTAATGGCACCGGTTTGATCTCGTTATCTGTATAAAAGACACCTGTCCACAGCCTCAAACAGTCAGACTCCAAACTCAACCCAAAGAGCTGTCGAAGAACACCAGGAAGAAAATTGTAGACCTGCACCAGGCTGGGAAGAGTGAATCTACAATTGGCAAGCAGGTTGGTGTGAATAAATCAACTGTGGGATCAACTGTAAGAAAATGGATCACATGCAAGACCATTGATAATCTCCCTCGATCTGGCGTCTCATGATCTCATCCCGTGGGTCAAAATGATCATGAGAACGGTGAGCAAAAATCCCCGAACTACACAGAGGGACCTGATGAATGACCTGCAGAGAGCTGGGACCAAAGTAATAAAGGCTACCATCAGTAACACACTACGCCGAGAGGGACTCAGATCCTGCAGTGTCAGGCGTGTCCCCCTGCTTAAGCCAGTACATGTCCAGGCCCGTCTGAAGTTTGCCAGAGTGCATTTGGATGATCCAGAAGAGGATTGGGAGAATATCATGTAGTCAGAGAACTTTTTGGTAAAAACTCAACAAATTGGATTTCAATGCTGAGTTGCATCTCAAGAACACCATACCTACCGTGAAGCATGGGGGTGGAAACATCAGGCTTTGGGGCTATTTTTCTGCAAAGGGGACCAAATACTTATTTTCCACCATAATTTACAATTAAATTCTTTAAAAATCCTACAATGTGATGTCTTGAATTTTTTTTTCTCATTTTGTCTCTCATAGCTGAAGTGTACCTATGATGAAAATTACAGACCTCTCTCATCTTTCTAAGTAGGAGAACTTGCACAATCAGTGGCTGACTAAATACTTTTTTGCCCCACTGTACCTATAGACTTACTGTGCTCTGCAGAGCAAACTGAATTGCGATGCTTTTGAGATTCTTTCTTAGAATGTACATTTGCTAAATTCGCCTGCCGTGCACATGAGTTTCACATAATTGCATTATTTTGAAAGCAGGGTTGAAGTAGGAAGGTCATCTGGTGTAAAACCTGAGTCAGGTCTAATATGTAGGCCAGATTCGCTGTGGCAACCTTTAACAGGAGCATCCGAAAGGAAGAAGGTGGGAGTAAGAGGGTTAAATTTCTGAAGAGGACAAATATTTACTTGACCACTGACTCCTGGAAAACTATCACCTATTCAATTTAAAATCATAGGTTAAATAGTCACGATAAGGGAAGTAGACAGTTTCAACTATTCAGCTGTTTCCCCTAAAATTTCCCCAGTCCATATCTTGATGTACCGCTTTCTTTTTCCCTTTTTTGATGTGATTGTGATATCAGAGCTCTTTGATATCAATTTTCAAGAGCATATGCTGAAACCATTACTGATCTGATACTGGCAACCAACAGGAACTGCTTGCAAAATGGATCATGATAAGTGTTTAAACAGTTTGTGTGTTTGTGGTCACATGCAAAATCTAGTTTGTGCCAGTTAACAATATGTGTGTTCATGGTAAAAAAAAGTGGATTGTATCAGAAATTTGTGAAATCCAGTCTAATACCAGGTTCACATAAACCTCATTATGGGTTGGCTTGGATTATGAATAAAAAAATTGATAGCCTGATTAATGCCATTTTTAAATAATCGACATTGGCCGATATCTGTACTTATATCGGCCCATATATCCACTGTTCAAAAATAGAACTCATAATCTGGGACTATTGAGTGACTTTAAACAGAGATACTGAGATTCAGTGAGGCTGGGGCCATTTATGAGAAGATGAAAACTTTGTTTCCACCATTACAACTTGCAACTTTTAACTGGAACTGGGATTAAAAATGAAAAGATGCTGATAGCATGTGCACTACTCTTACATTGTTTGTTTTTGTGGCAAGTATTTATACATTTTCATGTTTTTTCCAGAGAGAATACGATACTGTTGTCTGGTAATAATTGTTGTAGTTAAGAGCAATAAAACTTTTATTTATTTTTTTTTTAAAAAGGACTGACTGCAAACAGAGACTTAAATAAAAGTTACATTTATAGCTTAAATAAAGGTTCACTGAAGTTCAGCATTTTGCTGTCTCACTTATTATTATTATTATTATTAGTTTTATTAGTTGCAAAAAAAGTGATAAGGACATTATATAATGTTCACCCAGCTCTCTAAATCTCTTGCAAATGCTGTATATAATTCTGTAGTTACTGTACCACCACTATGCAATCAGTAGGCGTTTTCCTAAACACTTTAACACATCTAGACCTTCCAGCTGTGTTTAAAACCAAAACAGTGGGATTGAGGTCAGACAGAGGGGTGTGACCAGGGTACCGAGGCTCATTTTATTAAACGTCACAGTTGTTGGAGTTAAATTGCAGGCCTAATGGTTGTTCAGGCACTCGGATGCTCCAATGTGCCTTAAGGGTTCACACACTTGGCGACTTCAGCTGTCTCTCTGGTAGGAAGCATACACACTTTAAAACACTGACATGTTCTGACTCTTGTTACAAAAAGTGAAAAAAATAAATAAATTTGAGGGCCTGTGGTGGCAGCAGCTAAGGTACTGTAAGATATTTTTCACTTAAGTCATTTTGGATAACAGCATCTGCTAAAGGACTTAATGTAAATGTCTAAATGTGTATTGGTTGCCAAATTCAAATCAGTAGTGGTTCTCGAAAAAATGTTCGAAGAACAAACTCTTATCTAAAATTATTTTTACAAAAAGGGAAGTGATGCATGATAAGCATTGTGGAGATTTTTCAGGGATTCATCCAGGGCCCTTAATTCCAGTGAAGGGAAATCTTAACAGTTCTGCATACCAAAACCTTTTGGACAATTGACTGCTTCCGATTTTATAGGAACATTTTGGGGAAGGCCCTTTTTTATTCTAGCATGACTGTACACAAAGCAAGGTCTATAAAGGCATGGCTGGGTGAGTTTGGTGTGTAAGAACTTGACTGGCCCTCTTGTCCAACATCAGTGTCATCAAATACTCTTCTGGATGATTGGGCACAAATTCCCACAGACACAGTCCAAAATCTTATAGCTAGCCTTCCCATAAGAGTGGAAACTCTTATAGCTGTTAATGTTGGACCAACTCCATATTAATGCCTATTGGTTTAGAATGGGATGTCATAAAAGCTGTAAGTATTAAGTGGTGGTGTCAAAATACTTTTGTCCATGTAGTGTAGGTGACTCTATGGGTTAGTGGTGAAATTGAGGAACTATTTGCTTGCCTTAGGTTAAAAATACCAACACAGTTTCGCTGCTTTTAATGTTTTGATAATAACATGAACTTAGCTCAGCTGTTCCAGTTCATAAAATTTCTATCCATGCTGATGACCTCCTACTTAATATTTAGGTTTTAAATTAAACCTCCAAAAAAGTGTAGCTTTCCTTGTCACCTTCTTCAGGATGAATGCTACCCCCTCAGCTTTAAGAGACATGAAAGCTAGATGGGTTTTCACGTGTGTTTTACAGAGGAGAGGCTTCTGTCTGGCTACTCTTCCATAAAGCCCATATTGGATTGCAATGATTGTTCACCTTCTGGACATTTTCCCATCTGATCTTTGGAGCTCAGCCAGAGTGACCATTGGGTTCTTGGCCATGTCTCTTACCAAGGCCATTCTCCCCCAATGACTTAGTTTGGTGGGGCGGCCCGCTTCTTGGAAGAATCCTGGTTGTCACTGCGCCCTTGGGAACTTTCAGTGCAGCAGACTTTTTTTCTTCTCCAGATCAGTGCCTCCACACAATCCTGTCTCTGTGCTCTACATTCACTTCTTTCCTCCTCATGGCTTTGATATGCATTGTTAGCTGTGATACCTTATATAGACAGGTGTGTGTCTTTCCAGTTAATTTTTCCAGATCATTAATTTACCACAGGTGGACTACAAATCAAGGTGTAGAAACATCTCAAAGATGATTAAGAGAAATGGGAGGCCCCTAGAGCTGAATTTCAAGTGTCATAGCCAAGGGTCTGAATACTTGTGCCAATGCAAAATTTTAGTTTTTACTACCTTTTTAACTAAGCATCATTCTTCTCATTTGGAAGCATTCATCCGCCCTGACACACAGTTCTATAAAACTGCACTTATTTAGGTGTATGTCACTCTAATCTAGTGGGTTTGTTAAGGTGAGGGTAGGATTTCTGCTGTTTTCCTTGTGTTTTTCTTTATTTTTAAAGAATCAAGATCTACTACTGTACTGTACTTTTAGTGCAAATAAGTTTACGTCGGACATTAAAAAAGGTTGTATTGACTGCTAACCGAAGGGAAACAGGAACTTAATGCTCCAGAACACAAGGCTGCAGTTATCATTAGCACCTATGCTAGTGCCCTGAGTATGTGTTTTTTCACTTTTTACTTGATATTTTTCAACACTTTATTATCAAATAAACTTTGTGTTAATGATTTTGGCCAACTGTAGGTTATTGTAAGTGTTTTAAACATTAACATAATAATTGCATATAATGCTTTATACAGTGTGGATTTTCTTGGGGTCTGGAACCGATTAATTAAATTTACATTATTCCTTATGGGAATAATTTGTTTGGTGTTGGTCTTTTTCGGTTCTCGACAAGCATTCTGGAAAGAATTAACAACGAGAACCAAGATACTACTGTATCATGACTTAGGATTAAATAGATGCACGCGGAGTTGTCTTGTGGTATTTTCTTTTTTCTGCTGTGACAGCACATCACATTAACAATCACATGTCTGTTTTGTTAATCGTTGTACAAAACCACAATAAAGCTAAATAGTTAAATATAGACTTAAGTTATTGTTTTTAAATGGTAGTATATTTAATAGAATCGCCATGAAATATTAAGTTAAATCTTTCTAAATGCCAGAATGCAGAGCAGAATCGCCGTTACTATCTTTACTTTCTACTATGAAATGAAACTGCCGTCTGGCTGAGACGCTCAGTATCTCAAGAGCTCTGAGCTCTGTGTTTAGCAAACAGATCCTTCTCTGTTTAGAACTGTGGTGGTCATACAACGTGAGATGACCAAGTTAATATATTTGTCAGCTTTTATGAAAAGCTTTTTGTGTGCCTTCTTGTGACTAGATGGTCCTCCAGCTGTTTTACTTTGGCATAGCTTCTCAAGTTGGGATTGGTGATCAGCGGGGTGGGTGGCTTTTGCCTCATAACAATTGATAGTATGCTTGAATGCAACATTATACACTGCACTCTCCACTACAGTGGCTCTAGTGAAATGTATCCCAATGCTGGCCACTTGCCAGTTTGTTTCTGTTGGTGGGAAATGCAAAGCACCCCGTTGGAGTTACAGTTGGCAGGCAGTCAGTAAACAGTCTGATACCTCAGGTTCAACAGTAGTCCAAGAAACAGGAAGTACTCTGAGCTATTGAAACGGCTGTCCTTCCTATAAACCGTGTGTAGCCTTGTTTAACATGCTATTTTAAAATAAATGCAGGTGTTATTCTGTTGTAAATAATGTGCTAGATCCAGTTGAGAAGAACTTTGTAAATATAAAAGGTCAACAGTACTAGGTACTAGGGTTCAAGTCCCAGCAGTTATAAGCTGCTATTGTTGGGCCCTTGAGCAAGGGGCAAATTGCTTCGACTGTATCTTCAATGATTGTATCGGCTGTAAGCCTCTCTGGTTAAAGGTGTCACCTAAGGCCATTAATTTAAATATAAAATGTTTGCAGAGGTTGGGTTAACTTGTTTTCATTTGAATCTCTTGCCTGTGGCCAAATCTTTGCATAAGACATTATATATTAAAATTTGGTTATAAATATTTTATCTTAAACAACCATGTTGAGACGCCTTTTGTAATCCAAGTGGATTGATAAACGACTTGAAAAGATAATTAAGAGTATATATTGGAATTGCATGTGTGTTCTTTCTTTCAATCTGTTTTTTTTATATTGAGTATCATTGCACTGCACAAAATGTATCTTAGCAAGTACAAATTTACTGCATATGGGGGAATCTATTTTTTTATTACTTATACGACTGTACAGTTATTTTAAGACAATGCACCATGTTTCTTGCCATTGTCCCAGCTAGGTATGATCAAGTGTAAATATCCATTTTGTGGGAGAGAAAAAAATCATAGCGCTTGTATATCCTTAATGAAATTCAGGTGTGCAAAATTTAACGACTGCATCACGTTCTGTGAAACAGGTTGTAGACCGGACATTACCATAGTCCCATCAGTGGTGTGCAGTCAAGTGTATATAAAATATTATATATTTATTTCAGGAATCATAAGTGTCGTCCAATTCAAAACACCACTCTGCATTTTCTTAGTTGTTACAGGACGCATATCTGTCTGAGAGTGCCACTAACCAGTAAAACTGCTCAATAGAATGACTTCTGTCTATGTGCCTGTGTTCTGATGATATGGGTAATGTGAGTCTGTTGAAAAACAGACAAGATATCTGACAAATCATGTTTAAGATTTTCACTACTAGCGGTCCATAACTGTTTACCCCCTCTCAGCATATAGAAGAAGGTGCTACGTATTAGTCATTCATAAATACGTCACTGACTATGCGCATGCTAGTTTGGCTAGAGAACATCAAGTGTTGACTTGCAGGGAAACTTGCAATAATTAAGCAAGGTCAGTCAAGTCTACCTATAAAGTAAAAGACCATTTTTTGGCAAAGGATGGACTGTTCCAAAGGATGGAACACAACTTTGGTATAACTACACTGCTCAAAAAAATAAAGGGAACACTCAAATAACACATCCTAGATCTGAATGAATGAAATATTCTCATTGAATACTTTGTTCTGTACAAAGTTGAATGTGCTGACAACAAAATCACACAAAAATCATCAATGGAAATCAAATTTGTTAACCAATGGAGGCCTGGATTTGGAGTCACACACAAAATTAAAGTGGAAAAACACACTACAGGTTGATCCAACTTTGATGTAATGTCCTTAAAACAAGTCACAATGAGGCTCAGTATTGACATGTGCCTGTATGACCTTCCTACAACGCCTGGGCATGCTCCTGATGAGGTGGCGGATGGTCTCCTAAGGGATCGCCTCCCAGACCTGGACTAAAGCATCCGCCAACTCCTGGACAGTCTGTGGTGCAATGTGAGGTTGGTGGATGGAGCGAGACATGATGTCCCAGATGTGCTCAATCGGATTCAGGTCTGGGGAACGGGCGGGCCAGTCCATAGCTTCAGTGCCTTCATCTTGCAGGAACTGCTGACACACTCCAGCCACATGAGGTCTAGCATTGTCCTGCATTAGGAGGAACCCAGGGCCAACCGCACCAGCATATGGTCTCACAAGGGGTCTGAGGAGCTCATCTCGGTACCTAATGGCAGTCAGGCTACCTCTGGCGAGCACATGGAGGGCTGTGCGGCCCTCCAAAGAAATGCCACCCCACACCATTACTGACCCATTGGCAAAACCGGTCATGCTGAAGGATGTTGCAGGCAGCAGATCGCTCTCCACGGCGTCTCCAGACTCTGTCACGTCTGTCACATGTGCTCAGTGTGAACCTGCTTTCATCTGTGAGGAGCACAGGGCGCCAGTGGCGAATTTGCCAATCCTGGTGTTCTCTTGCAAATTCCAAGCGTCCTGCATGGTGTTGGGCTGTGAGCACAACCCCCATCTGTGGATGTCGGGCCCTCATACCATCCTCATGGAGTCGGTTTCTAACCTTTTGTGCAGAAACATGCACATTTGTGGCCTGCTGGAGGTCATTTTGCAGGGCTCTGGCAGTGCTCCTCCTGTTCCTCCTTGCACAAAGGCGGAGGTAGTGGTCCAGCTGCTGGGCTGTTGTCCTCCTACGGCCACCTCCACGTCTCCTGGTGTACTGGCCTGTCTCCTGATAGCGCATCCAGCCTCTGGACACTACGCTGACAGACACAGCAAACCTTTTTGCCACAGCTCGCATTGATGTGCCATCATGGATGAGCTGCACTACCTGAGCCACTTGTGTGGGTTGTAGAGTTTGTCTCATGCTACCACGAGTGTGAAAGCACCACCAAGATTTAAAAGTGACCAAAACATCAGCCAGAAAGCATAGGTACTGAGAAGTGGTCTGTGGTCCACACCTGTAGAACCACTCCTTTATTGAGTGTGTCTTGCTAATTGCCAATAATTTCCACCTGTTGTCCATTTGCACAACAGCATGTGAAATTGATTGTCAATCAGTGTTGCTTCCTAAGTGGACAGTTTGATTTCACAGAACTTTGATTTACTTGGAGTATTGTATTGTTTAAGTGTTCCCTTTATTTTTTTGAGCAGTGTATATAGACTATTCAAGTTCTAACATAAGGTTTTTTAACTTCCTCTGCCACATTTCAGTTGGCTGCCTCATGCCTGGTGTGTGTCAGGTTCTTAGCTATATCAGTTTGCTTCTATTAATTCCACATTTGCTCCAGAAACTAATTATTGGCACGTAGAAGTACAAAAACGAAAATTGTAACATCTAAGTTCAGTGTGAGATACTTGATGATGTTCATTAGATGAAGCATTGATTGAACCATTTGTAGGTGCTCTTTAAAAACCTTTTCAAAATGATTGACCCTTAGTAGATTTTTTTTTTTTTTTTTAATCTTCTCTGAAAATTGGATTCGCTTGCATTATCCAGTTTCAGAATTGCAAAAGAGTGTTGATGACTTCAAGAACCGAACGGCTTTTGGTTTATTTGACTGTCATTATTTTGTCCATAAACAAGTTGATGTAAATACAAAGGGTAATGATTATTCAAGCACCAAGACAGATCCAGACAAACATGCACTTGTCAGGCACCTGAAATGGAAGTAGCAAAGCTAATTTGTATTCAGGACTTCACCTAGTTCGTCTGCCATGGTTCAGTTCCCGAAACTATGTCTGATAAGAACAATGCCAGCATGTGCTCGTACATGACTATGCTTTAGTCTGGAGATAATTTAATACAGTGGTGCTTTAAAGTTTGTGAATCTTTTAGAATTTTATATCCTCGGTGCCAAAACATCTCTTAAGTGTTGTGTGAAGGAATGGCAACTTTATAAAGTGGTAAATACTTTACTGTCCCAACTTTTTTGGAATTTGTTTCAGGCCTGAAATGCAGAAATGATATGAATATGATATGAATGAAATGAAGTTGACCAGACAAAACAAATTTTTTGCATTCACAATGTCTGCAATGAAATAACAGTCAATGTAAATGTAAGAAACACAGCATTTGTTTTTTTTATTTGCGTTTTCCATACTGTCCCACCTTTTCTGATTTGGAGTTGTATTTAAACCCATTTCTTCGTACAGAACAGTTTCAACTCTGGAAAGTTTGAGGCTTTTCCTCACATGAACTGCTTGCTTCAGGTCCTTCCAAAACATTTCTGGTCAAGACTTTGACTTGACTTTCCATATCATTAACTTTATTCTTCTTTAACCATTCTTAGGTAGAGAGACTTGTGTGGTTAGGGTTGTTGCCTAGCTGCATCACACACACTTTCTTGATATTCAGGTCACGGACAAAAGACCTGAGATTTCCCTTTAGAATTTGCTTTTATTGGCCCGGGTGCAGCAAAACAGTCCCAAACCATGACACTGCCACCACCATGTTCCACAGATAAGTTTCTCATGCTGAAATGCAGTGTTTTCCTTTCTCCAGACATAACCTTTCTCGTTTAATCCCAAAAGTTCATCCATTCGTCCACAAAACATTTTTCCAGTAGCCTTCAGGCTTATTCTCATGATCTGTAGCCAATTGTAAATGGGAAGCACTGTTTTTTTAGAGAGCATAGCAACCCTGCAATGCACCATTGTTATTCAGTGTTTTGTGATGGTGGATTCATAAACACTAACATTAGCAAATATGAGTGAGGCCTTCAGTTGCTAAGAAGCTACTCTGGATTTGTTTGCGACCTTAAGGACCATTATATGCCTTGCGTTATCTTTGTTGGTTGACCACTCATGGGGAGGTTAATCATGACCTTGAATTTCCTCCATTTGTACACAGTCTGACTGACTGTGGGTTGGTGGAATCGAAACTCTTCAGAGAAGGCTTTGTAACCTTTAAACCCTGTTGAGCATCAACAACTGAGGTCCTCAGTAATCTCCTTTGTTCGTGCCATAATACTCGTCCACAGATGTGTTGTGAAGGTCAGACTTAGATAGATAGATAGATCCCTGTTCTTTAAATACAACAGCCCACGCATGCCTGATTTTCTGATCTCATCAAATACACCTGACCTGACACCTTCAAATTAAATATTAATTGTAGAAATTCACTTGTAGATATTTAATACTGGATCATTTTCCTCAGAAAATAACCAGGTGTAATATTTTGTCTTATTTGTTTAATTGGATTCTGTGCTGCTGGTTGGGCCCCAACTCCTGCCGACCCTGATTTGGATAAGGCTGGCACATTATATTCAAATATCCATTCAAATGTGATGGTAGTTGTAGCAAATTATAGCTTATGTTATTTAACTCTTTGGTGATTTAGCATGTATCATGCGCCTTCCTAATTTTCCTCAGGCGTTTGTACTGGTAGCAAAATGAACTGAATACCAATTTCCATGACAAAAAAATAACTATCAAAAATCTCCTTGTGAAAATACTTTATTTTACTTGTGTAATTGTATGACTAATCAAGTGCCTTGTCTCTGTTTCTCCTTCATTGCTGTTGTTGTGTAAATTTGAGTGAGTGTTGCAGAACGATTTATGTAGGACCAAGTCCAAGGTATTTAACATAATTAAGCAAACTCAACT